>JAECWN010000155.1:605000-870443 GCA_018150725.1 Drosophila quadrilineata | reverse complement strand
AATAATAATAATAATAATAATATTAATAATAATAATAATATTAATAATAATAATAATAATAATAATAATAATAATAATAATAATAATAATAATAATAATAATAATAATAATAATAATAATAATAATAATAATAATAATAATAATAATAATAATAATAATAATAATAATAATAATAATAATAATAATAATAATAATAATAATAATAATAATAATAATAATAATAATAATAATAATCACACACACACACACACACACACACACACACACACACACACACACACACACACACACACACACACACACACACACACACACACACACACACACACAATAATAATAATAATAATAATAATAATAATAATAATAATAATAATAATAATAATAATAATAATAATAATAATAATAATAATAATAATAATAATAATAATAATAATAATAATAATAATAAATAATAATAATAATAATAATAATAATAATAATAATAATAATAATAATAATAATAATAATAATAATAATAATAATAATAATAATAATAATAATAATAATAATAATAATAATAATAATAATAATAATAATAATAATAATAATAATAATAATAATAATAATAATAATAATAATAATAATAATAATAATAATAATAATAATAATAATAATAATAATAATAATAATAATAATAATAATAATAATAATAATAATAATAATAATAATAATAATAATAATAATAATAATAATAATAATAATAATAATAATAATAATAATAATAATAATAATAATAATAATAATAATAATAATAATAATAATAATAATAATAATAATAATAATAATAATAATAATAATAATAATAATAATAATATTAATAATAATAATAATAATAATAATAATAATAATAATAATAATAATAATAATAATAATAATAATAATAATAATAATAATAATAATAATAATAATAATAATAATAATAATAATAATAATAATAATAATAATAATAATAATAATAATAATAATAATAATAATAATAATAATAATAATAATAATAATAATAATAATAATAATAATAATAATAATAATAATAATAATAATAATAATAATAATAATAATAATAATAATAATAATAATAATAATAATAATAATAATAATAATAATAATAATAATAATAATAATAATAATAATAATAATAATAATAATAATAATAATAATAATAATAATAATAATAATAATAATAATAATAATAATAATAATAATAATAATAATAATAATAATAATAATAATAATAATAATAATAATAATAATAATAATAATAATAATAATAATAATAATAATAATAATAATAATAATAATAATAATAATAATAATAATAATAATAATAATAATAATAATAATAATAATAATAATAATAATAATAATAATAATAATAATAATAATAATAATAATAATAATAATAATAATAATAATAATAATAATAATAATAATAATAATAATAATAATAATAATAATAATAATAATAATAATAATAATAATAATAATAATAATAATAATAATAATAATAATAATAATAATAATAATAATAATAATAATAATAATAATAATAATAATAATAATAATAATAATAATAATAATAATAATAATAATAATAATAATAATAATAATAATAATAATAATAATAATAATAATAATAATAATAATAATAATAATAATAATAATAATAATAATAATAATAATAATAATAATAATAATAATAATAATAATAATAATAATAATAATAATAATAATAATAATAATAATAATAATAATAATAATAATAATAATAATAATAATAATAATAATAATAATAATAATAATAATAATAATAATAATAATAATAATAATAATAATAATAATAATAATAATAATAATAATAATAATAATAATAATAATAATAATAATAATAATAATAATAATAATAATAATAATAATAATAATAATAATAATAATAATAATAATAATAATAATAATAACAATAATAATAATAATAATAATAATAATAATAATAATAATAATAATAATAATAATAATAATAATAATAATAATAATAATAATAATAATAATAATAATAATAATAATAATAATAATAATAATAATAATAATAATAATAATAATAATAATAATAATAATAATAATAATAATAATAATAATAATAATAATAATAATAATAATAATAATAATAATAATAATAATAATAATAATAATAATAATAATAATAATAATAATAATAATAATAATAATAATAATAATAATAATAATAATAATAATAATAATAATAATAATAATAATAATAATAATAATAATAATAATAATAATAATAATAATAATAATAATAATAATAATAATAATAATAATAATAATAATAATAATAATAATAATAATAATAATAATAATAATAATAATAATAATAATAATAATAATAATAATAATAATAATAATAATAATAATAATAATAATAATAATAATAATAATAATAATAATAATAATAATAATAATAATAATAATAATAATAATAATAATAATAATAATAATAATAATAATAATAATAATAATAATAATAATAATAATAATAATAATAATAATAATAATAATAATAATAATAATAATAATAATAATAATAATAATAATAATAATAATAATAATAATAATAATAATAATAATAATAATAATAATAATAATAATAATAATAATAATAATAATAATAATAATAATAATAATAATAATAATAATAATAATAATAATAATAATAATAATAATAATAATAATAATAATAATAATAATAATAATAATAATAATAATAATAATAATAATAATAATAATAATAATAATAATAATAATAATAATAATAATAATAATAATAATAATAATAATAATAATAATAATAATAATAATAATAATAATAATAATAATAATAATAATAATAATAATAATAATAATAATAATAATAATAATAATAATAATAATAATAATAATAATAATAATAATAATAATAATAATAATAATAATAATAATAATAATAATAATAATAATAATAATAATAATAATAATAATAATAATAATAATAATAATAATAATAATAATAATAATAATAATAATAATAATAATAATAATAATAATAATAATAATAATAATAATAATAATAATAATAATAATAATAATAATAATAATAATAATAATAATAATAATAATAATAATAATAATAATAATAATAATAATAATAATAATAATAATAATAATAATAATAATAATAATAATAATAATAATAATAATAATAATAATAATAATAATAATAATAATAATAATAATAATAATAATAATAATAATAATAATAATAATAATAATAATAATAATAATAATAATAATAATAATAATAATAATAATAATAATAATAATAATAATAATAATAATAATAATAATAATAATAATAATAATAATAATAATAATAATAATAATAATAATAATAATAATAATAATAATAATAATAATAATAATAATAATAATAATAATAATAATAATAATAATAATAATAATAATAATAATAATAATAATAATAATAATAATAATAATAATAATAATAATAATAATAATAATAATAATAATAATAATAATAATAATAATAATAATAATAATAATAATAATAATAATAATAATAATAATAATAATAATAATAATAATAATAATAATAATAATAATAATAATAATAATAATAATAATAATAATAATAATAATAATAATAATAATAATAATAATAATAATAATAATAATAATAATAATAATAATAATAATAATAATAATAATAATAATAATAATAATAATAACTAATAATAATAATAATAATAATAATAATAATAATAATAATAATAATAATAATAATAATAATAATAATAATAATAATAATAATAATAATAATAATAATAATAATAATAATAATAATAATAATAATAATAATAATAATAATAATAATAATAATAATAATAATAATAATAATAATAATAATAATAATAATAATAATAATAATAATAATAATAATAATAATAATAATAATAATAATAATAATAATAATAATAATAATAATAATAATAATAATAATAATAATAATAATAATAATAATAATAATAATAATAATAATAATAATAATAATAATAATAATAATAATAATAATAATAATAATAATAATAATAATAATAATAATAATAATAATAATAATAATAATAATAATAATAATAATAATAATAATAATAATAATAATAATAATAATAATAATAATAATAATAATAATAATAATAATAATAATAATAATAATAATAATAATAATAATAATAATAATAATAATAATAATAATAATAATAATAATAATAATAATAATAATAATAATAATAATAATAATAATAATAATAATAATAATAATAATAATAATAATAATAATAATAATAATAATAATAATAATAATAATAATAATAATAATAATAATAATAATAATAATAATAATAATAATAATAATAATAATAATAATAATAATAATAATAATAATAATAATAATAATAATAATAATAATAATAATAATAATAATAATAATAATAATAATAATAATAATAATAATAATAATAATAATAATAATAATAATAATAATAATAATAATAATAATAATAATAATAATAATAATAATAATAATAATAATAATAATAATAATAATAATAATAATAATAATAATAATAATAATAATAATAATAATAATAATAATAATAATAATAATAATAATAATAATAATAATAATAATAATAATAATAATAATAATAATAATAATAATAATAATAATAATAATAATAATAATAATAATAATAATAATAATAATAATAATAATAATAATAATAATAATAATAATAATAATAATAATAATAATAATAATAATAATAATAATAATAATAATAATAATAATAATAATAATAATAATAATAATAATAATAATAATAATAATAATAATAATAATAATAATAATAATAATAATAATAATAATAATAATAATAATAATAATAATAATAATAATAATAATAATAATAATAGAGGACGAAGGCAGATGTATATGCAGCGGCAATGCGAATATCTTACTATAGCAGAAATGGTAGAAGATGCAGCTGAGGTATAAGAAAGATAAGTGATCTTTTGGAACATAGGTCCCCCAAAGAACTCGTTAATAAGAACAATGGCTCACATTATTTGTGTGTTGACTACCGTGAAATAAATTCTAACATGGTTCCAGATAGCTACCCTTTGCCTCTTATCCCATATCAGATTGCTAGACTTTAAGGAGTCAAATATTTCACTGTCTAAGACATGTCAAGTGGATTCTATCAAATTCCCTTGCATGAAGATTCCATAGAATGTACTGTTTTTGGCACCCCAGACGGACAGTTTAGATTTTGGGCCGTGCCATTTGGGCTGAGAAGTGGATCATCCGTGTTTTAGCGTACAGTGATGGTAAATATTGGAGAACTTGAAAAAACTTTTGTGGTTGTTTATAGCTGGATATTCTTTAATAATTGAAAAAAATTAAATTTCCTTATCAACAGATCAACACTTAGGGTATGAAGTGAGCACAGGTGAAAATCGTCCGAGTTTACTTAAAGTTTGTGCTTTAACAGCTTTACCAACTCCTCAGTCGGTTTCAGCTTTAAGCCAATTTATTGGTTTAGCGCAGTATTTTAGACAGATGATATGTTTATGTTTATATTTTCGATGTCGTTATATCTTTTAGTGTCCGAGAAAAACGAATTTATTAAGACAGTCTATGCAAAATGTTGAGTTGATAGATGGAGATATATAATTAATCAGGTTTTAAGAGAAACATAAGTATGCTAATGATGATACAAGAAAAATTTGAGTTTGGAATATACCAGCTGAGTTTTTGGATGCAAGAAAACTGTTGAAAGTGACAGGATTGAGAAAAACTGTCGAAACAGACAGTAAGGAAAAAACTGTTGAAAGAGACAGTAAACTGTTGAAAGAGACAATCGCGAAAAACTGTTGAATGAGACAGTATTGAGAAAAACTGTTGAAAGAAACAGTATCAACAAAAATGCTGAAAGAGACAGTATCAAGAAAAATTTTTGAAAGAAATAGTAAGGAAGGAACTATTGAAAAAGACGATATCGAGAAAAACTTTTGAAAGCGACACCAAGAAGAAGCTGTTGAAAGAGACAGTACAGATAAGTTAGTTACTTGTTATAATAATATTGTAAGCCCAAGTGCAAAATAACTGTTTTGATCATTGAGTGCGGTGCAAAAAATTTAAGTTAAAAGTGGCTCATAGTTAAGATAAAACTTAAGTGGGCAATGAAATAATGTGTTAATTGGTTGATTGTGGTTTTGTACTGTAATATTGAGTTTTAAAATTATTTTGAAATATTTTGATATTATTGCAAGAGGTCGTGTAGATGTCAGGATGGCCGTGACGGCGCGTACTGGTATTTCATCATAACATTGTTGCTGTGTATTAGTAGAACATAGTACTCTGAAAGGTTCATGCATAAGGTAATTAATAGGGCAAGTGCTAATTGTTAATAACGAAAAGTAATAGGTAGATCTATAAGGAATTGAAAAGTTTAATTGCTTAAATAAGAAAGAAGAAGAAAGTTCAACCAAGCATAATACGACGGTGAGAACGAGAAGGTAGATTAATTAATAGCAATCTACTGGAACTGTGATGACCAGTTTAAGTTTCTTTGTGCGAAAATTAGAAACTTCTTTTGCACCGACTCGGTTTTGTCTTTATATGTTAGGGCTGATACTGATGCGACCACAAACAAGACCCTCAAACTCGCGGAAGGGGCGTATTAGAGAGACATTAAGCTGTTTAGTCGAATAAGGGCCATTGAATTGCTTAGACCAACCGTTTAATGACTTTATTGGCTTTATTTACCATGAACTCATTGTGATCATTGAAGAAGAGTTTACGATGAAGTAAGATGCCTAAGTCATTGATTTGAGATATTTTCTCAAGAGATGGCCGTCTAACAAGTATTCAACATACACAGGTTGTGTCCTGCAATAGGTCATGGCTTTGCACTTTGAATAATTAAGGGCAATAAGATTCGTTTTACACCATGAATGGAAGCAAACATACAAATTGCAATTCATGTATTTGTGAAAGGTCAGGGTATCAAATTGTCTTCCCAAGCATCAAAAGTCTTTCTCGAGCTAGAAATATAATTTGGCAATCGAGAAGAAGTCCCAAGCAAAGTCACGCATACATGTAGACATGTGTGTACACACAAAAAGCTATGCTTGTGTTTGTATATTCTGGCAGGCATTGATCTGGTGGGATAGCCCAATTCAGAATCTGCGACATGCAAAGCAATGACAAAATAAAAAATTCCCTGTAAGAAAAATAATAGCATGCCGCTTTGTAAACTTGTGCTACACAACACAGGGTAAAGATCCGTCTTGCAGTGCGATGGGTCGGACCCGTCGCAGGTAGTGGAAAAAAACTTTGCTGAGCTCGAACAGCAGCAAAACTCAAAAATATGAAATAGGCTGGAGACCCACACACAGCGATGAGTATGTGTACGTACAAGATGATGAGAGTGTATTTGTTGTCATAGCTATGAAAATGGGCAACATAATGAAAGAGGCAGGCAAGAAGGAAGCTCTCAACAGCGAACAGCATTGGTTGTGAGGGACTCTCACTGTGAGAGTCTCATGCAAATTTGCTCTTTCTACCTGCGATCATGAGAGTAACATGCGGGCTCTATACGAAGCGTCCGCCCTAGACGACGTACAAAACGCTATTAACTCAGTATAGGTTCGCTCATTGAGAGATCGAACTTGTCGGAAGCTGTTCGCTTCGAACTGGGGTATCTCGCTAAGAAATTTCGTGGCCGTTTTCGTTGTATGAAATGTCCCATCTATATGTTATATGGTCAGTGGTTGTAGTATGGAGATGGGTAAGCGCTATGGGCGCCTCATTGTTTTGACAAATCCTTGCCTCTTAAGACGCCTCAAAGGTCTAGCCGGAATTAGATTTCGAGCTGCGGAGCCCCAGAAGTTTATCTCTGTATCTGCTTGTATGCCTACCAATCTGTTCATTCACAGTAAACAGCTTCAAGTCTCTGTGAAGAGTTGAACCGCGTACATACCAAGGACAATAAGTTATATTTCTAAGGACCCAATTCTGCAGTACCTGAATCCGTTTATAATTTGATTTGGCAGCGATCCCCCAGATCTGAATACCGTAAAGCCAGATTGGTAAGATACAATGCACGTATAACGCCCTTTTGCATCTAAGCGGCATGGTACTCCTTCTATTGATAAGACCATCGCAATTGCTGGATCCTCATGTTACATTTTTTAACCGCAGTCTTAAGATGTGGTCCGAAGGTAAGTCGCTTGTCTAGAGTAATGCCAAGGTATTTCGCTTGCGACGGCTGCTCCAGGGTAATACCCTAAAGCTGGATTTCAGGCGTTGTCATTATCAGTCTCTTCAGTTTAAAGCATGGGTTTGTTGATCTTAGCGGATTGACTTTCATGTTCCACCGTTTGCACAAAGCTGTCAGAGCAACACGATACTCCTGCAAGCCATGAG
Source organism: Drosophila quadrilineata (assembly GCA_018150725.1). NCBI lineage: Eukaryota > Metazoa > Arthropoda > Insecta > Diptera > Drosophilidae > Drosophila > Drosophila quadrilineata. The sequence goes on along the minus strand of JAECWN010000155.1, from coordinate 861,844 downwards.
CTGCTTCTATTCGACTTCTGGAATTGTAAATTACTGCGATGTCATCTGCATAGGTCGCAATGAGGGCCTTAGACATGACATCTGCAGTGGTGTGTCTAAACTCTGATGAGTTCCACTGGTCTCTTCAGTGGAAGCAAAATTGTATGGACTGAAGCGATCCTCCAGATGTATACCGAAAGCATTTGACTGCTCCAATTCATTTTTTGCAAGGTTACCGCCAGGACAACGTATTGGAACCTGTCTAAGGGGTTGTTGCTTGAGCGATTTAATGTCCTTCCATAGAGAGTAGTTTGCATCATCGGTGCAATCCATAGATGATAGCAAAACAAAGAAGTCGCTACGGAGTTCCCTTAAAATAGTTCGTCATTCTCTTGATGCCCGGTTCCATAAAACTCGGTCCTCAGGATCTTGAGAGCGAATTGCTCTTCATCGGAGGCGCATTTTTCTTTTAAAAAGTTCCCTGGCTTCTCTTGTAAGAATTATTCCACAACTTTTAGTTCGAAGTTGATGCCGAAGCAGCTCTATGAATATTATGAGTTAGAATGTCGACTGCATTCTCAATATCTTCTTTAGAGTCTAGAGCAGAATTCAGCTGGAACGATCTGTCAAGATGTTGTTTATAAATCACTAGATCAGTTCGACTTGTGATCAGCCGATGACTTGGCCTGACATGAACTCCATTCGTTAGCAGATTGGCTACAAGTGCAATGTGATCGAAATCAAGATCCCAGCTTTAATTAATATTTATTTGGGAATTGAGTATCCCATGACATAATGCGACTAGATACATATGGGTATCTACTTGGAGAGCCAGTAGCAAGAATTTTAGCCCCTCTAACTGATATGGATTCAACTAGCTCAAGCCCTCTAGATGAACTAGTGTTGTCGCCCCAGATCCAATGAGGCGCATTCCAGTCACCTCCAACCAGATACCTCTGTCCAACAGAAGCGAATATTTCAGTGAAATGCCTTTCCTGTTGTCTATTTCCTGGAGGACAGTGTATCGCACTAACTTCCATGTTACCCAAACCTGGTACAATTTTAATGGTAGATATTTTAACTAATCTTGTCTCTATAACTTTCTGTGGGAAGTGGATGATAGAGCTTATCACCAACACCGCCGCTCCTCCGTGGCCATGATAATGCCGTGATGACTAATACGCTGGATAGAATGAATATCCATATATGTTGACAACCTCACCTCTATTGAGCCTTATTAAAGTTAAAAGTATAATATCAATCCTATTATTATGCGCAAAGAGTTCAACTTCTTTTGCTTTGCCAGAAATGCCATTGGCATTTGTAACAAGCGGGGTATGTCTTGGTATGCCTTGTTGGCCCCAGATTGGGAGCCAAAAATTATTGTAACAAGCGTGAGCCTTAATGCTCCAGGTTGGCTTGCATGTTCCACGTTGGGCAAAATAGAATACCTAATAGGAGAGAAGGACATCTGCCCAACTCTCCTGGCGGGTCAATCAGAAGCAGCCGGGCGGGACCCTCTGGTACCGTAGCTCTTTCGGTGTGGGCGTGGGTTGGCTACCCGATTGACTCCCTGCTACACAAATTTTAAATTTAGGATCCCTCTAAAAATGAGCTTTAGAATGTTGCTACGTCTAAAAAAATCTAAGCGACACAGCCAACGAAATAGTGCACGTACAGCTGAAGAGAAAGGGTCGTATGATAACAAGCGGGGCGTGGTCTGGATGGAAGTGGACCTTCGCCTTCAATACCCAACCCAACCTAAGATCTTGGATGGTGTTCGTCAAGATCCCCTAGAAGAAATTATATTTCCTTGTTTTACGCAATCATGTCCCTAAGTTATAACTTAACCCTTCATAGTAGCAAGAATATTGGTATTAACTATGAGACTTAAAGATTTTACATTTAGTTCAAAGTTCATTATTTTTTTTTTTTTTTTTTTTTATTCCATATCAAAACAAATAGTTTTCCTCAAATCGGATTATGATTAATTAATTATATTTACATGTATTTATATGCTTATATGTATCTTCATAATATATCTCAAAAGTAGTAATCAGCAGAATAATCAAAAAAATATTTTTTTTTTTTTTTTTTCAAGTTTATGCACGAAGCTGTGCACAGCGGACATGTGATGTTAATCACGGTGGCTTCAGTTATGTATATCTGTATGTATGTGATTTGCAAGGGTTAGCGATTTCTTTATTTTGATTCTGTTGATTCGCGTTTAAAAAAATTACTATTGACATTATCAGTTACACCAAGGGAACGAGGGAACGATCGAGTCGGCCAAGTAACCATGCAGGTGTTACTGGCTATCCGCATAGTGCTGTGCACTATGCTAGTAACTATGCATGGAACTCCCCGCACGTCTAATCGTCACCTCGTTCCAGTGAATAATAAAAAAAATTTTTGAAAAAAAAATTTAATTTACAACTTGAATGGCACACACACTTCAAGAATGAATAAAGAGAGAATTTAAAAATTGACTTACCCCGAATCCAGGAGAAAGATCTTTATCCAGGGCGAGGAATGATGATGTTGGTGACTTTTATCATTACTGTCACAGTCGCACTAATCACTCACTGCTGAAGGCGTGTACCCTCAGTATATATATGCATGTAGGTATGTATGTATGTATAACGCTATTTAATGTCACTATTCACTTTTATATGTATATACATATATCTAGTAGGTACATATATATATGTATATACATATATTAGGTACGGTATCCACTATAATTATTTAGAAATTTATATATATATATATATATACATGTATAGATATATATATCCATACATATACATATATACATAAATAAATTTTTTTTTTTTCAAAAATTAAAATTACAGAACAGAAAAAAAAATAATAAAAAACAGAAACCAAATGAAGAAAAAATCCGCACTCTAATGTTTTCACTTGGGATCACAACATAACTTTAAGCCACTGTGCACACACTCCCTTACTCTAATTGCTTTATAGAATTGTATAGTTATATATAGTAACTATGAAAATTAATTTTACTTATTTAACTTATTTAACAAACTAGCGTGGCGGCGCTGGTGCGGAGCTTCACTGGCGGCGGCGACTGAAGGTGACTCGGACACTTCACTGTCGGCGACGGCGCTGAAGCTGATGCTGCGCTGACGCGGATGTAGATTAACTACGAGCGGCGGCGAAAGCTGGAGCAGATACTTCTCTGTCGCGGTGTCGGCCACGTGGAGGTTCTGTCCACTGGCGGCTGCGGCGCTGGAGCAGGTGCTTCACTGGCGGCGGTGTCGGCCACGTGGAGGTTCTGTCCACTGGCGGCTGCGGCGCTGGAGCAGGTGCTTCACTGGCGGCGGTGTCGGCCACGTGGAGGTTCTGTCCACTGGCGGCTGCGGCGCTGGAGCAGGTGCTTCACTGGTGGCGGTGTCGGCCACGTGGAGGTTCTGTCCACTGGCGGATGCGGGGCTGGAGCAGGTGCTTCACTTGCGGCGGTGTCGGCCACGTGGAAGTTCTGTCCACTGGCGGATGCGGCGCTGGAGCAGGTGCTTCACGGGCGGCGGTGTCTTCTGTAGATTATACGGAGGCGGCTGGAGCAGATGCTCTACGAGCGCGATGGCGGCGGACTCCTCGGGACACGTTGACCCATGCCACTTGGCAGGAAAACGTGTTAGTCAAAAAAAATTTATGACTCGCGAATACGTCTGTACGCAACCGAAATTAATTAGACTGAAAGAGGCCGATATCAGTCGGCGCAGCCTTTATATACCCTATTTTGCCGGATATGCTTGGCATTGGGTGCGATTAAAGGCCAAGTGTCATTGTAGAGAGAGCATTGAAGATGAGCGCAAGCTTTAATCTAAGATAAGCTCAAAGTTTTGCGGTGAGTACCGCTCTCTTTTAAGCTTATGGAACTGCACTCAATACTCTTCTACTGCAAGCAGTGCACTTGATCGTACACCCGACAATTTTGTCAAAAAGTCGATCAAGCATTGTTTGCTCTTTACGAAACTCCGTCCGTTACACATTCCAGATTAGGATCTTGATTGTTCATCGCGAGGTTGAAGCGCTGTTTAGGAGTTGTGGGTTCGATCCTCATTCCTTCTCTTTAGCAAACTTATTAATTGACGACACATATCTTCAAGCCGGTCTAGTCGTTGATTACTTTTGATAGTAAGCTGGTGTTGCTCACTTTGCTGCTGCTGCAAGCACTGTAAAAGTTCCTGCTGCTGTTTTTGGATTGCTTGCTGCCATTCCATAATTTGCGGCTGTTGTTTTGCCATTAATGCTCGGGCATCAACTGGAAGTATGTTTTCATTATTCTGTCGTGGCTGGGGACTAGGCATTAGATGTCTAGCAGAAACTACGCAATTTCTTGCAACAGATGCGTATGACACGCTAGCACGGATTCCAGAAGAGCTGGCTTATTGAGTCTGTTGTTCAACAAATTGCTTGTCTTTCTTTTTTTGACGCAATTGTTGTCCTTCTTGCTGCAGTTGTTTTTGTTGTGGTTTTGAGCGATTAGTGTTCATTGTTTCACCGTGGAGCGTCCCTTAGAGTACCCCATTGATATTTTTAGATACTCCTGGTACCATTGGCATCCCTTATAGGTAGCCATGTGACTGCCTCCACAGTGTAAGCAAGTTGGTTGCTGATCCAATGGGCGAACACACTCCTTAGTCGAATGCTTATCGCCACAACGCGTTCAATTTGCCTGGCGACGACAGTATTTTGCTGTATGCAATGCGCAATTTCAGACGATTCACGCATCCTCTCAACTGTAACTCTTTGTCGGCAAAGAGTTTTAATGTCACAAATATCTTTGATATTTTTGCATTTTTTTATATATATGAAATATTTGTTTAATATTTCTTTCTTATTTGCCCTTGATCTCGGATTATGCACCTGTGGAGTTTCAAAACCAACGGTTTTAAAATTGGATATTATTTGGAATTGTATTCCCATATTATCAAAGTAGTTAACAATTCCTCTATATGCATCCACATTTTTGTTAAAGACTCTTGCTGTTGTGCCTTGATTCACTTTAACAGTTACATCATCCAAATCAGGAACATCACCAATTATTTAAAAAAAAAATCATTGTAATAATCTCTGTAATAATCTCTGTTGGAACATCAGCTGTTCCTACAGGGTTCAACTCATTACTATCATCTAGTTCCATAACCAGCAGGGCGAAACGGTTACGGTTATTTGCATTATTATTGTCCGACAATATTAGAGACTCTTTATTTGTTCTTTTGGGGCTCATCATAGGAGTTATCGGCTTCTTGCGCTTACATACTTGATGCTTTTGAGCATCTATTATTTTGAGAGCGGCTCCACTCAGTGTTGTGTGTACAGCTTCACTTATAATTGGAGTTAAATCACTATTACCTCCATAACATGCACTGCTGGTTGATGCAGTTGCAGTAAGGCTTGATAATGACTTTTGACATCTGCTCTAATTTCAGATGGATATTTACCAGCAACTTTACGCTTTTCTTTAAAATTATTCATTTTTTTAATCTGATTATGCTTTACAAGCTTTCCAATCCCTTTGTTTACTACTTTATCATTAATTCTATCCATATTATGCATATATCCAATCTTATTGATTCTTTTTTATTCTTTATAACAAATAAGTATAGATGATGTTCCTTATTTGCGGCTTGCGCCGAGCCAGGGGAGCTCCTCTGCCCAACGGCAGCTATCGCAGCTTTTTTGCACTGTTGAGGCGATCTTATTACAGTCCAACTGCCGACACTACACCAGTGCACGAAGATAAACAATTTTTTTGCTCACGCAACAATATTATATATATATTTGAATATAAATATTTATATATTTTTTACAGATTTTTCGGATTTGTAAAAACACACTGAATTAATAAGAGCAAAGTTAGACACGTCTATTCAGTACAACAACGATAGTTGAGTGGATACTTATTCGTCTAAGTTTTACGATTCTAAGTGTCCTTATCCATCTAACTCTGATATAATGAACTATAGAGCAATTTCTAAGTTGTCCGCTAGTGGGTTTCATAGCACGATGCAAACGGACGTTATTTACACTGTGAACATGATAGTTCGTTGAGTAATAATTTCATACTGCCTTTATTATGATTTTTCTTCTGCTTATATAGCCTTCTTAAGTAATTTTGGACCAACGCTGAGATGTTTACAAATGCATCCAGCCTTTTCTTTCTGATGTGTGCCAGGAGTCATAAATTATACTATGCCTAAGTGATAAGTGTCACAAACAACTCTGACCTTTTATTTTATCTATGCTGCTCATGTTCACGCAGCGTGCGAGTAATTGTAGGCGTTCTTCAACCTTTGCCTTATCGCTCCTGTGTGGTTTCACATGTCGCATCGCGTTGATTCTTTTGGTCTCTGTTCATAGAGTTATGAACATCCTGCCGGCGGCCCGCCAATGTCACTACGACTCGGGATTGTGAGTTGCGGTGGCATCTTCCAGAATTCCACCACATTAGAGTGATGATAATTATTGATATTATGCCGAGGAATACGAGTCCACTGTATGTGTTGGGATGGCGAAAATCTAGACTCCTCAGCTTTATGTTCTGTGTCTTGAGGGTTTTGATCTCTTTTTGAAGACCATCAATTTCCAATGTGTTGTTAATTACTCGGACTCCTAATGGTTTTAGTGAAAATCCCGCGATTTCTCCAATCTCTTTTGTTAATGGAATCACTATAACATTCGTTGCTTCGCTCTTAATCTTTTCGGATGCGAATAGTGTAATTCCTTGCGAACGTAGGCTACATCCTGTGTCTAAGGAGAGTATTCCTTGAAGAGGTAGGTCGTCAATGATTTCATGCTTTTCTTTGCATTTTATATCGGCTGTAGTTTTACCGAATGTCTTGAATAGCCATTTATTTGCCGATTCCAACTTGATCCATAGTGGAGTTGACTTAGCATCGATGAAAGTGCATTGATAGTCACTAGATGGTTTTAAAGGTGATACCTCACAACTTATATCTTTAGCGCTTGACCATGCCTAGGTGTCTTCACAAATGTATGCACTGGGTTCAGGTTTGACACATTTGTTTAAGGCGTCGTCGAACATGATGTGATACGAGTCTATTAGGAATTTATATATCAAATACGCTCCTCGGACTGATGGTATCATTATGTGGTTGTGTGTGCTGAAGGGTATAGCTATCACCTTATAGATTTGTGACGATTGGCTGTTAAGCAGTGAAATTTTAACGCTAATGACTATGTTATCGTCGATGATTGTCCCAGTAGCTGTGAGTAGCTTATAAATAGCTTGGATCTCATTGGCACTCTTTCCTGGTAACTTATATTTTCCTGATAACTGCTCCCTGATCTTTGATAGTTCTGTATTCATCTGTGTTGGAGTTATCAAATCAGGGTTCAATTTGCCGTGATTTATGTCGATTAAAAGTTCCACTAAGTCTGCTTGAATTCTTTCGCACTCCGCTATTGCCATGCTTAATTGTTTTGTAAGCATGAAGAATCTAATTGATTCTCTATATATGTGGACATTTTCTCGAACAATACTTGTCAGATTGTTTACATGCTCTTCGATGTGTTTGAATTGTTCGTTTATTTCATACGTGGTACGAGTGAATATGTTTAATGTAGATTCTACAACCGTCGTTTGCTTTTTTATCATATGGTTCAAGTCATGCTGATTTTCCAGAAGCGATCTCATGTTTGCTTCCATAATTCTCCGGTCTTCTGCATCCATTATACCCATCAAAGCTTGGTAGAAACTTCCTATGAACTCGAGAGGGGCTCTTTTGACTCGTGTATTTTTGAACCCAAACATATGATTGTTCGTATCTTTAATGAGTGATACTTTTTTCCTCATGTTGTTAACGATATGTGTGCAATCCATCTTAAAGTGTTCTAATTTTGGACACCAATTATTTACTTGCATCAATGTCATATCCATTCGATCAGTCGTATCAAGTTGCGACGACATCCACTAGATCGATGGGATCCAAGTATATGGCTGCTGTCTCTGGAATTGTGTCGATCTGTATGCTCTTGTGATTTACTGGCGCGGAAAATATCAATGGAAGTATCAGAAGCATGCCAAAAGTTGATTTCCATAGATGCGTCGCACATGTTTTAGCTTGAGTTAAATTACATCTTAGCTTGTTTTCTGGATCCTCGTCAGCACTTACTAAACGGCATACTTTATGAATCGGTCTCTTTAGGATCCCATTTGCTGTTTTTACCGTTATTACCCGAACTTTACCATCTTTACCAGGATGAGTTTGGGTTATTTTTGCCACTGGCCATCTTGACGGGTGTGTATCTTCATTTTTATGATGACTACATCTCCTTCTTTTAGGTTGGGCTCGGAAAGTTTCCACTTGTTTCTTTGTTGCAGGGTGTGAAGATATTCCTCCTTCCAACGTTTCCAAAAGTCTCCTTGGATTTTTTGCACAAGCTTCCATTTATTCAATGAGGTAAGTAATACCTTCTCTTCTGGAGCTGGTGTGGCTAGTAACGGCTTTCCGATCAAAAAATGCCCTGGTGTCAAGACTTCTTCACTATCATTTGCTATGTATAGTTGTCTGGAGTTTAATACGGCTTCTATTTGAGTTAACAGCGTAGTCATCTCTTCGAATGTGAGTTTTACTTCTCCTATTGTTCGTTTTAAATGGTGTTTCGTCGACTTTACTCCTGCTTCCCAAATTCCACCGAAGTGTGGTCCTGACGGGGGGGAAAAGTGCCAATTTATGTGATCATTCGCTAATATGGGCGCTAACGAGCCGTTTTTTTTATTGCCTTTTTGAAGTCGGCATCCAGGCATCTGTTTGCGCCTATGAAATTTGTTCCGTTATCCGAATATAAATGAGAACACTTTCCTCATCGTGATATAAATCGGCGAAGAGCTGCTAGAAAAGCTTCTGTTGTCATGTCGCTTACAGCTTCCAAATGTATGGCTTTAGTAGCGAAGCATACGAATACGGCGATGTAACCTTTAAATTGCTTTTGACCTCTTCCTTTTGAGCATTTCATCGAAAAGGGGCCAGCATAGTCTACTCCTGTATGAGTAAATGGTGACGACATAGTTACACGTTCTGCCGGCAAGTTACCCATTATTTGCTTTGCGGCTTGCTGTCGATAACGAATGCACGTGGCGCAGTTCCTGATGTAGTTCTTCAATTGTTTCTTTACTGATATGATCCAGTATTGACGTCGGATCATATTTTCCACAAGCTGCATCCCGCCATGAAGTGTCAGATGATGACAGTCTTTAATAATGAGGTGAAGGCTCACAGCAGTCAATTTGCGCCTCAAGTCAGCAAGCGAGGAGCGTATGTATCCTCAACGCCAAGTGCTTCTGCTGCTTTTTTGACTTGCGGGACATGCCATGCAACGGATCATTCGCTGACAAGGTGTCCGGCATTTTTAGCGTTACCTCCCGCATCTGGGCAGAAGGAAGCGATCAGACTTAAGCTCTGTACCAACTGCCTTCGTCCAGGCCACAACTAAGCGCAGTGCAAGTCATCGCATTGCAAGCTCTGCTCTGGAAAGCACCAGACCTTCCTGCATCTGGACACTGGCACTGCTCCAGCTCCTACAACAGTTTCATCAGAGACAGCATGCTTGTCAGCTGCCCTTCTCACATCTTCATATCATACCCGTGGATTGTCTCGCAACGATTATGTGCTTCTGGCCACCGCGATTGTGCAAGCTACAGGCCGATCTGGAGAGTTGTCGTGCACTGCTAGACTCTGCATCGCAGCTGAACTTCATTTCTTCGCGCCTCGCAAAGCAGCTGCGACTCAGAACATTGCATTCCAATGCTGTCATTTCTGGAATTGGAAAGGCACTCATAGCTGCTGATAAAGTTTTGGAGTTGCGAATCGAATCCTGCGATGGCAGCTTTGCTACTTCCATGACATGCATCGTCAATAACTCCATCACCGATCAGCAGCCTCACTTTGACATTGACAGGGACAACTGGAACATTCCGTGAAATTTGGACCTGGCTGATCCGCATTTCAACAGGAGCCAGCGAGTGGATCTACTCATCGGCGCGGAGTTATCGATCTGCTATGTGTAGGCTAAGTACGAATGGGGTGTCAGATACCTATTCTTCAAAAAACGCGTCTTGGCTGGATTGCTTCTGGAGGCCTCTCTTCAGATACAGCAGGACGGATTGTCTGTGGCTCTTAAACGCTTTTCGGAGATGGATAGCTTGTGAGAAGCTGTTTAAGAAAGATTATTTACGACTTCCATCGGATCAATATTCCATAAGATTGCCCATCAGTACGAGCGTCAAGGAGCTTGGAGATTCCTATAGTCGTGCTCTACGCCGTTTTAAGTCCCTGGAGTTAAAATTGTCAAAAAAACCCGGAGCTAAGAGCGGAATATACCAAATTTCTCCAAGAATATCTGTACTTGGGGCACATGACTCCTACCGTCAGGCAAGATCAGATGCCACAATTCTTCTTGCCTCTGTTCTGAAATCTGACAGCACGACGACAAAATTTCGTATAATTTTCGACGACTCCGCCAAATCCACGTCTGGACTCTCGCTGAACGACGTGTTATTTGCGGGACCGTCCATACAGCCAAGGCTATTCCAAACATTGATACGGTTTCGCTTTTTCAGAGTTGCGCTGTGCGGCGATATTTGGAAGATGTATCGCTGTGATCGAATGGCCCATCCGGACCATCTACTGCAGTGCATTCTCTGGCGTAGCAACCCTAATGAGGAGATTCAGGTATATACTTTAAATACTGTGACCTATGGGACAAAACCAGCAGGCTTCCTATCAATTCGCACCATGCACCAACTGTCATATGATGAAGAAGATGACCTGCCACCTAATATCTGGTGGTAACACAATAGAGGAAGCGCGTCAAATCAGGCTTGAGGTGAAGCAGCTTTGTGTAGAGGCCATTTTCCATTGCGAAAATGGTCCTCTAACGAGCCGGCGGTTCTGGATGGAGAATCATCAGAGGATCAAGAGAAGCTCGTGAAGTTCACCGGTGGTACTGACATCTTCAAGGCGTTAGGATTGGTTTGGGACACCACCTCGAACAACTTGCTGTTTCGGCTGACTCAGGCATTCAGTGAGAAGCCATCGAAGCTCTATGATCCGCTTGGGCTGATTGTAACCCGGCTAAAGATTTTAATGCCTTGTGGAAAGACTGTTTGGATTGGGACGAGAGTCTGCCGCAATCCCTACATTCTCCATGGCTCGAGCATATATTTCAGCGGCTCCTCTACTGAAGTTTGTTACGAACCGATTTTTTCCGGTGGGCAACCTCAGCTAGCTCAGTGTACCCAGGGATGGGTTGCTGGGTCCCAATGCCCTCAGTTCGTAGCCACATCCCGAACAAGTTCAGTGTCGTTCGCTACAACATCGATAACAACATTGACAACAACACAATGCAAATCATACAAACACAAGCATGCACACAAACAACAAACTACAGCTGAGTGGAATTACTGCTGGTCCGGTGTTGATGACCATAGACGCGCCCACCCTTCCATACGATGGACCAAAGCGTGAATGTTGTGGTCCATCGCCCTTTGAGGAAGTCACAGCTGACTATTTCTGGCTTTCACAGCCATCTCTTCCCCCCTCTTGTGGAAAAATAAGAAATCATTATAAGTTGTGTGCGCAATTCACAAATATTTATTAAAATTAATCAAAAATATTTGAATATAACTATAGTGCAGGGCCCTAGGTGACGGATGGCCGTGGCAGCAATACTGCTGTCTGCCAGGGCGAATCCTACATGCTATGTGCGGCGAAATGTCACTTGTAAATAGCCTCGACCATAAATTAACTACATAATTTATAGGATCCTAACCTGCCTAGTGGAGCTCCCCTGGGTTTCGGTGGATACTTATCTGTAACCGGACTAGTGTCCGGTTGCAGTGCGCGCTGGCTTGCCCGCAATCAGCAAAATTGCTACTCGGCAATGCGCCTACCTTCACAAAATCTAAAAAAAAGCACTAACAAAAGCTTAACCTATCGGACATTTACACACAAATAAATAATAAATAAATAAATACACAATGGGAGACGATAAGGGGGTCCACAAGGGGCATAGCCCCAAGGCTATGTAGGGTTAACTGCACCCACTTTGGGGCTTGCATCGATCTTACGGGGCTAAAGGAGAGATCGCCTCCTTGTTGCGCCCATCACATGGCTAATGTTGCCACAGACGCGACGCCAAATGGGCCGGAATCACCCGAATAATCTTGCCCCTCAGGGCGGCGGTGAATTGGCGGCGGAGGCGTCATCGGCGTCCATGTTGATGCGTCCATGTTGACGTGGCGGCAATATTGCTGCTTCCCTGTTGGCGATGAGGAATCCTCCAGCACAGGCTTACGGAGTGTGTGGCAGCTCCCAATGGTACATGGTACACAAATATACCAATAAATTGGCTGACGCCGGATGCCAAACTCATCTGACCCGGTCGTCGGCCTGCTACCACAAAATTGACCATTTAGAATTTTTTGTTATTAAATTCACTCCGCTTACCTGGCTTATTTCAAAGCTCCCGCTTATCATTTGCATATCCTCATGCATAAATCCCTAACTGTGGTCTCGTCGTCAGCGCCTTGTCCTGGTCTTCAGCGCCCGATCTTCATTTTACTTGAATCTATATTTGACCGGGCGCCCACCAGCACGTGCATTCACTTGCAGATTTTCCTTTGCCACACTCCCGTGGTCAATCGGCTGTTCGTGTCTTTTAAAATCGGGCTATCGATGTCCCAGACTTGTGGCAACTCTGGTCATATCGTTGACCCAGCCCTGTAATCATCGATAACCCTACAGACGGCCCAACGAGAATGCAACAAGTTTCCGTCATATACTCTAGAGCCCGACGCATCATACCAAATGCATGCGTTTTGCGACGCTAGTATGGCAGCATATGCTTAAGTTGCCACAAAGGTAATAGATAATAAATAGATAATAGATACTATTCAGCTCTAATCGATATTTCAAATAAGTACGAATAATAAGGAAAACCCCGTTGCAGCAGGTGTTTTCATACATTTGGCGGTTCTTGCAAATTCGATAGCTGCGTTCATCAGGATCGCTGACTGTGGAGGACATTAAAGCTGGAACATATATACTCCTCAAAGAAATCCAGAGGGTCAGATTTCATAGTAAATACCACGAACTACAAGCCGGTCAACGCGTTGAGGCGTTGAGTTGACGCTGCCGACGTTCTCTGGATCCTATATTGACTGGCCGCACTTCATCGCACTGTATAATACAGTCATTGGCAACAATGAGGAGCTAACGAACGTGGAAAAGTTCCAGCATCTTCGCTCATGCTTGACTAGTTCGGCGCTGAACACCACCAGGTCGTTGGATCCATGAGAAGAAAATTATAAAACAGCCATAGAGTTACTTTACTTTGTTTAGATAATAATCTTCTTCTTTTCCAGGCACATGTTCGAGCAATCTTCGGGCTTCGATGCGTGGAAAGAGTGTTGCAAGCACCTTACGGGAATTAAGCGACAAGCTCAATTCGCACTTACGCGCACTCTGATCTATGGCCAGCAACGAGCAAATTGCGGAGGGTTTGCTAGTGCATTTGGTGACGTCAAAGCTGGACGTTCAAGCGCAGGAGAAATGGGAGGAAAAATTACAGAGTGATCAGTTGCTTAGCTGGAGTAACATGGCCTCATTTCTGGGGAAACGCAGCCGTATGCTGTAAAATCAGGAGATTTCCAAGGGGGGAAGGCTCACAGCAGTCAATTTGCGCCTCAAGTCAGCAAGCGAGGAGCGTATGTATCCTCAACGCCAAGTGCTTCTGCTGCTTCTTTGACTTGCGGGACATGCCATGCAACGGATCATTAGCTGACAAGGTGTCCGGCATTTTTAGCGTTACCTCACGCATCTGGGCAGAAGGAAGCGATCAGACTTAAGCTCTGTACCCACTGCCTTCGTCCAGGCCACAACCATACCACGAACTACAAGCCCATGGAGACCTTAAGTCTAATAGCGAGCTAGCATCTTTGGACCAGATTCTGTGCCCAGTCGGGCTGATTCGAATTGCTGGCAGGCTGCAAAACTCTCAGCTGGACTATTACGCAATGCATCCTATCATCTTGCCAAAGGCTCACCCGGTCAGTGCCGCTATCATTACGTGGTTCCATCTAAATTTTCTACACGCTGGGCCACAAAACCTGCTGGCTGCTCTTCGGCAGAAGTTCTGGCCGATTGGAGGACGCAAATATGTATCTTCAGTTATTGGGAAGTGCGTACGATGCATACGACTGCGGCCAAGGATCGTCGAGCACATCATGGCGCCTTTACCTGCGGATCGTGTTCAGCCAAGTCGACAATTCGCAGTAACTGGGGTGGATTTCTGCGGAACTTTCTACTGCAAGCCTGAGTGCGAAACAGAGCTCTGGTCAAAACATACATCACTGTGTTCGTCTGCGTTGCCACTAAAGCATGCCACTTGGAGGTGGTCGAGGACCTATCAGCTGCGGCATTCATCGCGGCATTTAAGCGATTCATCAGCACCAGCGGCACCCCGCGCACCGTTTGGACTGATAATGCCACCAACTTCGTCGGAGCTAAAAAAGAATTTGCGGAGCTAAGTAACCTATTCCTCAATGAGCCAGGATGGAGTGACATCACAGGCATGCTTGTCAATTGGTGTACATTGGAAATTCATTCCACCGCGTTTCCCGCACTTCGGTGGATTATGGAAAGCTGCTGTAAAGGCAGCTAAGTACCACTTTCATCGAGTGGTCGGAAATTATATGCTCTCCTTCCATGAGCTGCGCACGTTGGTTTGTGAAATTACGGCTATGCTAAACCCGCGTCCGATATGTCCCATTTCAGGGAACCTGGAGGACTCGGATGTGCTTACTCTTCACGGGGTTATCAGTTTGCAGTCTTCTGTTTCCTCTAAGAAAGCCTAAATCTTAGAACATTTACTTACACATTAACCCATAATCACTGGTGGAGGTCGCTGATTTGATTGGGGTTTACTGGGTTACCCCAATCCTAGCAACAAATATTGAATCAATTTACAATATATTCACTCCAGAATTAATTTTTTATTTTAAAATGTATTAAAAATTATGTTAATTAATTTAATTTTAAATAATTCTTATTTTGTCGCCTGAAATTAGTGTACATAAAATATAATAAATAAGTCCGAATTGTATTGATCGGTACTAGCTGATTTATCGTTTAGAAGTGAGGTAGTAGGATATGCGTTTAAAATTTTCGAAATTGTAGAGTCTTTTGCAAATTGTTATCTACACCGAGTTAAGTAAGCATGATAAGAGGTGTCGCTAAAATATCTTGAAAAATTTGTAGGCCTGCCAGATAATTCGAATTTTTTGTAAAGCTTGGAAGAACACTCAATTCAAAAATACAGATATTAGCTCTATAAAAATATCAATGACACCTTCTAAGTTATTAGATGAGTACAATTCCAATCAATCGTAATAATCAATTTAAATATTGAGGTCACTAAAGTTCACTTCACGAAAACAGTAGTGTTTTGTATATGGAAATGTTTTGTTTTGCTTCCCGGATGATGACAGCAAAATAGCGAGCTCTAGAGTGGGATGGATCGCATCTTCAGGTGCGATCAAGTGCTCGGATTCTACTATTTCGAATTCAGTTGACGTTCGTCTTGCTTAGGCTTTTGCTGGGACGCTTCGTAACGACGCTCAGCCTCTTCTGGGACTACTCGTACCTTCATTGAGGCTCTGCTGAGACGTCTCACAAGAAAATTTATATAAAATGTTCGGTCAGTGATCTGACTCATTAAAGAATTTATTACTCCTAGTTTTCTATCCAGTCATGAATAAATTTAATTAATTTATTCAATAGTTATTAAAAAATATTTATTTTTTTTTTAAATATTTATTAGAAAAGCCATTCGCTTGCTTCGTTATTGGCGACTCTAATACCGCGTAGCCGAGCAACAACGAAAATGCCATATAGCGGCGGGACAAAGAACTTTCACTTTTGGATTTTAATACTGGCACTGATCAAATAACAAAGATTTCCGATTTCATATACATTTCTTGGCAAAAAAATTTCTTGCGAATGACGAACAATAGAAGATGCCCCCGCTAAAGGAAAAAGTCTCTAGCAAGCAAGAAATAAGATTTTAGAATGACTTCCAACCGAAAATATTAACATATTTATAGAAACAAGCTATGCTTGTCTATTGCCTGTCTGGATAACGTAATTTCAAACTACGCATGCAGACTAGCTCAAAGCAATAACAAGAGACGAAATAAATTAAATATGCCATTATGCGATCTCTCTCGCTCAATAGTTGTTGTTGCTTACGCTCCTAAAAGACATACATTCATGCCCAATTCGTGCTCTCTCGTGACAGCAGTTAAAGTTCGAATGAAACGAAGCGTTCGGCTTGCATCAGGAGAAAAACTGCGAACGGATAATGATAATAATGGTAAGCTAGTTTCTTATTGTATCATCTAAACAGAATAAAACGATTTGTATTGGGAAATTGGTTTCGAAAACTTCTATTGGGAACTCCCAGATCGATCGTGGTTACCGATGCAAACCAGCGGAACACCTTTTTATAGTTGAAAAATGCAGCACTACAACTAAAATTAGTTTTTCAAGGTATTATGCTTTGTGGTTTATTGTTTATCAATATTTGATCGAGAAAGGGGTGGAAGGGGAGCCCCCTGGGATTCTCATAGGAGGACTTCAGAGTCTCATAGGAAGACTCCAGGTTCGCAGGCGGGCGCGACAGAATTGGATTTGCATAACTCGCCTGTGTTATCCTAGGGATCCTCTGGGTATAGCATGCGCTTCGCACAGGGCAGTGAAGTTCATGCGGAAATTACACATTCATGTAAAGATATGTTTGTATTGGACTATTGCCTGACTCGACAGCATTATTCCGAACTACGCAACAAGGATGGATTGCTCACAACGTCAATAGCAGAGATGACTGAAGGATGCGATCTTTCTCATTTTCTCCCGCTTTTAAGTTGTTATTGCTTACGTTCGTAGAAGATAAGCAATTCGTGCTCTCTCGGCAGCAGTCCAAGTACAATTGTTGCGAAGCTTTCGTATTGCTTCGGTCTCTGCTGACGCGCCTCGTAACCACGCTCAGCCTCTGCTAGGACCGCTTGCATACGACGCTTGTATGAAATATTCAATCTAAATGTTTATTGGTCAGTAAGTAAGAAAAATACTCACCAAACACTATTTGGTTATTATATATTATTGACCGACAAACAACAATGTACGAATACCGGTTGGTTAGTTTTAATAAAAATTAATAGCAGTGCGATTTATGTAATTAGTGTATTTAATTAATTGAACTTATTTAAAGCTTATTGTAGTTACTTTAAACAAGTCTTGTTTTCAAAGATAAGCTTTACTTATAGAAAAATCACATATAATTTATCTAAGAGTTGATCGATATACACTATATTGCAAAATTGTCACTTCATTTTTTATTATTCTTGTCGTATGGGATTAATCATTATATTTTGGTTGAGTATCAAAGCTATATTTTATATCAAAATACCACAATAAATTAGTCAGCCCGAGACTTTGTATTTTTTATGCTCTAAACCATCAGAAAAATATAAGTATATCAAATTATCTAATTAAATTATGAAGAACATTGAAGATAGCTTTACGAAAACAATAATGAAATAGTATTATACTTTATTTATTTAATCGTCTGAAAGAATCTGACCATTATTCTGTTCCACTTTGGTATGAATCACCGTAAGTGCCAGGAAAAAAGGTTTGATTTTTCATAAATTTCTCTAATTTGGGAATTACGGAAATCATTTCGATAATTTTTTCCTAGTGAGGCAGAAGCATGTTGATCTCCCAAGCTCCCAGTAATGGTAAACGGTCAAACGCATTTTTATGCATTACGTTTTTTTTTTTAAAGAACTACATTCAAGCAAAATTCTTTGATTATGCTGAAATCTACAAATTTCACTCTGACTGGGAAATGTTGTACTGCAGCATCAAAGACAATGACAATTGTGTGATTTTTGTGATCAAAACTAGAGTTGAAAAAACATCGATGTTTGCGTACATCGATGTTTCGATGTTTTCCGTCAAAAAACATCGATGTATCGCGATATATCGAGTTTTCCCATATAAAATTTTTGTTAAATTATGTTTTTTTTTTTTTTTTTGAATTATTAGCAATCATTTATTAACATATTATATTATTTTAAGTTGTATATAATGCTTTTAGCATTATTTATTTAAAAATAAGTAACTGAACACATGTTATTCAAAACTTAAAACTAATTCATATGAATGTTAAATTATGAAGAGATCCATTCGATGCGGTTCACAAAAACTGACAATCAATCCGGCCTTACTAAACATCCTCTCACTTTCCGTTGAGGTGGCGGGAACACACAAATATTTTTTAATGCAAGTCTGCAAAGCTTTATCTGCATAATTCTATAAAGAAAAACAGATGTAAAATAAATGTACTTATTTAAGTCTACATTGTATTAGTATTACCTTCCAGTAATCTAAGGGGTTTGCCAATGAATCCAAGTTTTCTAAATTGTAGTATTGACGCAGAGATAGTATTGAGTCCACTCTACTATTACTACTGGCTTGTAAGAACTGAAACAATTGCGGCTGTGGTTTAGGTACTGGTGTTGGCTGGCTTATGGATTGCATGGAAGATCCTTGTAAGGCGTTCAGTACTGAGAGTTCAGTTTCAAAAATGTGCACACTACAAATTGCCATTAATTATTCTTAAAAATGATGCTAAAAACGTATGTACCTTTCCCGCAATTTTTTTTAGTGATACCACGGAAACATCGAACATCGGAAACATCGGATTAAAAACATCGATGTTTTTTAAAAAATTTAAAACATCGATGTATCGATATATCGTCGATGTTTTTTTCAGCTCTATTCAAAACACATTAACACTTTAGCGGATTAAACAAATATATAAACAAACTATACAAAACAAAGAAAAATCGTCACTAATTTTAAATACTTCACGTTCATTAAAATTTCAAGTTGATTATCAATAAGGTCAAGTCAAGTGGATATGACGAGTGTTAGATATTAAATAATGTTTCATTTAACTTTTAATTTATAGAAATATTTAAGACTATTCAAATAGTTTTTCAAAAAACCTACCCTCAATCAGAAACTCTAAAATTATATTACACCTAAAACACTAAATAAATCGTCAATTTTACAAACAAATGTTTCATAAATTATCATTTATAATTAATTTATATAAGTAAAATTAAAACAAAAAGCACAGAAATCATATTTTATATTAATTGTTAGTAAATGCAAAAGGTTATTTTATATATTCGCGCATATTAAGGATTATTTAACTATTGAAGTTTGAATTTTGATGCGTCGGAATGGGGCCAAATTGAATGAATTAAATTGTGTTGGCTCAAGTAACTTGGTTAAACAAAATTTAATTTACACATGCCATTTATTTAAAAATCTTATCGGTGTTGCTTCTATGAAAAATAATATATATCGGAAATCATCACTTCTTAGCCATTTCGGCGGATAACCAATCAAGTCCCTCGTATAAGCCTTGTCCTTGAGTAGCGCATGTTGATTGAATAAACCACTGTATCAAGCAAATGTATGTAACATATCAATAAATAATGAATCAAATATATAACTTGCATGTCGATTTCTAAGTTGGTTAAGCTGTAATTTATCTGTTATTTCAGCAGCACTCATGGCATTTGGAAGATCCTGTTTATTAGCAAAAACAAGCAGGACGGCATCCCGAAGTTCATCTTCTTGGAGCTAAAACACCTCACAATATTAGTCAACATAGATGTATTGCATATTATTGTTTGTTTACGAACCATATTTTGAAGTTCTTTCTCAGCTTCGTTGATGCGATCACGGTCATTGGAATCTACTACAAAAATTAGTCCTTGTGTATTTTGAAAATAGTGTCGCCACAAAGGGCGGATTTTGTCTTGACCACCTACGTCCCAAACGGTAAAGCATATATTTTTGTATTCCACAGTTTCCACATTAAAGCCAATAGTTGGAATTGTGGTTACAATTTCTCCTAGCTTAAGTTTGTACAGAATGGTTGTTTTGCCAGCAGCATCAAGACCAACTGTTTATAGAACAATAAATAAACAGTTAACGAAGAATAAATCAATGCGATTTCCGCTAGTAGGAGACAGAGTATACATATACATACATACATATATACATACATATGTACATTCATTGAAGAAATAATTGAAGTGTTTCTACAATAATTAAATTCTCTGCACAACTCACCCATAAGAATGCGCATTTGTTTTTTTCCAAATAGGCGTGTCAATAAACTCGAAATTGTCAATCCCATTATAATTTATATTTCAAGTAAAATCTTTTTATTGTAGACTTTATAGAGACTAATGTTCTCAGAATTGACGTGTTATTACGGAGTAACAGTTTTATCGATGAGTACTATCGATTACTTATTCACATTTCTTAATATTAAAAAAGGGTTCCCACTTTAAATCGAAATATGTATGTGTTGCATTCTGACACTGACCATATAACACATAGATCTGACAGTTCATACAAGCGTTTTTGACACAAAATTTTCTTGCGAGGCGTCCCAGCAGAGGCTCGGCTTCGTTACGAGACGTCCCAGCAGAGGCTGAGCGTCGTTAAGAAGTCTCTCAGCAGAGCCGAAGGCTGCCGAACGTTTTCGCTTAGCAGCAATCATTCTCAAATTCTTCATTCGCAAATATAATTTCAAATGTCATTCAAATTGAATTACTATTTTATAGCTTCATTATTATTATTGGATGGGTGATAGTTTTATCAATTTATTTAAATTACAGAAAATGTCCACCAATAATAATTATTTAATGTTAAGTTTTAGAAACTAATTTTCTAAATATTTATTATAATTTTTAATGAACATGCAAAATAATTTATAGCTCTTCCTATGCATAAACCAATAAAAAAAAAATTTTTATAATAATTCCATAAAAACTGTATATACAAATATTATTTCATAGCGAATGAAGAACTTTTCAAGCAGCCCTCGCTTGAACAAAAAGTCTCTGGCAGGCCAGAAATAAGATTTCAGACTTCAGAAAGACTTCCAAACGAAAATCACGCATACATGAAAAGATATGTATACGCACAAGAAGCTATGCATGTATTTGTCTATTGTCTGTCTGGACAGCGAACTACGCATACACACGAGCTCAAAACAAAGATCAAGGGACATCATCAATGACTGTGTGGCAAGCAAACGAAACGGGGTGGATTGCTAACAATATTAATAACAAGAGTGCGAGAAGCATGGCGATATGCGGTCTCTATTATGCTTTCTCGCTCAAATGTTGTTGTTGTTAACGATCCCAAAAGACATACATCCCCCGCATTTCATGTGCTCTCGGCAGCAGACCGAATGATAATGATTGCTGCTAAGCGAAAACGTTCGGCAGCCTTCGGCTCTGCTAAGAGACTTCGTAACGACGCTCAGCCTCTGCTGGGACGTCTCGTAACGACGCCGAGCCTCTGCTGGGACGCCTCGCAAGAAAATTTTGTGTCAAAAACGCTTGTGTGAAATGTCCGATCTATGTGTTATATGGTCAGTGATTCTGATCAGCTATTAGGACTACACCAGAGATCTGCAGCGGTGCACCGCAACTAAAATTTAAGCGGTCTTCTTATACTCGTTTCTTCTTTCCACTCCTTCGATTGCGGTGCCTCTAATATTTTACGCAATTTGAATGAGTAGAATCAAGCCGACACCGAAGAGAGTGTGTAATGAAAAACAACCCCCGAAATTGTCTTGTGTTTTTAGTACACAGCGGTCGCGTCAGTAGATCATTTTTTGCAATTGTGTTTTGTGATTTGTTTCGCATGTGCGTAAGTGCATGAGTGATCTGCTGATGTGATGGTTGCGTGAATGTTGAATTAAATAGGCATATTATATCAAAAAAAAAATGTTTAGATAATTTTATCAATTTTTATAGTATTTTGGTTTCATTGTTTTTTTTTTCTTAATAATCGTATTTATTTGAAATATTGTTTACAGCTGAATAGTATTCTATTACCTTTCTGGCAACTTAAGCTAATGAGAAAATTAGATTTAAAAGTAAAACTATGTTTAGATAAACTATGGTTTGAAATTTGTTGCATTCTGATCAGCTGTTAGGGTCAAATAGGTATATTTTTTGTTGAAGTTATCGATAGGGCGAGGGTTGGCGAAAGGGGTCGCTCTCTCTGGAGTCTGACAGATGATTCGCGGGAGAGAATCTGTCAGATTTTTTTTGTCGGTCATCTGTCAAATTTTTTTTTCTTGCAAATCATCGGTGAAAAGATTCGGAGAGAGAGGCACAGCAGCGCGCCGGTTGCCACAGCAACTGTTATTTAGGCAGAGGACATAAAAAATGGATGATTTTCAATTTGGCGGGAGCTTTAGAAAAAGCCAGGTAAGAGGAGTTAGTTTGGCTTCCTTTTAACAAAAATTCTAACCAGAGAATTTTTTTGTGGCAGCTGACCGACGCGCGGATAAGCAATTGAGTTTCTTGGTAATAAAATCCGGCGTCGGTCCATTTTTATCATTCTCCTACATCCTGTAGCTGTAGGGATTTCGCCGGGAAGCTGCCCCAGACGCAACTCGTTGAACCTGCGCCGGAGGACGGAGTGGACGTCACAGCACACACACACACACACTCAAGAAATATGCAAAGCACAGCCAGTGTGGTGTGCTTCAAATACACGACGTTGACCTGGTGAGTCCGCTCCAATTGAGCTCAATTGGCCCAAGTCTGGCCCGTGGCGTCGCAACAACGCAGCGAGTCCTCTCCAGCTCCGCAGAAGCGCGAGGCAAGCTCCCTAGAGAGTGCATTAGGCCCTCCATAGCCCCGAGGGGCACGTCGCACGAAGACCGTGCGAATTTCGGCGCAGTCTGCCCCTTTGCAAACCCCCCTACCGTCCCCACCGTATCATTTATTTAATTTTATTATTTATTTATTTATTTAATTTATTATTTATTCATTTATTTATTTATTTGTCAGTTATTTATTTAAATTATTTGTTTGTAAGTTGTCCCCGCATATTTTAGTTCTTTTTTTTATTTAAATCAAGCTTGTGAAGGTAGACGCGTTGCCTAGTAGCAATTTTGCTGCTTGCGGGCAAGCCTGCGCGCGTTGCAACCAGACGCTAGTCTGGTTACGGTTAGGTGTCCCCCCCGAATCCCAGAGGAGCTCTTCTAGGTAGGATAGGACCCTTTTTATTGACCGTCGTAATTTATGTGCGAGGCTATTTGCAGCTCGTATTTTGCCGCACATAGCGCGTGAGGATCGCCCTGGCAGACAGCAGGCTTGCTGCCACGGTCATCCATCACCTAGGGCCCTATATTTCAAATTAATTTTAAATAAACATTTGTTGATTGCGCATCAAGAACTAAAATGATTTGTTAGTTTCCCGCAGAGGGGGGGGGAAGAGAAGGCTGTGAAAGCCTGGAATAGTCAGCTGTGACATTCCTTAAGGGCGATGGACCACAACATTCACGCTGTGGTCCATCGTATGGAAGGGTGGGCGCGTCTCTGGTCATCAACACCAGACCAGCAGTAATTCCACTCAGCTGTAGTTTGTCGTTTGTATGCATGCTTGTGTTTGTTATTGTTGATGTTGTGTTGTTATCGATGTTTGTAATTCGGGATCTGGCTACGAACTGAGGGCATTGGGACCCAGCAACCCATCCCTAGGTACACTGAGCTAGCTGAGGTTGCCCACCGGAAAAAATCGGTTCGGAACAGATATGGCGCCCAATCGAAAACACCAGTGTTTCTGGAGCAGTTCGCAAGAACGGCTTCAGGAACCAGCGAAACGCGTCGTGCTTTCGTTTGTAGAAATTCAAACTGAATGATAAAGTCTCGTGGGCAGTTTGGCTGACTCTTGGGCCCGGATAAATCGCGGCTTTCATCGGAATCGGATTCCGAACCTCGGACCTCGGAGTCACCCAGACAGGCCCGTCGTCGTAGTAGTAATTGTATTGTAAAGTCCATAGTCCGATGTGTTGTCGTGGCGGTTCTCCACGAGCAACTGCATCAGGGCTGCAACTTGACCTATTTGGACCGGACCATGCTCGTATGACACTCACGCTCAGCAATGAGCAGTGACGTTTGCGACGCTGCATGGACCGAGAAGACATGGCAAGGGTGGCCATTGAGCTGACCATTTGTCTGTGTTGTTCGGAAGCACCCGAGTATGACACGCACGCTCATCAATGAGCAGTGACGTTTGCGACTCGGAGTGTTACGGGTGATACAGCAAGTGCGGCAGCATTGCAAAAGGCGAGCACGCGTAAGTGTAAAGTAGTTTATTCAAGTGTTTCCCTCCACTTCTTGCCATCAAGGGACATCATTAGGTCTGGTGACCCATGACGCACATGGATGCCATAATGCGATGCACCGCTAGTGATGATCGTGGCGGCAGCAAGTGGATAAGGAAACGCCAGTGTTGTAAAAGCCCTAACTGGGGAACATCAGTGATGCTGATGCTCTACCAGTTGGAGGTATTGTTTCTTTCTGTGGGCGGAGTTACTGTGTTGAGACGCAGGAGGAAAACAGCTGACGCCGGCGGACATCGTCCTTCCTTTCCCCCTGAACAGTCAATTATTTTTGTTTTCGCGTTTTTCTTTTTTATTTTCGTCGTCATTTACTTTTTTTAGGTAGTCTTTATTTTATTGTTATTTAATATTTATTTATACTTATTATTTATTTATTTATATTTATTTATTTATATTTATTTATTTATATTTATTTATTTTGTTAGTTAATTATTTATTATTTAGTTAGTTATCTTCATTATTTATTCGTTATTATTAGTTTTTTTTATAAAAAATTTAAATAAGGAGAGATGGCAAACACCCGGGCCCAAGCAGCAGCAGCCTTGGAGAGAGAAGGAGCAGGGGAGCCCACTGGGAGTCTCGTTGGGGGACTCCTCAGAACTCCTCCAGGTTCGCACGCGGGCTCGGCGGCTTGGGATTTGCCGAGATAACCCGTGTCCTCCGAAAGGGTTTCTGGGCAAGATTTTCCACCCACGCGGTCCAGTGAGGACGCGGCCACCAGAGCCATTCGAGAGGAAACACGCCGGGGGTTCATGGACCTCATGAACATGATGGGCGAGGCCCTACAGTCGCTGAGGGAGCTTGGCTTAAGGGAGCAAGCAGTGGCACGGCAGGAGGCCGCCATGAAGCCGCCCACTGGATCGTCTCAGAGAGCGCCAGCAAGCGCACCGATAGGTGTTGGGCTAAGAGCGGTCCCGAAAAGACCGTTGCGGAGCTCGAAAGAGGGTGTACCGCTGAGAGCGGATTTAGGTGCGACTGACTGGCGGCGAAACAGAGCGGGATCCGAAAACCCATTTAAACATGGATCAGGAGACGCGCGGGGCCCCAGCAGATATGCACCAGAACGCAATTGGCGGAACACACCCTCGCGCAGAGATGATCAGTGGTCAGGGCCTCACAGGCGAGCAGCTGAATGGGGCCACCATGAGTTCTCAGGCGGGCGGAGGCACGGGGAGCGAATGGACAGGTGGGACATCTCCTTTGATGGCGACGGGGAGAAGTTGGCGGTGGAAGACTTCGTCTTTCGGGTAGAATTCCTGAAGGCGCAGAGTCGGTGCGGGTGGAGGAAAGTCCTTAATGGATTCCACCACCTCGTGACAGGTGAGGCTCGGGAGTGGTACTGGCAATATGTCAGGGACCAGGGAGTGGACTCGTGGGAGACGCTCAAAGACGATCTGGTGCAACGCTTCCGTGGAACCGCCTCTGACTTTGACAGAGAGCGCGAACTGCGGGAGCGCGTGCAGCAGCCTGGTGAGAGCGTACATACCTTCTTCCACGAGATCCGGAAGCTCTCGTCCAGGATGGCGAGGCCCATACCCGAGCGGGAGCTGGTAGTGCTGCTGAAGCATGCACTACAAAAGAACATAGGCCAATTCGTCTATGGGCTCCGGATTCACTCAGTGGATCAGTTGCGAGACGAGTGTGCGAGCGCAGAGGCGCATATTAAGCGCCGGCAGATGCACTCACGCACTCGTCCCACCGAGCAAGTTGCGTCAAAGGGACGCTACCGGGTCGTCCACGAATTGGAGGGCGAGGGTTGTCAGACCGAAGCAGAGGAGGTAGAGGAGGCGCGGCTTCGTCGGGGAACGTCTCCGGAAGCACTGTGCTGGAACTGCAAGGTTCCGGGACATTTCTTCCGGGACTGTATGTCGGCGGAGCGTCGCGTCTTCTGCTACTTCTGCGGAAAGCCGGACACCTACAGTCCTCAATGCGCGGACTGCCCGGGAAACGGAAGGCGGAGTGTGCCGAAGGCGGGCGAGACGCGCTCCGCGACACGACTCCCCAAGTTTTCAAGGGAGATGGGCCCACGTAAGACGTAAGTGTAGATAGTAAGTTAGTGGAGGCACTGACCATATAACACATAGATCGGACATTTCATACAAGCGTTTTTGACACAAAATTTTCTTGCGAGGCGTCCCAGCAGAGGCTCGGCGTCGTTACGAGACGTCCCAGCAGAGGCTGAGCGTCGTTACGAAGTGTCTCAGCAGAGCCGAAGGCTGCCGAACGTTTTCGCTTAGCAGCAATCATTCTCATTCGGTCTGCTGCCGAGAGCACATGAAATGCGCAGGAATATATGTCTTTCAAGATCGTTAACAACAACAACATATGAGCGAGAAAGCATAATAGAGACCGCATATCGCCATGCTTCTCGCACTCCTGTCATTAATGTTGTTAGCAATCCACCCCCGTTTCGTTTGCTTGCCACTGTCATTGATGATGTCCGTTGATCTTTGTTTTGAGCTCGTGTGTATGCGTAGTTCGCTGTCCAGACAGGCAATAGACAAATACACGCATAGCTTCTTGTGCGTATACATATCTTTACATGTATGCGTGATTTTCGTTTGGAAGTCTTTCTGAACTCTGAAATCTTATTTCTGGCTTGCCAGAGAATTTTGGTTCAAGCGAGGGCTGCTTGAAAAGTTCTTCATTCGCAATGAACTAATATGTGTATATACAGTTTTAATGGAATTATTAGAAATATATTTTTTTTTTAGGAAGAGCTATAAATTATTTTGCATGTTCATTAAAAATTATAATAAATATTTATAAAATTAATTTCTAAAATTTAATATTAAATAATTATTTTTGGTGGACATTTTCTGTAATATAAATAAATTGATAATACTATCATAATAATGAGGCTATAAAATAGTAATTTAATTCGAATGACATTTGAAATTATAGTTGCGAATGAAGAACTTTTCAAGCAGCCCTCGCTTGAACCAAAATTCTCTGGCAAGCCAGAAATAAGATTTCAGAGTTCAGAAAGACTTCCAAACGAAAATCACGCATACATGTAAAGATATGTATACGCACAAGAAGCTATGCGTGTATTTGTCTATTGTCTGTCTGGACAGCGAACTACGCATACACACGAGCTCAAAACAAAGATCAAGGGACATCATCAATGACTGTGTGGCAAGCAAACGAAACGGGGTGGATTGCTAACAATATTAATAACAAGAGTGCGAGAAGCATGGCGATATGCGGTCTCTATTATGCTTTCTCGCTCAAATGTTGTTGTTGTTAACGATCCCAAAAGACATACATCCCCCGCATTTCATGTGCTCTCGGCAGCAGACCGAATGATAATGATTGCTGCTAAGCGAAAACGTTCGGCAGCCTTCGGCTCTGCTGAGAGACTTCTTAACGACGCTCAGCCTCTGCTAGGACGTCTCGTAACGACGCCGAGCCTCTGCTGGGACGCCTCGCATGAAAAATTTGTGTCAAAAACGCTTGTATGAAATGTCCGATCTATGTGTTATATGGTCAGTGGTGGAGGTTAACAATAAGTTAGATAGGAAGATTAGGGATCAGAATGCGACACAAATACCCACCAGGAAGTTGAGACACCTACCTCTCGAAGAACGAATGAGGGCGTACCTGGAGATCCGAAATCGGATCTTCTCGGGTCATCAATTGTCTGGCATGCGACAGGTGTCCGTGAGGATCAGGAAGGCCAGGGATAGAAGGAGCTTCGGTAAGTGTCCTGGGAAAAGGGGGCCGTGAGGTTCTCGAATCCCTCGGTATTCCTCTTCAGCAATACATCTCTAGGATTACCACGGCGTCTGGGGAGGACAGGTCCACGTTAGGGAAAGCGAGTGTGCCTGTTCGGTACAAGGGCGTATGTAGAGACATCATCTTCTACGTATGCACGTACCTCTCGCAATCGATGTATCTAGGTATAGATTTCTGGCGGGCCTTCGATCTTGCTCCGGACGTCCTCGGTAGGAAAGCGGGGGCTAGCGAATCCATCGTGGAGGAGCTTCTCGTTAAGCAAATGGAGCATTATGTTCCCGAGAAGCCCGAGCTTGCACAGGTAGACTCCTGGGAGTTGAATTCTGAGCAGCAAACCGCGTTGGATGGCGTGAAAGCCAGCTTTCTGACGTTCGAGGGTGTCGGACTCGGCAAGACGGAGATGGAGAAACACCGGATTGAGTTAGTTGAGGGATTTGCACCGGTGAAGGATAGGCACTATCCACTCTCACCAGGAATGCAAAAGATAGTATGGTCAGAGGCAGACAACATGTTGCAACTTGGGGTCATTGAGGAGAGTCAGAGTCCGTGGAGTAACCGCACGACCATAGTGCGAAGGCCGGACAAAAATCGATTCTGTCTTGATGCCCGCAAGCTGAACATGTTGACTGTCAAGGATGCTTATCCGCTGCCGTCTATCGAAGGTATCCTGTCGAGGGTGGATCAGACCTATTTCATATCGAGTGTAGATCTGAAATTCGCGTTTTAGCAGATAGAGTTAGATGAGGAGAGCAAGGCGTACACCGCGTTCACGGTGCCCGGGCGACCGCTTTACCAATTCAGGGTAATGCCATTTGGGTTGTGCAATGCATCCCAAAGGCTTTGCCGACTGATGGATAAGGTGATCCCCGCGGAGCTGAGAACAAACGTGTTTGTCTACCTCGATGATTTGCTGATAATATCTGCTGATTTTGAGACTCACCTCAAGTATCTCGATCTTGTGTCTCAATGTCTCCAGAAGGCCAACCTGACGATAGGTCTCAAAAAGTCCCGGTTTTGTTTCAAGCAATTGAACTATCTACGTTTTGTGGTAGGGGGGGGCACATTGCGCACAGATCCAGGTAGGATCACCGCCATCAGCGCGATGCCGGTGCCGAAGTCCGTTCGGGAAGTTCGTAGCTTCTTGCGAACCGCTGGTTGGTATCGCCGGTTCATCAAGAATTACGCCGAGTTGGCGGCTCCATTGACCGAGGCACTGAAGAAGCGGGTAGGGAAGTTCGTGCTTAGTGAGGAGGCGGTGGCGGCTTGTGGTAAGCTGAAACAGGCTCTTACTTCCGCACCAGTGTTGGTGCACGCGGACTTTTCTAAGCCGTTCTTCATCCAGTGTGACGCTTCGCACTATGGCGTGGGCGCGGTGTTGTTCCAGTTGGATAGGCAGCAGAATGAGAGGCCAATAGCGTTCTTTTCGGCGAAGATGAACTCGCACTAGTTAAACTACTCGGTGACGGGGAAGGAGTGCTTGGCAGCGGTGTTGGCGATCCAAAAATTCCGGCCATATGTGGAAATGATGCCGTTTACGGTCATCACGGACCACGCAAGCCTTCAATGGCTGATGTCGTTGAAGGACTTGACCGGAAGATTGGCTCGCTGGTCACTGCAGCTACAGGGCTTCGACTTCGACATCAAGCACCGAAAGGGTGCGGATAACATTGTCGCGGACACGTTGTCTAGAGTAGTGGAGGAGCTAGTCGGACCCGAGGAGCTATTGGGCTTTGAGACCACGGCGTTTGAGTCAACGGCGTATTTGGCGTTAGTACAGGAGGTGGAGGAAAATGGGAAGTTGCTGCCTGACCTGTGTGTGAAGGAAGGCTTAGTGTACAGGCGGTGCGAATTTGACGGACCTGGGGAGGACGCTGAGTCAACGTCCTGGAGATTATGGATTCCTGAATCCTTAACTTCAGTGTTGATTCAGCGGGCTCACAGTGAGGAGAAAGCTGCACATGGCGGGATAGCTAAGACACTTCACTTGTTACGCCGGCAATTCTATTGGCCAAAGATGGCTAAAGAGGTCAGGGACTTCGTCAAGAATTGTCAGGTGTGCAATGAGTGTAAAGCGCCGAATCACGTCATGCAAGTTGAAATTGGAAAGGACCTTTTCAGAAAATCTATGTGGATTTTCTGGGGAAGTATCCCAGGTCGAAGAGGGGTCAAGCCTGGGTCTTTGTGGTTGTGGATCACTTCACCAAGTTCACCTTTCTAAAGGCCATGCGTGACGCAACGGCCACAGAGGTGGTGAAGTTCTTGGTGAATGAAGTGTTCTACAAGTTCGGAGTTCCGGAGGTGATCCACTCGGATAACGGTCGCCAGTTTGTTTCCAAGGCTTTCGGGGAGATGCTGTCTGGGTTTGGCAATTCGCACATCAGGACGGCTGTGTATGCGCCACAGAGCAACGCGGCGGAGCGAGTGAATCGCACCGTGTTGGCTGCCATCAGGACTTACTTGGAGGAAGACCATAGGGAGTGGGATTGGTATCTGCCCGAGATCGAAGTGGCGATAAGGAATGCGGTCCATTCGGCCACTGGAGTCACGCCTTTCATTGCTGTGTTTGGACAACACATGTATTTGAATGGCGCTGACTACAAGCTGGCTAGAAGACTGCAGTCCTTGTCGGACCACAGGATCGAGCGTCCGGAGACTAAGGACAAGATAGGAATGATCCGGGAGGCGATACGTGGGCGGTTGCATGAGGCATATATGCGAAGCAGTGTCCGTTATAATGCACGAGCTAGGCTTTTTAGAGCGGTTCCAGGTCAGTAGGTGTACAGGAGAAATTTCACGCTGAGCAATTTCGCCAGAGGGTACAATGCCAAATTCGCAAGGAAGTTCCTCAAATGTCGTGTGGTCAGGGCAGTAGGAGGGAATGCCTATGAGCTGGAGGACTTGGCCGGGAAGGCTCTGGGAGTCTTTCATGCCAAGGATCTCAAGGTCTAGATAGTCAGGGTCGTGGGTGTGACCTACGTTGGGCTTGTTGGTTTTCGTGGGCAACCTGGACGCAGATCAGATAATGCGCCCGGCAATGTTCATCGCTTGCGTGGGGCGCGCTCAAATTCCCGGGTGGTATTGCATTCTGATCAGCTGTTAGGGTCAAATAGGTATTTTTTTTGTTGAAGTTATCGATAGGGCGTGGGTTAGCGAAAGGGGTCGCTCTCTCTGGAGTCTGACAGATGATTCGCGGGAGAGAATCTGTCAGATTTTTTTTGTGGGTCATCTGTCAGATTTTTTTTTTCTTGCAAATCATCGGTGAAAAGATTCGGAGAGAGAGGCACAGCAGCGCGCCGGTTGCCGCAGCAACTGATATATAGGCAGAGGACATAAAAAATGGATGATTTCCAATTTGGCGGGAGCTTTAGAAAAAGCCAGGTAAGAGGAGTTAGTTTGGCTTCCTTTTAACAAAAATTCTAATCAGAGAATTTTTTTGTGGCAGCTGACCGACGCGCGGATAAGCAATTGAGTTTCTTGGTAACAAAATCCGGCGTCGGTCCATTTTTATCATTCTCCTACATCCTGTAGCTGCCAGGGATTTCGCCGGGAAGCTGCCCCAGACGCATCTCCTTGAACCTGCGCCGGAGGACGGAGTGGACGTCACAGCACACACACACACACTCAAGAAATATGCAAAGCACAGCCAGTGTGGTGTGCTTCAAATACACGACGTTGACCTGGTGAGTCCGCTCCAATTGAGCTCAATTGGCCAAAGTCTGGCCCGTGGCGTCGCAACAACGCAGCGAGTCCTCTCCAGCTCCGCAGAAGCGCGAGGCAAGCTCCCTAGAGAGTGCATTAGGCCCTCCATAGCCCCGAGGGGCACGTCGCACGAAGACCGTGCGAATTTCGGCGCAGTCTGCCCCTTTGCAAACCCCCCTACCGTCCCCACCGTATCATTTATTTAATTTTATTATTTATTCATTTATTTAATTTATTATTTATTCATTTATTTATTTATTTGTCAGTTATTTATTTAAATTATTTGTTTGTAAGTTGTCCCTGCATATTTTAGTTCTTTTTTTTTTATATTTAAATCAAGCTTGTGAAGGTAGACGCGTTGCCTAGTAGCAATTTTGCTGCTTGCGGGCAAGCCTGCGCGCGTTGCAACCAGACGCTAGTCTGGTTACGGTTAGGTGTCCCCCCCCGAATCCCAGAGGAGCTCTTCTAGGTAGGATAGGACCCTTTTTATTGACCGTCGTAATTTATGTGCGAGGCTATTTGCAGCTCGTATTTTGCCGCACATAGCGCGTGAGGATCGCCCTGGCAGACAGCAGGCTTGCTGCCACGGTCATCCGTCACCTAGGGCCCTATATTTTAAATTAATTTTAAATAAACATTTGTTGATTGCGCATCAAGAACTAAAATGATTTGTTAGTTTCCCGCAGAGGGGGGGGAAGAGAAGGCTGTGAAAGCCTGGAATAGTCAGCTGTGACTTTCCTCTGAAGGGCGATGGACCACAACATTCACGCTTTGGTCCATCGTATGGAAGGGTGGGCGCGTCTCTGGTCATCAACACCAGACCAGCAGTAATTCCACTCAGCTGTAGTTTGTCGTTTGTATGCATGCTTGTGTTTGTTATTGTTGATGTTGTGTTGTTATCGATGTTTGTAATCGATGTTGTAGCGAACGAGACTGAACTTGTTCGGGATCTGGTTACGAACTGAGGGCATTGGGACCCAGCAACCCAACCCTGGGTACACTGAGTTCGTAACAAATTTACAATATGTTACGTACCGATTTTTCCCGGTGGGCAACCTCAGCTAGCTCAGTGTACCCAGGGATGGGTTGCTGGGTCCCAATGCCCTCAGTTCGTAGGCAGATCCCGAACAAGTTCAGTCTCGTTCTCTACAACATCGATAATAACATCGATAACAAAACAACACAGACAATAAACAAAAGCATGCATACAAACAACAAACTACAGCTGAGTGGAATTACTGCTGGTCTGGTGTAATGACCAGAGACGCGCCCACCCTTCCATACTATGGACCAAAGCGTAATATTTGTGGTCCATCGCCCTTAGAGGAAAGTCAAAGCTGACTATTCCAGGCTTTCGCAGCCTTCTCTCCCCCCCACCACTCTTGAGGAAAACAAACAATTCATTTTGATTGAACTACGCAATGACAAATTTTATATAAAATAATTTAAATTATTTTGTAGGGCCCTAAGGTTACGGATGACCGTGGCAGCATGCCTGCTGTCTGCCTGGGCTAATCCTCACGCGCTATATGCGGCAAAATACGAGCTGCAAATAGCCTCGCACATAAACTAAAACGGTCAATAAAAAGGGTCCTATCCTACCTAGAAGAGCACCTCTGGGATTCGGGAGGGGACACCTAACCGTAACCAGAATAGCGTCTGGTTGCAACGCGCGCAGTCTTGCCCGCAAGCAGCAAGATTGCTACTCGGCAATGCGCCTACCTTCAACAAATCTAAAAAGCACTAACCAAAGCTTAACCTATCGGACATTTACACACAAATAAATAATAAATAAATAAATACACAATGAGACGGTAAGGGGGTCCACAAGGGGCATAGCCCCAAGGCTATGTAGGGTTAACTGCACCCACTTTGGGGCTTGCATCGATCTTACGGGGCTAAAGGAGAGATCGCCTCCTTGTTGCGCCCACCACATGGCTAATGTTGCCACAGACGCGACGCCAAATGGGCCGGAATCACCCGAATAATCTTGCCCCTCAGGGCGGCGGTGACGTGATGGCGGCGGCGTCGTCGTTGTCCATATTGATGCTACCTTGTCCATGTGGCGGCAACATAGCTGCTTCCTTGTGGGCGACGGCGAATCCTACAGCACAGGCTTACGCGGCAGCTCCCAGTTCTCCACAATATACAAATAATTGGCCGACGCCGGATTCCAGACTTAGCTGATCCGGTCGTCGGCCTGCTGTCAGGCTCCCGCTTATTACTTGCACCTGTGCGTCCGTGCATACCTCGCTTCCCTGCCTTGGCCTGTTGTTCAGCGCCCGGTTTTATTTTTATTTCAAATTTTACTTGACCGGGCGCCCAACAGCACGTGAATTCACTTGCAGATTTTCCTTTGCCACACTCTCGTGGTCAATCGGCTGTTCGTGACTTTTAATATCGGGCTATCGATGTCCCAGATTTATGGCAACGCCGGCATATCGTTGACCCAGCCCTATAATCATCAATAACCCTACAGCCGGGCCAACGAGAATGCAACAAATATTTACAATTAACACTATCTTGATTAGGAATTGGGGTCTAAGATAATTTCTATTCGAACGATGCTGTGGGAGTTCACTACGTCAAGACCCGTTGTGGGAGATCTTGAGGGTGGAAAAGTTTCATTGTGACATTAATTTATATACATGATTGTTACGAACCGATTTTTCCAGGTGGGCAACCTCAGCTAGTTCAGTGTATCCAGGGATTGGTTGCTGAGTCCCAATGCCCTCAGTTCGTCGCCAGATCCCGAACAAGTTTAGTCTCGTTCACAAACATCGATAACAACATCGATAATAGACAATACTAACAATCACAAATACAAGCATGCATACAATGACAACAAACTACAGCTGAGTGGAACTACTGCTGGCCTGGTGTTGATGACGAGAGACGCGCCCACCCTTCCATACGATGAACTAAAGCATGAATGTTGTGGTCCATCGCCCTTTGAGGAAAGTCACAGCTGACTATTCCAGGCTTTCAAAGCCTTCTCTTCCCCCCCTTCTATTGGTAACTAACAAGTCATTTTAACTTGTGCGCGCAAATAACAAATATTTATTAAAATTAATTCAAATTATATATGTAGGGCCCTAGGATAGCCGTGGCAGCAATACTGCTGTCTGCCAGGGCTAATCCTAATGCGCTATATGTGCGGCAAAACTAAAGTGCAAATAGCCTCGCACATAAACTAACTACAGCATTCATAGGATCCTAACATGCCTAGTGTAGCTCCCCTGGGTTTCGGTGGATACCTACCTGTGACCGGACTATGGTTTGTCTACAATGCGCGCTGGCTTGCCCGCAAGCAGCAAGGTTGCTACTTTGCAATGCGCCTACCTTCACAAGATCTTAAACTAAACATGTATGAAAGCCTAAATCTTACAACGAATTTAATCTAGTGGGACGTTCACATACAAATAAATAATGAGTAAATAAATAATAGAATAAATAATAAAAGAAATATAACATGACGGGGACGATGTGGAGGGGTTCTTCAAGAGGCCGACCGCGCCGAAAATCGCACGGTTTTCGTGCGACGTGCCCCTCGGGGCTATGTAGGGTTAACTGCACCCACATTGCATCGCTTACATCGATCTCGCAGGTCTGCAGAGGGCAGATGCACCTTTTCGGTGGATGGCACTGGACTTCGCGGAGCTGGAGGATAGGTCGCCTGGCGCGTAGCCAACATTGCTGCTAACGCGACGACAAATGGGCAGAAACTAACCAGAATTTCCCCATGGATCTTGCCCCTCAGGGCGGCGGTGACGGAACGCGGCGGCGGTGTCGTCGGTCTTCACGTTGACTTGGCGGTTTCATCGCTTCTTTAATGTTGGCAATGGCGACTCCTCCAGCGCAGGCTCACGGAGTGTGTGGCAGCTCCGGGTTTTCCACCATACACAAACATACAAATAATTGGACCCGGTCGTCGGCCTTCTGCCACAAAATTCACCATTTAGATTTTGTTTTTTTATTTAATTCACTCCGCTTACCTGGCATATTCGAAAGCTGCCGCTTTTTACGTGCTCCCCTCACTTTCCTGCCTTGGCCTGTTGTTCAGCGCCCGGTCTTCATTTTATTTGAAATTTTATTTGACCGGGCGCCCAACAGCACGTGAATTCACTTGCAGATTTTCCTTTGCCACACTCTCGTGGTCAATCGGCTGTTCGTGACTTTTAATATCGGGCTATCGATGTCCCAGATTTATGGCAACGCCGGCATATCGTTGACCCAGCCCTATAATCATCAATAACCCTACAGCCGGCCCAACGAGAATTCAAGATCGCCTGGAAATTCCGAGCGAGCAAACCTGCAAGCGCTGAGTCAGGGTTGCCCACAATCTGCGCCCAACGTAGGCCACACCCACGACCCTGATACTAAACTAAACTAACTAAACCTAACATGCACCTAACTAATTATCCTAAATTCGGAGATCAGATGTCAGTGAGACGACGATTCCGGCATCCCGTGCAAGCAGCTCCCTCAAAAAAATCCTCCTTAGCCTCGATGGGCAAGTCGCACGAGGATGGTGCATTCTTCCGCACACTCCCCTCTCTCACCAACCACTGCTCACTCTAATATTTACTCTACGTTATTTAATAGATTAAGTTCGTTGTTAGACTTCCAGCTTTTATTTTGCGCCACAGAGCCCGTCAGGATCCGCCCTGTCAGACAGCAGGGTTGCTGTTTGCTTTAAAATTATAAATTTGCAGATGATTCTTATTACGATGATTCTAATTACGAATCGAGGGCATTAAGACCTAGCAACACATCCCTGAGTATACTGAGCTAACTGAGGTTGAGGTTGGAAATCATTGGTTCGTAACAGATATGTCGCCCAAGCGAGACACCAGTGGATCAGTTCGCAAAAATGGGCAACTTGTAGGCAGTTTGTCTGGCTCCAGGGCCCTGATGATTCGCGGCTTGCATCGGAAACAATTCCGAAAGAAATTGTGCGAGGATTCTGATCTTTTTTTTTAAATGGTAGTTCAGTTAGGGTTTATTATATATTTTTATCCATTATTAATTATTTATTATTTATTAATTGGTTAATTATTTATTATTTAGTTATATTTTTTTTTTTAATATACTTTCATTATTTACAGATTTTTTTAAATAGAATTTTAAAATAAGAGAGGATGGCAAATACCTAAGGCGGAGTGGTATTGGCAATATATGAGTGGCCAGGGAGTTGTCTCGTGGGGGACGCTCAAGGAGGATCTGGACCAATACTTCCGTGGAACCGCCTACGATTTTGGGAGGGGGCGCGAGTTGCGGGAGCTCGTGCAACTTCCTAGCGAGAACATGCACAGGTTCTTTCTCGAGGTCCGGAAGATCTCGTCCATGATGACGAGGCTAATACCCGACCGGGAGTTAGTGGACGTGCTGAAGTATGCCCTCCATCAAGACATAGACCGATTCGTCTATGGGCTCCGGATCCACTCAGTAGACTAGCTGCGAGATGAGTGTGCAAACGCAGAGGCGCATCGTAGGAGCGGGCAGCTGCATTCACGCACTCGTCCCACTGACCAATTCGCATCGAGGGAACGCTACTGGGTCGTCCACGAATTGGAGGAGAAAGGCTGTCAGCCCAAAGTAGAGGAGGTGTAGGAGAGGCGACTTCGTCGGGGACCGTTTCCGGAGGCGTTGTGCTAGTGTAGTATGTGCATATATCATGGGTACAAAGTACCAATAATTAACCAGCAACACTGTCGCATTATATAAATAAACTCAAGTGGACGTGAAATACGATCACCCACTAGCGAAGACAGCATTCACGCTAAGTCAGCATTCCCACGCTGACCGCGTGCAATACATATATATGCACATAAGACTCTCTCTCTCTCTCAAATATAGACATATATATGCTTTTGGCTCCTCTGCCGCTACCAACGGCAGAGCGGTAGCGAATAATAATTTCATAAGCAAAGTTTGATTATCACTTAACATCTCAAGCTTATCAGTCGCATTGTCAATACGTTCTTCACAGTTGTAAAATGTACCAATAAACCCGAATCAAAACAACAAACTTCATACCGTGCATTATTTATTTCGTATTATTAACGCCACTCTAACATCTTAGTGGTTCAACAATGATAATGGACTAATTACATCATATGGCGACCGTGACAAAAGTGACCATCAAAAGAAAAAACTTAAAAAGGACCACATGAAATGTATAAAATAAATAAAAGTGTAGTACAAAAATAAAATATATATAACACTACATAATAAACAACATAATAAACAATGTAAAATTTACATCAACTAAAATACTATACTACATACAAAAGCATTTTGAGTGAAATGAAGCAAAGTGAAAAACATATTGCAGATGCAACAATAAATACAATAAGCTATAAACAAAATGGATTCTGAATGGAACAAAAAAAAAAAAAAATTACACACTAAATATATACAAAGAAATCAATGAACTAAATAAGAACTCACGGAACAACAGCAGGAGGAACATTTGAACGGAACAATAAGTCTGACAGATACCACCAAGAGTACGTCTGTGTCCTCCAGACTGCGAAGGCCCGCTGTACAGCCCCTATTGCCTGGGCACCTGCTGGACTCATCATTCAAAGAAGACAGAGACAGCATGAGAGGTTATCCGCCGCTTATGCCAACGTTGGAGAGCAACGAATAGAAGAAAGCACGAGAAGCACGCCGCCGCTTGTGCCATCGCTGGAATTCCATAGCAGCATCAGCAACAGTAGCCA
Organism: Drosophila quadrilineata; assembly: GCA_018150725.1. Classification (NCBI taxonomy): domain Eukaryota; kingdom Metazoa; phylum Arthropoda; class Insecta; order Diptera; family Drosophilidae; genus Drosophila; species Drosophila quadrilineata. Next base: position 823,346 of record JAECWN010000155.1, on the reverse strand, counting down.
ACTGAACTGACCGACAGCGCTATAAAGAGCGCCCATCGATAATTAATATATAAGTGCACTGCGTTGCACAATTTTTTTTTATGCACTGCGCTGCATACGTAATAGATATAATAACTTTTGTAATGCCCGACGACAACTGAGTCGACCGGCAAGCCGTTTGGCCCGTAAAGCCATTCGAAAATAATAGGTAGGAATGCATATTATTAGGAATGCAGATAGTTAGCAATAAAATATGCATAAATGTAAATTAGTTAGATGAAAAAGGCCAATATAAAGTTATCAATTAAGGATAATAGAATAACGGAGCGCCTTGCGGCCGTCAACATTCAACTTCGTGGTGCGAAGCAAAGCGGCGAGCTGCGTTAAACGCCATAGCTCCAACCGCCCAAATATTATTAATGTTGCCAATGCGGTTCCCGCTGCAACAACAAACATTACTAACTTATTAGGACCTCATTTTCATAACTAACACATTATACTCAGTAGTAAATTTAATATAAGTAAAATATTGTAAAATTGCTAATTGCTATTTATGTAAACTGAGTATAATGAAATCATTCATTAAATAGGGAAATGGTATAGAGTTTTAATGTAGCTCAAAATAACAGCAGTTTTAATTGATAACTTATTCAAGATATTTATATGTCTTTACTAAAACAAAAAAAAAAAAAAAAAAAGTTTCTCATTATGGGCGGAACAAAGTCGAAAGCAGACGAGAACACCGCAAATGTGGTAAATACAGTAGAGGTCGTGGACACAACCACACATTTAGATTCACTGTATGTGCAACTTTTGATTTTAGTGATAATATCAGCAATGAATCTGGCACTAAAGATATATCTACTACACAAAAGATCATTGAGAAAGACCTACATGAGTCGAGCCAATGATCTAGAAAAAATATAAAAAAAAAAGATTATAACACATAGTGTAGTACAGTCCATACCTAATAACACCACAGGGGTACAGGTGCGACTACATTGCTAATATGTACATACATGGAATGGCTAAATTTAGTAACAGCCATAAACAATATTAGAGATGCTTTTGACATATCATATAAATGCATCAACAAAAACGCGCTGATAAATATTCAGACGCTAATTTTTCACATAAAGGTATTGATAACGCAATATAACGCGTTACAAACCCTGATACTTAAAAACAAAGACAAACTTACTGAAGAACATAAAGCCCAATGCTTAAAGGTTCTTAATTCATTCGGTAAAAGACTATATAATACTAGTGTTAGACATAGCATTATAATAGAAGTCCCAACGGATATATAAAATAGCGGAATTCGACGATAATCAGCTAATAGATCTAGACGAGTCACAACCGCAAGAGGATCTAGATATCGAAAGCGATATAGAATCAATAGATGAAATAAAGTACAATAATCAACAACCAGCTAAACAGGTTTGTAACAGCATTAAAGTTAACAGATCTGACTAAAGGAGATCAGGAAGCTTTAGCCGTAGAGGTTATCAAGACCAAAATTATTGGCCCACTGACGTATAAAGTAGAACATGCGACGTCCATACAAGCAATAATTAACATATTGCAAGCAAACGTAAAAGGCGAATCACCTGACGTGATAAAAGCAAAGTTAATGAATGCCCAACAGAAAGGCAAGACTGCATCACAATACGCGACCGAAATAGACAATATGCGTAAGCAGCTAGAAGCAGCTGATATAGACGGTGGATTAGACGCCGACAATGCCGACAAATTTGCGACAAAAGAGTCGATATCGGCAATGATTAAAAATTGTGCCAATGAGTCACTAAAAATGATCTTAACAGCAGGTACATTTAATACATTCAATGATGCAATGGAAAAATATATACATTGCAGTACAGAAATGACCGTCAATTCTAATACAATTTTATTTTATAATGGGAACAACAGACGAGGTAATTATAATGCCAACTATCGAAGTAGAGGCAGAAATAATTACAACCAGAACAATAACCAAAGCAATAACAATAATAACAGAGGTCGCGGAAGCTATCGCGGCCGCGGTAATAACAGCGGTGGAGGTAACCGAAGAGGTAACCAAAACCAATATAACAATCAAACCCAAAACAACAATAACAACCGAAATGTGCGTAATGTACAATCGGAAAACAGCCAGACCCCCTTAAGCAATCAGCAGTAAAAGTGTTTAAATTAAACCTAAATCTGAGTATATTCATGATAGCAAATAACCACAAAACGAACACAGTCCTAACATTATTAATAAACACAGGTGCAGACATTTCATTGCTAAAAGACAAAGCAAATGAATATAACAATTTAAATTTCAGTAAAATATCCAATACTACAGGTATTGGACAGGGGTCCATACAGTCTATAGGAACAGTCGATCTTGACATACGCATTCAGGATGTTCTAGTGCCCCATGAGTTTCATGTGGTACCTGAGAATTTTCCGATACCATGCGATGGCATAATCGGTTTAGATTCCATTAAAAAATACAATTGCATATTGGAATTTCAAAGTAATCAAGACTGGTTCATAATAAGACCCAATAACTTCAATAGACACATAAATAATCCAATTTTATATAACTTAGATTCCAACATATTATTATTGCCAGCTAGATGCGAAGTAATTAGACAAGTAAAATTACTCACCAGCGAAAAAACGGTGGTAGTACCAAATCAGGAGCTACAGCCGGGTATAATAATAGCAAGCACAATAGTAGATAGCGAAAACGCATTGATTCGCATCATAAATACAAATACTAAAGACGCCATAATAGAAGGCGCGAAGATCAAATGTGAATCAATAAAAGACTACGACATATGTGAAACACCATTAGAAAATAAAAATAGAACCAAAGAAATATTTAAACAACTGTGATTTCCAAATCAGTTTAATACGGTACTGACCAATTTATGCACAGAATTTAGCGATATTTTTGGTTTAGAAACAGAACCAATATCAGCTAACAACTTTTACAAACAAAAACTCAGATTGGGAGATAAAACAACGGTCTACATAAAAAACTATCGCATGGCAAATAGCCAAAAACCAGAAATCGCTAGACAAGTCAAAAAATTAATAGATGATGGAATTGTTGAACCGTCAATGTCTGAATATAATAGTCCATTACTTTTGGTTCCAAAGAAACCACTGCCGAATTCAACGGAAAAAAGATGGCGATTAGCAGTAGACTATCGTCAAATAAATAAGAAACTATTATCAGACAAATTTCCACTTCCAAGAATAGAAGATATTCTTGATCAATTAGGAAGAGCAAAATATTTCTCATGTCTCGACCTAATGTCTGGATTCCACCAGATAGAATTAGAGAAAAAGTATAGAGATATAACATCATTTTCAACAGCCAATGGCTCATATCGCTTCACGCGACTACCATACGGACTGAAAGTAGCGCCAAACTCTTTCCAACGTATGATGACACTTGCATTTGCTGGTCTTGAACCATCGCAAGCATTTTTATACATGGATGAATTAGTAGTAATAGGTTGTTCAAAAAAACATATGCTCAAAAATTTAACAAATGTATTCGAGCTATGTAGACAACATAATCTGAAACTACATCCGGGGAAATGTTCTTTCTTTATGAAAGAAGTCACATATTTGGGTCACAAATGTACTGATAAAGGTATACTCCCAGATGACTCTAAATATGAAGTTATAGAAAAATATCCTATACCAACAGATGCAGACAGTGCTAGACGTTTCGTAGCCTTCAGTAATTATTACAGACGTTTTATTAAAAAATTTTCTAATCACTCACGCCACTTAACGAGGCTTTGTAAAAAGAATGTCCAATTCGAATGGACTACAGAATGCAATAATGCATTCGAATATTTAAAAAGAGAATTAATGAAACCAACAATACTACAGTACCCAGATTTCAGCAGAGAATTTTGCATAACAACCGATGCTAGTAAACAGGCATGCGGAGCGGTACTTACACAGGATCACAATGGTCAACAGCTTCCAGTGGCATACGCTTCAAGAATGTTCACTAAAGGTGAAAGTAATAAGTCCACTACAGAACAAGAATTAGCAGCCATTCATTGAGCCATAAATCATTTTCGACCATACATATATGGAAAGCATTTCATGGTAAAAAGCGATCATAGACCATTGTCATATCTATTCTCAATGAAAAATCCAAGTTCCAATCTCACACGTATGAGACTGGATTTAGAAGAGTATGACTTTACGGTAGAATACCTTAAGGGGAAGGATAATCATATTGCGGACGCCTTGTCACGCATAACAATTAAAGAATTAAAATCAATTAATAAAGAAGTATTAAAAGTAACAACAAGATCACAAACAGAACATGAAAATTCAAACAAATATAAAACAAAAGTCGAAATTAAAAATAAAAATGAGCAAATTATAGAAAAGCCCAAAGTCTATGAAGTTGTCAACAATAATGACACAAGGAAACATGTTTTAATCAAAATAGATAAACATAAGTGTTTATTAAAACGAGGAAAAACAATTGTTTCACGCTTTAATGTTAATGACCTGTATTCTAATGAAACATTTGATCTAAATCAATTCTTTCAAAGGCTTATTTCTAAAGCCGGAATGCATAAAATAACAAAAATGCGTATATCACCCAGTGAGCAAATATTTGAATTTGTATCACTAAATGAATTTAAAATAAAGGGCAATCGAGTACTCGAAAAAGTAGAACTAGCTATTCTACAAAAGGTGACGAAGCTCAAATTAAGGAAATTTTGACAAAATTCCATGACGATCCAATAGAAGGAGGCCATACTGGTATCGCGCGAACCCAGTTAAAAATTAAAAGATTTTATTATTGGCCCCAAATGACCAAGACGATAGCTAAGTATGTAAAGACTTGTTTGAAATGCCAACAAGCCAAAACAACAACACATACCAAAACACCATTAACCGTAACCCCAACGCCAGCAACAGCATTTGATATAGTAATAATAGATACAATTGGACAACTTCCACGATCGGAAGAAGGCAATGAGTATGCTATTACAATCATATGCGATTTGACTAAATTTTTGGTCACCATACCAGTACCAAATAAAAATTCAAAAACAATTGCTAAGGCGATATTTCAAGATTTTATACTAAAGTACGGTCCGATGAAGACGTTCATCACAGACCAAGGTACCGAATATAAAAATCAACTGATAAATAACCTGTGCAAATACATGAATGTTAAAAACATAACATCAACAGCACACCATCACCAGACCTTAGGGACTATAGAGCGCAGTCACCGAACTTTCAATGAATATGTACGTTCATACATATCGGTCGACAAAGCCGACTGGGATACTTGGATTCAATATTTTACATATTGTTTCAACACTACACCATCGATAGCGCATAATTATTGTCCATACGAATTAGTATTTGGAAGATTACCAAAACAATTCATAGATTTCAACAAGTTAGAAAAAATAGAACCAATTTATAATGTAGATGATTACGCTAGAGAACTAAGATTTAGATTAGAGATAGCATATAAAAGAGCTAGACTTATGTTAGAAAAGGCAAAGGCCGAAATAAAGTTAGAATATGACAAAAATTCTAAAGATCTAGAACTACAAGTAGGAGATAAGGTATTTTTAAAAAACGAAACAGGTCATAAGTTAGACAATAGATACGAAGGACCTTATGACGTATTAGATGTAGGATTAAATGATAACATAAAAATTAAAGTGAAAAATAAGAAACAACAGGTAGTGCATAAAGATAGACTAAAAAAAACATAAATAAAATTAAAAAAAGAAAAAATATATATAAGTTAACCCGAGTCAATATTCCCCAGAATATTGACACAATTCACACCGGTCAAAACCGCTGAATTAGAATTTGACCGGAAGTTGTTGCAGTCAGCAGACATTGCAAGTAATTGGAGTCAAAGTTCCCCAAAATGTTGACCCAATTCACACCGATCAAAATCGATGTGTCAGAGTTTGATCGGATGTCGTTACTGACCCAATTGCAACACCAGTCAAAATCGCCAAATTCGCATTTGACCGGATGTCACTGCATAGCCGGCAGACGCTGCATGTACCGAGCGGCCGCTATGAAAATAATTAGATAAATAGCTTGTAAGTTTCATTGTATTCTTCAGTTTAAGATTAATAAAGAAACAGCCAAGTGCTGATTATTAATTACTCCGACGATAGTCGTTAAAATCATTCTTTCCTTCCCGGATCTTCTTTCTTAACAGAAGGATGATCGGGAAGCGAAATAACAAATCTGACAATAGTCAGTAATAAATTAACCAAATTCCTTCCAGGATCTCCTTTCTTAACAAAAGGACGATCGGGAAGTGAAATAACAAATCTGACAATAGTCAGTAATAAACTAACCAAGTTCTTTCCCGGATCTCCTAACTTAACAGTAGGAAGATCGGGAATTAATTAATTAATTAACAAATCTGACAATAGTCAGTAATAAATCAAATTATTAATAATAATCAATAATGCCTTCCCTGATCTCCTGACTAAACAGTAGGACGATCGGGAAGTAATAAAATTAATAATTGGCGCCCAACTAGTGGTAATAACGAATTACCCACGAACGTTGTTGTACCGAACAACGTAAAACCGCGGATTAAGGCCGTTGACTGCTGCGCGGGAAAAACCAATTATTTAGGACTCCAATTAAATTCTTTCCCGGATCTCCTAACTTAACAGTAGGACGATCGTGAATTAATTAATTGGCGCCCAACTAGTGGTAATAACGAATTACCCACGAACGTTGTTGTACCGAACAACGTAAAACCGCGGATTAAGGCCGTTGACTGCTGCGCGGGAAAAACCAATTATTTAGGACTCCAATTAAATTCTTTCCCGGATCTCCTAACTTAACAGTAGGACGATCGTAAATTAATAATTGGCGCCCAACTAGTGGTAATAACGAATTACCCACGAACGTTGTTGGACCGAACAACGTAAAACCGCGGATTAAGGCCGTTGACTGCTGCGCGGGACAAACCAATGACCTTTATTAACTTAATTATTTAGGACTCCAATTAAATTCTTTCCCGGATCTCCTAACTTAACAGTAGGACGATCGGGAATTAATTAATTGGCGCCCAACTAGTGGTAATAGCGAATTACCCACGAACGTTGTTGGACCGAACAACGTAAAACCGCGGATTAACCCATTGACGGCTGCGCGGAAGAACCTAGGACCTTAATTTACTTGATTAATTAGGACTTCAATTAACTTATTTCTCGGATCTCCTAACTTAACAGTAGGACGATCGGGAATTAATTAATTGGCGTCCAACTAGCGGTAATTTCAAATTACCCAATAACGTTTTGAACGCGAACATCGTAAACCGCATTACCCCGTGGATTACCCCGTTGACTGCTGCGCGGGAGAACCTAAAAAAAATAACTTTGGAGGCACAATCGCAAACGCACCTAATGTCTTTGCTCAGACGAACCGCAAACAGAAATAGAAAACAAGATTAAGGACGCCCAGGCTACGGTGAGGACCAGAGAAAATGCACCGCGGCAGAACAGAGTCTTCAAGTTTGGAGAAAAGATTTTAGTAAAACCAAATCGGACGCTTGGTAATAAACTCACGTCCTTCAATGAATCTATAGATGTGACCTGGGGACATCGGTCCTCATTAAAGGGAGGGTGGTCCACAAGGACACGCTTACCGTAATGCTTGCAAACCGTGTATGGTTCTTGATTCTGGATACACGCAGTAACGCCCAGAACAGAGTTCCTGCACTTGCCAACTCTTCATCACCGCCAACCAAGATGTTCTAAGAATAGCCATCTGTAGCACATTCATCCGCATTGGCCTCGCCTATCGACGAATGACCTTGGCAAAAGTAATGCTTAGCAATTAAAACTGATGGTTGCCGAAATTGGAACGGCCGGGGACGGCCTTTAGTTGAAGGGGGGGGGTAGTTAACCCGAGTCAATATTCCCCAGAATATTGACACAATTCACACCGGTCAAAACCGCTGAATTAGAATTTGACCGGAAGTTGTTGCAGTCAGCAGACATTGCAAGTAATTGGAGTCAACGTTCCCCAAAATATTGACCCAATTCACACCGATCAAAATCGATGTGTCAGAGTTTGATCGGATGTCGTTACTGACCCAATTGCAACACCAGTCAAAATCGCCAAATTCGCATTTGACCGGATGTCACTGCATAGCCGGCAGACGCTGCATGTACCGAGCGGCCGCTATGAAAATAATTAGATAAATAGCTTGTAAGTTTCATTGTATTCTTCAGTTTAAGATTAATAAGGAAACAGCCAAGTGCTGATTATTAATTACTCCGACGATAGTCGTTAAAATCATTCTTTCCTTCCCGGATCTCCTTTCTTAACAGAAGGATGATCGGGAAGCGAAATAACAAATCTGACAATAGTCAGTAATAAATTAACCAAATTCCTTCCAGGATCTCCTTTCTTAACAGAAGGACGATCGGGAAGTGAAATAACAAATCTGACAATAGTCAGTAATAAACTAACCAAGTTCTTTCCCGGATCTCCTAACTTGACAGTAGGAAGATCGGGAATTAATTAATTAATTAACAAATCTGACAATAGTCAGTAATAAATCAAATTATTAATAATAATCAATAATGCCTTCCCTGATCTCCTGACTAAACAGTAGGACGATCGGGAAGTAATAAAATTAATAATTTATATATATATATATATATATATATATATATAAGTATATATAATAACAAGTTTGATGATTTAGAATTTCAAAAAAAATGAATTTTATTGAATATTAATTCTAAATGCACAAACGGGTGAAACTTAACCGCACTAACACGTTACATTCGTTTGAATCGAAAATTAAGTCTAAAATTCAAAAGTGATTTCGCTTTATAAGAAAGCTCGGTTTGAGAATGAAATGGATTTATGTTTACGTCTTTTTGTTTATGAAAAGCAGATGGCTCGATTGAACTGTAATTGATATTCGAGTTGGATGTTTATGTTTACGTTAAATTGCCAACGTTTCATTAAGTGAAGCTGCATGTTTATGTTTACGTTAAAATTGTCAACGTTTCATTAAGTGAAACTGTCAACGCATCTAATAATGCAATCTTTAGAAATTAATAAGTGAGGATTGAAGAAATCGTTATTGATTGTATAATTTGGTTTTGTGAGTGCGAATTGGATATGTCACTTCCCCATTCACAAAAATTTAGCCTGTCCTCAGGCGGAAACTTTAGGGTATAGAATTGGTTGATTATTTACTGTTTCTTCATTATTTGCAATTGGATTTCTCATAATTTCCATTTCAATCTCTTTATCGTTATTTTGATTAACATTATTCGTAAATATTTTCTTAAATATTAAGTTTTTTAATTTAAAAATGTAATGAAGTATCAAAATTATAATTATAATGATTAGTACAAGAATAATTATAAATTGGATTATATTATTTGTTTTTGTTTGTTTTTTATTTGTTGCAAATACATTTCTTTTGATTCAATAAATGACATTGGTTTTAATTTAGTGATATTATTATTTATATAAACGGATTGAATATAGTCTTGTTTTGTATTTGATACTGATATTTCATTAATTTGTATGGAACAATTTGTTACTTTTATTATATTATTTCCCTCGATAATAACAATTTGATTTAAACAGTTTTGATTAGCTTGAGTTCTAGGAAATTCCATGTTATAATTGTATTTGATTCAATATAGTAAATTTCGTAATTTTTCTGAGCTTTTGTAAATATACATTCTGTATTTGTCTGTTTAATAATACCTATTATACATTTATTAGATATTATTTCATTTCTTAATGTTTCATAGACTTGATTATTTTTTATGTAATACTCATTATTCAAAGTTTCTGTTAATATTCTATTATTTTCATCTGGATAAGGAATAATCTTAAAAATTGGTATCTTTTTAATGTCGCGTGGAATGTGAGAGATTATCAATATTTCATTTGTATCAACTCGTAACCAAGACGATGTTTTAATTTTTAATATCATTTCTGAATTTATATGTTTTAATGTATCATGTTTTAAGAGTTTTGGGTTAAAAATACCTAATCTAGTCAATTGCATTCCAAGCTCTATTTCTTCAATATATTCTGTGAACTGTTGTAAATTAAACGTTAGAATTTCTAGTCTACGTGATTTTGCATTTGATTCTTTTAATAAATTTATTGATTTTATTCCGTTATTAACTGCTTCTATTACATGGTTCAAATCGTTTACTTGAATTGTGTTACGTGATATATCTTTCAGTTTCTTTTCTAATTCATCTTAATCTTCTTGATCTAAAGTTCCGAATAAATATTTTCCTATTGATCCAATAACATTTATAAGTCCTCTTTTATTACGTTTTATGATTCTTATTCCATTCATTTCGCTGTCTAATTTTTCTAGTAAATATTGTATTTGAATTACCGTTTTAAATTCTTCTGACTTCAAAATTAAATTTTTATATACTTCTTCTGTGTTAGTAATATTTATAGTTAAACAATGAAACTCGTAATTTGATGGAAAACTTAGTGATCCTGTTTTAAAAATAAGATATCCATTTCTTGCTTGGATAGGGTTAATTTCTAAATCTTGACCTTTGATACAGTATATAAATTGTGATATTATTATAAGGAATAATGTAAGATTAAGCCAAGTCGTCGTTAGTTGTGAATCTGGAATTATCATATTTACTTTTATTAATTTTCTTTTTCTTTTTATATTTAGATTTATAATGTATAATTTTTCTTCCTCTATTCTTTTCTTCATAATGTTTGTTATCAATTTGTCGAATTTCACCTGTCTTTTTGAATGGATTTGTGACTTTAGATTTTACTAATGGAGTTTGTCTGAATTTAGTATCAATTTCGTAATCATTTCGATTTTGGTTATATCGATTTATCTGATTTGTGTTATTCATTTGTGTATTATAATAAGGGGTTCCTGCGAATATGAAAATGTCTGCTGGTGTTCTACCTGTTGTATTATGCAACGTTTTATGATTATAATTATAAAGTATTACTTCAAATGGGATTAACTTATGTTCATCATTATTGTCGCTATTAATTATTCTTAGTTTTTCGTTAATTGTTTTATGAAACCTTTCTATATCGGAAACTCCGTTCTTGCTAGTTGTAATATTTAATTTGACATTTTCTGAGTTTAACCAAATTTGTAATGCTGTACACATAAATGCTGAGTCTTTATCGGCTTTGATTTCCAAGGGTTTTCCCATTTCGTTAAATATTCTTAAAAGTGCTCTTTTTGCTTCTAACCAATCTCGACTATTTACTTCTACTAATGAAGCATATTTTGAATAAACATCAATGCAAGATAAAAACTGTTTGCCATTGACCATATAAAAATCTATGACGTATTTTTCTCGAGGATTAAAAATTTCTGGCGTCAATTCAAAAGTTAATTTAGTATCTTTGTGTTCTGTTTTTGCTAAATTACAAACTTGACATTCGTTAATAAGGTTTTGAATTAGTTTCTGATAGTCCGGATAATAATATTTTTCTTTAAAGATTTTAATAAGTCTCTCTATTCCTGGGTGTAATAATTCTTTATGAGTTTTAATAATTAATATTTTCTCCTAGAAGGTTTTCTTCGATTTTTATTCTTGATAATGCATCTGCTACTGAATTTTCTTTCCCTGGTAAATATTTTATTGTATAATCGAATTCATTTAATTTGATTCTCCATCGTTGTAACTTCATATTTGGTTCTTTAATATTATTTAACCATACAAGGGGTCGATGATCGCTAAGTATTTCAAATTTTCTTCCAAAAAGATATGATCTAAAATATTTTGTAGCCCATACTATTGCAAATAATTCTTTTTCTATTGCTGAATAACGGATCTCATGTTCATTTAATGTTCTACTAGCACAACAAATTATTTTATGATTTTGAGATAATACTGCTCCTAATGATATATTACTGGCATCTGTTGTAAGTGTAAAAGGTTTATTAAAATCTGGGTGAATCAATATTGGATCTGAAGTTAAGAGTAATTTAATTTTTTCGAAAGCTGAAATGTATTCTTTATCTTTGATATTGATTGTTGCACCTTTTTTAAATTTAATTGTCATGGGTTTAATAATTTTTGCGAAGTTAGGTATGAATTTTCTATAAAATCCACATAGTCCTAAAAATGATTTTATTTCTTTAGCAGTTGTTGGTATTGGAAATTTATTTATAGCTTTTATTTTTTCTGGATTGGGTTTAATTCCTTCAGTTGTAACAATATGACCAAGAAATTCGGTTTCTTGTTTTAAAAATTCGCATTTATCTAGCTGAAGTTTTAAGTTTGCTTCTCGTAATTTATTGAATACTTTTCTTATGGACAATATATGTTCTTTTAATGATGTTGAATAAATTATTATTTCATCTAAATAAACTAAACAATCCTTGAAGATTAAGTCTTCCAAAAGATTATTCATGCAACGTTGAAATGTTGCTGGTGCATTTTTTAAACCAAAGGGCATACGTGTATACTCATAATGTCCAAATTTAGTTGAAAATGCTGTTTTAGATATTGAATTTTCATCCATTTGAATTTGATGAAAGCCTTTAGCTAAATCAATGGTTGTGAAATATTGACATTTTCCTAATTTATCTAGGATTTCGTCCATAACTGGTATTGGAAATTTATCATCTATTGTGATTTCATTAAGTCCCCGATAGTCAATGACTATTCGAAATTTAGGTTTACCTGATGCGTCACTCTTCTTTGGTACTATCCAAATAGGTGAACAATATGGGGATTTGGATTTACGAATAATGCCTTGTTCTAGCATCTCGTTCATTTGCTTATTGACTTCTTCGTCAAATGATTGAGGATATTTGTAAGGTCTTTTATTTATTGGTTCCTCATGTTTAGTATTAATGACATGTTTTATAGCACTCGTGAAAGTCAAATTTTCACCTTCACGATATTGTATATCACGATAGTCATGTAAAACCTTTTTAATTTCTTCTTTTTCCTCATTATTGAGATGATCTAATCTAAAGTTGTTTGATTCATGTAAGTCATTATTTATAGCGAAATTAAAAGGAAAATCTGATGTTAATGGTGGATCCATGCAATCTATTCCAGTTTCTTCTTGTCTATCATCATCATGATTATATCTCATGAGGAATGGGAATCCATTCAATACTATTGTTTCTGTCTTGTAATCTATATTAGCATTACAAGATTTAAGATATTCTCTTCCTAAAAGTATATCATAATTATTTGAAAAATCATGCACGTAAAAGACTTGATGTGTTGGGCAAAGTTTACTTGGACTAAAGCTTACTGAATTTTTCAATTCAATTATCCCATTTATAGTATGTACTTTTAAAGGACTGCTTTTTAAAGGAAAGTTAAAAAAATTCTTTTTAATTAAATTAATTGAAGATCCTGTATCTATAACACATTTAAATTCTGAGGTATTCATTATTATTCTGATATGGGGGTTTCCTGTTGATTTTCTTGATCCGAGGCTTGTTGATGAAAATTTTCAGTTTCCATTTTAACACGTCCACTTGAACTTTCTCTATGTCTTTTAACAGGGGGGTTTGGTGATTGAAATTCTGTCTGGTGAGACTGGTAATTTAATGGATTATTCATTCTACCTTGATTTAAATTTTGTCTAAATTCATTCATTAATTGTTGCTGATTATTTTGATTGTACCCAATATTAACTTTGTCCATTATAATTTCTATTGTAATTGTTATAATTGTTATTTTTATTATTATTAGGATATGTTTTTTGAGAAACACCACCTTGATTATAACTGTTGGAATACTGTTGATAATTTCCCTCATTCTTTCTATTGTTTTCATTTTATGAGCTGTTATTATTATTTTTTGAAGTATTAGATGGCTTTGAATTATAAGTATTACTTTGAACATTATTTTCATATAATCTTTCTCTTTGAGCTACTTGTTTGAGTTTTGAAATTGTTGATATGTCGTATCTAGCCAATGTCATGAATATTCTATCTGGTAATTTTTTATTTATTACATCTTTAATTGTGTTGTTCATGGCATTTGTGTAAAATATTGTGTTATTTCTGTCATTTTCTAACATTAACTTATTTGAAATTAAGTACGACTTATATTCTAATTCTTCTACGAACTTACGAACACTTCCATAGAAATTGGTGTTGTATAGTCTTCTCAGTAGTTCTTCGTAGGGCGTCTGAGTTTTATATTCGTCTATCAGAGCTTTCTTCAATTCCTGCCATGTTCGGGCTGCTGATAGTTGGGATACACTTTGCGCTGCTCCAAATATTTGCATTTCAATTGCTCCGAATAGTACACTATGCTGTCTCAGGTCTCTTGTTGGATATAGTTCCAGGATGTAGTCCACTCGTCGAATAAACGGACTGAGGGTCTCACACGTACCTTCGAAAATAGGCACTTGATGAATTTGTCGTAGGGCTTGATTAAGCTGTTGCTCTGAGAGCTGCAATAATTCTGCCACTGGTTGTGTCATCTTGATGTAAGTACGTTTTGGTATGATGCAGTTAAAAACTGTTGATCACTTTCACTTTTGTTAGTTCGTTAATTTGATTACACGAACACTCAAGTTCTTTGCGAATACACAAAAAGATTGTCAATTGTACGTTTGCACTGTACAATGATCTATGACCACGTTAGAAAGTTTATATCTGCGATGATCACAATAAAGTCTTTTTTATGTAACTCACGAAAGTTCTTTTACGGATACACACATACAAAGATTATCGATTGTACATTTGCACTGTACAACGATCTATGATCACGTCAGAAATTTTGAATCTTCGATGATCAAAATAAAGTCTTTTTTATGTTGTATCCTACCGGCTGCGCCAATAACAAGTTTGATGATTTAGAATTTCAAAAAAAATGAATTTTATTGAATATTAATTCTAAATGCACAAACGGGTGAAACTTAACCGCACTAACACGTTACATTCGTTTGAATCGAAAATTAAGTCTAAAATTCAAAAGTGATTTCGCTTTATAAGAAAGCTCGGTTTGAGAATGAAATGGATTTATGTTTACGTCTTTTTGTTTATGAAAAGCAGATGGCTCGATTGAACTGTAATTGATATTCGAGTTGGATGTTTATGTTTACGTTAAATTGCCAACGTTTCATTAAGTGAAGCTGCATGTTTATGTTTACGTTAAAATTGTCAACGTTTCATTAAGTGAAACTGTCAACACATCTAATAATGCAATCTTTAGAAATTAATAAGTGAGGATTGAAGAAATCGTTATTGATTGTATAATTTGGTTTTGTGAGTGCGAATTGGATATGTCACTATATATAGATACATATAAATATATATATATATAATAAAGACATAATTATATACAAATTTTATTAATTTAAAAAAAAAAATAATAATAAATAATTTTTATTTACTTTATTCATTAAAACTCAATACTATAAATCATTTTAATTCATTAATATTATAAACACACATATATATATTATTAAGATACATTTCAAAAATAGTACATGAAAATAACTTCATTTAATTACGTTATTTTTTAAAAGAAGGGAAGTGTAGTATGTGCATATATCATGGGTACAAAGTACCAATAATTAACCAGCAACACTGTCGCATTATATAAATAAACTCAAGTGGACGTGAAATACGATCACCCACTAGCGAAGACAGCATTCACGCTAAGTCAGCATTCCCACGCTGACCGCGTGCAATACATATATATGCACATAAGACTCTCTCTCTCTCTCTCAAATATAGTATATAAGACATATATATGCTTTTGGCTCCTCTGCCGCTACCAACGGCAGAGCGGTAGCGAATAATAATTTCATAAGCAAAGTTTGATTATCACTTAACATCTCAAGCTTATCAGTCGCATTGTCAATACGTTCTTCACAGTTGTAAAATGTACCAATAAACCCGATACAAAACAACAAACTTCATACCGTGCATTATTTATTTCGTATTATTAATGCCACTCTAACATCTTAGTGGTTCAACAATGATAATGGACTAATTACATCATACTAGAACTGAAGGGTTCCTGAGCATTTCTTCCGGGACTGCTTATCGGTAGAGGCTAGGCTGTAGAAGCCTAACATAGGTAGGCTGTAGAAGCCTAACATCTTTAGTTCCCAATGCATGTATTACCCTGGGAACGAAAGGCAGAGTTGTCAAGGGAGATTAGCCCACGTTAGTAGAAGGTCTAGATGGTATGGTAGATAAGGTAGTTAGGATCTCAGATAATAAGGATCATTTGGTGGAGGCTAATATTAAGTTAGGTAAGAAGACTAAGGTTCAGGATGCGACACCAAAACCCAGCAGGAAATTGTGAAACCTACCTCTCGTGGTGCGAAGAAGGTCGTACCTGGAGATTTGAAACCGTATACCGTAGGAGGCCAGTAAAAAGACGCGCAGTGGTGGAGGCGGAGATTAGAGCCACTGATGATAATCGTGGGGCTGTTACAATCTGGCTAAAAGACAGCAGTCCTTGTCCAACCCCAGGATTGAGTATCCGGACACTAGGATCAAAATTGGAATGGTCCGTGAGGCGATACATGGGCTGTTGCATGGGGCGTAGCTGCGTTCGTTACAATACACGAGCTAGGTTTTTAGAGCGGTTTCAGCTCAGGAAGTGTATGGGAGGAATTTTACGCTGAGCAATTTCGCTAAAGGGCACAACGCTAAGTTTGCAAGGGAAAAATACCAATGAGCTTGGCGGGAAAGGCTCTAGGAGTCTTTCATGCCAAAGACTTAAAGATCTACTTGGTCAGGGCCGTGGGTGTGGCCTCCGTTGGGCTTGTTTTCTTTTTGTGGGCAATGTTTAACGCTTGCGTGGGGCGCGCTCAAATTCCCGGGTGGTATTACATTCTGATCAGCTGTAAGGGGCAGACAGGTATTTTCTTTTAGTTATTGATAGGGCGAGGGTTGGAAGAGGGGTCGCTCTCTCTTGGGACTGACAGATGATTTGTGGGAGAGGATTTGTCAGACTTTTTCTTGCAAGTTATCAGTGAGTGAACTCAGGGAGAGCGACGCAGCTGCGCGCCAGATTCACTATTAATAGAAATTGTTGACAGCCGAGTTGCACTTAAAAAGAGGATAGTAATGTTTGGCGGAAGCTTTAGAAAACCAGGTGAGATGATTTCAAGTGATTGATTAAAATAAAAAATTTAAATTAGTGATTTTTGTTGCTGCTGACCGATGCACGGACAATAGCATCGGATTTGTTTCGTCAAAGATCCGGCGTCGGTCCCTTTTTTTTCTTGCATCCAGAAACAAAATATATTTTTAAGGGCACAAGAAGCTGCAACACATACAACTTCTTCAATCTGCGCTCGTGGAAGGAGCGGACGCCACCGCAGCCGGTCAGCAGCACACATACAGCCGCACACCGTTCGTAAAAGTAGGAAGACGTATCTTCAATAATTGATAGTGAGCGGGATTGCAGTTTGTATAATTCACATTACTTGGAGAAATTACTCTCCTCTTTAGCAAGGTGCCAGGAATTTGCAAATCAAAGTTTTCAGCTGATTACTGCTTACAGGTGTTGCGGTTGCCGATTGCAGTACTATCGAAGTCTGCACTCCTATACGCAGGTATCGGAAATTTGTGCAGCATACTTTCAGGATCACATTATTATCTGCATTAGAATTTAGAAAACTCTATGGTTCTTGTGGCCGACTACCACTGACAAGTGAGCATAAATTTACGGAACACTAAATGAGGCTCTGGCTGGAGAGAGACTGATCAGAGACTCGATTAGGTCCATGAGAACTCTTATGAATGTTTCACAAACGGCGGGCCCAATTATGGCCCAATTTTCCGCAGAAATGACACTCTATCGGTGATTGTTTTTGCCGTTTAGCATAAGTTTCAGACTGCTGCTCCATAGCGCCGCTTTTCCTTTTAATAAAAGTGAACGCTTTTAATTCGGACTGTAGATGGCCTCTGGTTCGAATATTTGATGTGAAACTTAAACGCTGCAATCGGTGATCGAAGCTTGCCAGCAGCGCAAGGGTCACAGACACAGCAATCTCTTCATTATCCATTTGGCGCCATTTCGTCGTTAGTTCGGTAACCATGCGACTTGGATGAACGCCCAGACTCTTACCATCAGTCGGTCGATTCGATAGCATATTAAGAAACATAGCGGCTGGTGTTTCTATAGTGTCGAAGCGTTGTATTAACAATTCTTTAAACTCGGGCCAAGTAATTTCAGCATAGCACACTTGCGAAAGCCATTGCGAAGCACTTCGTTCTAAAGCTGAACTCAAAGTCATAACCAACGCACTACTTCTCAATGTGTTTTCTTGTAAAATTATTTCAACAGTTGTGCACCACGATGATGCGTTATCGCCTGGTTTATCTGTGTTGAATTTGGGTAGTTGCACAGTTTTGTTCTGCCCTACATCAGGTACCAGTTGTTTTTATGTCTCTCACTAGTTCAACTAAGTTTTTATTTTGCAATTCCATCAGAGTACGCCATGATCCATCTAGTGTTGAAGGCAGATGGCCATATCCCACTTTTGATGTCGAATTGTGCTCGTCTTCCATTTAAGCGAAGAGCGTTTCGAAGTTTTTACAAGCGACGACGACAGCACACCGCACACAGCTCAACTCAACTGACTTGTCTATCCAATCGCTTCTATGCCTATGCCTTCGAATCACACTCGGCGACAGCGACACAACGCTGTCGCCCCGCTAAAACGGTACTTTTCCAAAGCGACTCAAAGAATCACTCACAGCGCAAGAAGCTCATGCAATATTTCTATTCTGGTGAAATACCCGAAAATATGTATTCGCACACACACACACACACATACATTCACAACTACGCAGTTTCAATGCACCGACATACACCTAGCAGCAGAAGTC
Organism: Drosophila quadrilineata; assembly: GCA_018150725.1. Taxonomy (NCBI): domain Eukaryota; kingdom Metazoa; phylum Arthropoda; class Insecta; order Diptera; family Drosophilidae; genus Drosophila; species Drosophila quadrilineata. Next base: position 804,493 of record JAECWN010000155.1, on the reverse strand, counting down.
TGCGCACACCCTGAAAAAAATGCGGCATCAAACTTTCAACTTAAAATATTCAGCCATTATTAATATATTTTCTAAATTTTTTTTGTAAACATAACTGTAATCAATTGTCTTTATTATCGTATTTTTTAAATATTTGTTATTGATGTCTTATAATTTATTTTTAATTTTAAACTAAACCCTATTAAAAAGTGTACACGCAAAGTCTGCGAACATCTGTTTCAAGCTGCGTGGAATGCAAGAAACAATGATTACCGTTACATTTTTTTATGTAGATATTACTCATTTGAAACATAAATATAGCGTCATTTATTTATTTATTTATTTATTTAATGTCAACTATAAACAGTCGACAGAAATTAATTAATGTGTATCATTACAATAAAATTTAAAAATAATTAAATTAAATATTTAAATAAATTATATATATATTTAAAAATTAGAATTAAATTAAAAATAATAAATAAATAGTTCTGGGGTGAGTAAATGTAAATTGATTCAACATTTGTTGCTTGGATTGGGGAAACCCAGGAAAACCCACAAATTATATGATTAATGTGTGAGTAAATGTTCTAAGATTAAGGCTTTATTAGTAGAAACAGACGACTCTAATCTAATAACCCCGTAAAGACTGTTAAACTCAGAACATAATACTCTAAAAGGTTCATGCATAAGGTAATTAGTAGGGCAAGTGCTAATTGTTAATAAGGAAAAGAAACGGGTAGATCTAATAGGACTTGAAAAGTTTAATTTGTTAAGCAAGAAAGGCGAGTTAATATCACCATTGATAAGTTTCAGAATGAAAGTTACACCCAGCATAGTGCGACGGTGAGAAAGAGAAGGAAGATTAATTAATAGTAATCTACTAGGATATGGCGGTAGGTTAAGCAGTGGTAACCAGTTTAAGTTTCTTAGTGCGAAAATTAGAAACTTCTTTTTCACCGACTCGATTTTGTCTTTGTAAGTCTGATACTGTAGCGACCACAAACAGGACCCATACTCAAAGATGGGACGTACCAGACAGACGTAAAGCTGTTAATTCGTATAAGGGTCATTGAATTCCTTAGACCAACGCTTAATGAAATCTAAGACCTTCATGGCTTTATTTACCATGAACTCAATGTGATCATTGAAGGAGAGTTTACGATCAAGTAAGATGCCTAGGTCATTGATTTGAGATATATTCTCAAGAAGATGGATGTCTAATAAGTATTTAGCGTGCACAGGTTGTGTAGGGCAATTAGATTGGTTTTACACCATAAATTGAAAATGTTAAGATCAGCTTGCAAAAAAAAGCAGAAATAGGATCCTTATAAGAGAGGCATGTTTTTTAACGTCATTTGCATACATCAAAACTATTCTTAATAATGGGCGGAAGGTCATTATTAGTAGTAGATTTGGATCTCACAAAGCCATGCTGGGTTGGTGAGATGATTGAGCTACATAAGTGTTGGATTTGAGAAGTAATGATTTTCTGGAATAACTTATTAATAGCAGACAACTTACAACAGACAACTGTTTTATGTAAGGGAATAACATAACATTCTTTCCATAACTTAGGAAATAATCCGGTCGAAAGGACAAACAAAAAAGATTAAGAATTGGCTTACTGAGCGAATTAGCACAGTACCTGTATAAAGAAAGAGAATCGAACAGACAATTAAAAAGCACAGACGTGCCGCAGTCTTAATACAAAATTTAATATTATTCATTAATCTCAACGACTACCAAACATCACATGGAGATCATGGCGACATCACGGCGACCGTGATAAAAGAGCTAAGGCTCTTCGGACTTAATCATTTATTAATAAATAAAATAAAAACCCGATAGCGTAGCTACATTATTTCTACGTTGATAAGTGATAAAAACAAAAAGTAAAAAGTTAACTAAAACTATGTTATACTCATTCGCAGACTATAGCAACGCAGGATTGCAGTGATAGTAAAAAAAAGAACAACAACAAAAAAAACAAAAAGAATTACAGATATAGATATATCGCCTATTTGTAAACTGTGTATACATCAATTGATTGTGTAAGCCTTTTATAAAAAAAAGAATAACAAAAAAAAAGTGTTACAAAACATAAACGGGACTAATGAATGACCACCAAGCCGACCTTCCAGCACCTGGCTCCAGTCGAGCAAAGGGACCTACCAAGCCTTAGAGAGGCAATAGAAGTAGATCCATCCAAAGCCCTTGATCATTGAAGGGACGGACAGCAGCGAGGGAGCAGCCTAAAAAGAAGCGAGGTGGCTGCCGTATTAAATTACTCAGTGCAAGAAGACTGAACATCGAGTTGCTGAAGACGGCAACCAACGAGGAAGACCGAAGGCGCTACAAAGAGCGCCTTGCAGCCCTCAACATTCAACTTCTTGGTGCGAAGTAAAGCGGCGAGCTGCGTTAAACGCCATAGCTTAAACCGCCCAAATATTATTAATGTTGCCAATGCGGTTCCCGCTGCAACAACAAACATTACTAACTTATTAGGACCCCATTTTCATAACTAACACATTATACTCAGTCGTAAATTTAATATAAGTAAAATATTGTAAAATTGCTAATTGCTATGTGAACTGAGTATAATGAATTCATTCATTAAATAGGTAAATGGTATAGAGTTTTAATGTAGCTCAAAACAATAGCAGTTTAAATTGATAAATTATTCAAGATATATCTATGTCTTTAACTAAAACAAAAAAAAATTTATCATTATGGGTGGAACAAAGTCGAAAGCCGACGACAACACCGCAAATGTGGTAAATACAATAGAGGTCGTGGACACAACCCTACATTTAGATTCACTCTATGTGCTACTTTTAATTTTAGTAATAATGTCAGCAATGAATCTAGCACTAAAGATATATCTACTACACAAAAGATCATTGAGAAAGACCTACATGAGTCGAGCCCATGATCTAGAAAAAATATAAGAAAAAAAAATAAAATAAAATAAAATAATATAATCTTATAGCACATAGCATAATACAGACCATACCCAGTAACACCTACAGGTGCGATTACATCGCTAAAGTGTACATATATGGAATGGCTAAACTTAGTAACAGTTATAAACAATATTAGAGATGCTTTTGACATATCATATAAATGCATCAACAAAAACGCGCTGATAAAAACTCAGACGCTGATTTCCACATAAAAGTACTGATAGCGCAATATAACGCGCTTCAAACCCTGATACTTAAAAACAAAGACAAACTTACTGAAGAACATAAAGCCCAATGCTTAAAAGTTCTTAATTCATTCGGTAAAAGACTATATAATACTAGTGTTAGACATAGCATTATAATAGAAGTCCCAACGGATATAACCAAAATAGCGGAATTCGACGAGAATCAGCTAATAGATCTAGACGAGTCACAACCGCAAGAGGATCTAGATATCGAAAGCGATATAGAATCAATAGATGAAATAAAGTACAATAAACAACAACCAGCTATAACAAACATGGCCAATACAGTAGAAGCTCAGAGAGCATACCTTAAACAGGTATCTGCCACAATACCTGAATTCGATGGTAAGAAACTCCATCTAAACAGGTTTGTAACAGCATTAAAGTTAACAGATTTGACTAAAGGAGATCAGGAAGCTCTAGCCGTAGAGGTCATCAAGACCAGAATTATTGGCCCACTGCTAGAAGCAGCAGCTAGAAGCAGCTTACATAGACGGTGGATTAGACGCCGACAATGCCGACAAATTTGCGACAAAAGAGTTGATATCGGCAATGATCAAAAATTGTGCCAAAAAAAATGATCTTAACAGCAGGTACATTTAATATATTCAATAATGCAATGGAAAAATATATACATTGCAGTACAAAAATGACCGTCAATTCTAATACAATTTTATTTTATAATGGGAACAACAGACGAGGTAATTATAATGCCAACTATCGAAGTAGAGGCAGAAATAATTACAACCAGAACTATAACCAAAGCCATAACAATAATAACAGAGGTCGCGGAAGCTATCGCGGCCGCGGTAATAACAGCGGTGGAGGTAACCGAAGAGGTAACCAAAACCAATATAACAATCAGACTCAAAATGACAATAACAACCGAAATGTGCGTAATGTACAATCGGAAAACAGCCAAACCCCCTTAAGCAATCAGCAGTAAAAGTGTTTAAATTAAACCTAAATCTGAGTATATTCATGAAAGCAAATAACCACAAAACGAACACAGTCCTAACATTGTTAATAGACACAGGTGCAGACATTTCATTGCTAAAAGACAAAGCAAATGAATATAACAATTTAAATTTCAGTAAAATATCCAATACTACAGGTATTGGACAGGGGTCCATACAGTCTATAGGAACAGTCGATCTTGACATACGCATTCAGGATGTTCTAGTGCCCCATGAGTTTCATGTGGTACCTGAGAATTTTCCGATACCATGCGATGGCATAATCGGTTTAGAATTTGCATATTAGAATTTCAAAGTAATCAAGACTGGTTCATAATAAGACCCAATAACTTCAATAGACACATAAATATTCCAATTTTATATAACTTAGATTCCAACATATTATTATTGCCAGCTAGAAGCGAAGTAATTAGACAAGTAAAATTACTCACCAGCGAAAAAACGGTTGTAGTACCAAATCAGGAGCTACAGCCGGGTATAATAATAGCAAGCACAATAGTAGATAGCGAAAACGCATTGATTCGCATCATAAATACAAATACTAAAGACGCCATAATAGAAGGCGCGAAGATCAAATGTGAATCAATAAAAGACTACGACATATGTGAAACACCATTAGAAAATAAAAATAGAACCAAAGAAATATTTAAACAACTGAGATTTCCAAATCAGTTTAATACAGTACTAACCAATTAATGCACAGCGATATTTTTGGTTTAGAAACAGAACCAATATCAGCTAACAACTTTTACAAACAAAAACTCAGATTGGGAGATAAAACACCGGTCTACATAAAAAACTATCGCATGGCAAATAGCCAAAAACCAGAAATCGCTAGACAAGTCAAAAAATTAATAGATGATGGAATTGTTGAACCGTCAATGTCTGAATATAATAGTCCATTACTTTTGGTTCCAAAGAAACCACTGCCGAATTCAACGAAAAAAAGATGGCGATTAGCAGTAGACTATCGTCAAATAAATAAGTAACTATTATCAGACAAATTTCCACTTCCAAGAATAGAAGATATTCTTGATCAATTAGGAAGAGCAAAATATTTCTCATGTCTCGACCTAATGTCTGGATTCCACCAGATAGAATTAGAGAAAAAGTATAGAGATATAACATCATTTTCAACAGCCAATGGCTCATATCGCTTCACGCGAGCTATGTAGACAACATAATCTGAAACTACATCCGGGGAAATGTTCTTTCTTTATGAAAGAAGTCACATATTTGGGTCACAAATGTACTGATAAAGGTATACTCCCAGATGACTCTAAATATGAAGTTATAGAAAAATATCCTATACCAACAGATGCAGACAGTGCTAGACGTTTCGTAGCCTTCTGTAATTATTACAGACGTTTTATTAAAAATTTTTCTAATCACTCAAGCCACTTAACGGGGCTTTGTAAAAAGAATGTCCAATTCGAATGGACTACAGAATGCAATAATGCATTCGAATATTTAAAAAGAGAATTAATGAAACCAACAATACTACAGTACCCAGATTTCAGCAGAGAATTTTGCATAACAACCGATGCTAGTAAACAGGCATGCGGAGCGGTACTTACACAGGATCACAATGGTCAACAGCTTCCAGTGGCATACGCTTCAAGAATGTTCACTAAAGGTGAAAGTAATAAGTCCACTACAGAACAAGAATTAGCAGCCATTCATTGGGCCATAAATCATTTTCGACCATACATATATGGAAAGCATTTCATGGTAAAAAGCGATCATAGACCATTGTCATATCTATTCTCAATGAAAAATCCAAGTTCCAATCTCACACATATGAGACTGGATTTAGAAGAGTATGACTTTACGGTAGAATACCTTAAGGGGAAGGATAATCATATTGCGGACGCCTTGTCACGCATAACAATTAAAGAATTAAAATCAATTAATAAAGAAGTATTAAAAGTAACAACAAGATCACAAACAGAACATGAAAATTCAAACAAATATAAAACAAAAGTCGAAATTAAAAATAAAAATGAGCAAATTATAGAAAAGCCCAAAGTCTATGAAGTTGTCAACAATAATGACACAAGGAAACATGTTTTAATCAAAATAGATAAACATAAGTGTTTATTAAAACGAGGAAAACAATTGTTTCACGCTTTAATGTTAATGACCTGTATTCTAATGAAACATTTGATCTAAATCAATTCTTTCAAAGGCTTATTTCTAAAGCCGGAATGCATAAAATAACAAAAATGCGTATATCACCCAGTGAGCAAATATTTGAATTTGTATCACTAAATGAATTTAAAATAAAGGGCAATCGAGTACTCGAAAAAGTAGAACTAGCTATTCTACAAAAGGTGACGAAGCTCAAATTAAGGAAATTTTGACAAAATTCCATGACGATCCAATAGAAGGAGGCCATACTGGTATCGCGCGAACCCAGTTAAAAATTAAAAGATTTTATTATTGGCCCCAAATGACCAAGACGATAGCTAAGTATGTAAAGACTTGTTTGAAATGCCAACAAGCCAAAACAACAACACATACCAAAACACCATTAACCGTAACCCCAACGCCAGCAACAGCATTTGATATAGTAATAATAGATACAATTGGACAACTTCCACGATCGGAAGAAGGCAATGAGTATGCTATTACAATCATATGCGATTTGACTAAATTTTTGGTCACCATACCAGTACCAAATAAAAATTCAAAAACAATTGCTAAGGCGATATTTCAAGATTTTATACTAAAGTACGGTCCGATGAAGACGCTCATCACAGACCAAGGTACCGAATATAAAAATCAACTGATAAATAACCTGTGCAAATACATGAATGTTAAAAACATAACATCAACAGCACACCATCACCAGACCTTAGGGACTATAGAGCGCAGTCACCGAACTTTCAATGAATATGTACGTTCATACATATCGGTCGACAAAGCCGACTGGGATACTTGGATTCAATATTTTACATATTGTTTCAACACTACACCATCGATAGCGCATAATTATTGTCCATACGAATTAGTATTTGGAAGATTACCAAAACAATTCATAGATTTCAACAAGTTAGAAAAAATAGAACCAATTTATAATGTAGATGATTACGCTAGAGAACTAAGATTTAGATTAGAGATAGCATATAAAAGAGCTAGACTTATGTTAGAAAAGGCAAAGGCCGAAATAAAGTTAGAATATGACAAAAATTCTAAAGATCTAGAACTACAAGTAGGAGATAAGGTATTTTTAAAAATCGAAACAGGTCATAAGTTAGACAATAGATACGAAGGACCTTATGACGTATTAGATGTAGGATTAAATGATAACATAACAATTAAAGTGAAAAATAAGAAACAACAGGTAGTGCATAAAGATAGACTAAAAAAAATTTTCATAGGTGGCGCCACTGTGGCGAAATCAGGTTTGAAACTCGGCTGTTTATATCCATGGGCGCAATCAGTGCAGAGGTGCATTTTTTAGTCTAATTGTCAATATCAAATAACTATGAATAAAACTCTAGTCTGATCAAATTTTTGTAATGCAATCGAATCAGTGGGATTTGTACTGCATGTTTTGATATCTGAAGTGTTTAAAGTCGTCGTGGTGTCTCCGTACTTATATGTCAAAATAAGTGTTCTAACAAGTACAGATTTGTTAATAAGTTTAATTTTTAGAAAGGGTTAAAAAGTGTGCCGTATTAGGAAATACGATGTTACCTATTGTATGTCGTAAAGTAATTAATTATTGTTTAATTGCATATAGTCAGAATTGCCAGGTTCAACCCGATATTTTGGAATTTTAACTTTTGGGGCATAACCTCAAATTCAACAGCTCAGAGTTGGTTACCATTTGAAATGCAATAAATACACATGTATTCTTCAATTTTACTAATTTTTTTGTTGAATTAATAATTATAAATATTTTTACTTATAATTTTGCAGTTTTACATGCTTTTTTAATAATACCAATGTTTAAACACTCGTTATTAAAAATAACCCCAAATAAAAAAAATAAATAAAAATAAAAAAAATGGGCGGTGCCACACCAAAATTTTTTTTTTTAAATTCTACTTTCTATTGGTTATATCTACCAGATAAAAAAACTAAACCAAAATATCTTGTTTCATTCATGAGATATTAATATAAAACACGAAAAGTCAAAAAAGGGCTATAGTGCAACGTTCCCCAAAATGTTGACCCAATTCACACCGATCAAAATCGATGTGTCAGAGTTTGATCGGATGTCGTTACTGACCCAATTGCAACACCAGTCAAAATCGCCAAATTCGCATTTGACCGGATGTCACTGCATAGCCGGCAGACGCTGCATGTACCGAGCGACCGCTATGAAATAATTAGATAAATAGCTTGTAGGTTTCATTGTATTCTTCAGTTTTTTTAGATTAATAAAGAAACAGCCAAGTGCTGATTATTAATTACTCCGACGATAGTCGTTAAAATCATTCTTTCCTTCCAGGATCTCCTTTCTTAACAGAAGGATGATCGGGAAGTGAAAAACAAATCTGACAATAGTCAGTAATAAACTAAACAAGTTCTTTCCCGGATCTCCTAACTTAACAGTAGGAAGATCGGGAATTAATTAATTAATTAACAAATCTGACAATAGTCAGTAATAAATCAAATTATTAATAATATCAATAATTCCTTCCCTGATCTCCTGACTAAACAGTAGGACGATCGGGAAGTAATAAAATTAATAATTGGCGCCCAACGTGGGGCTAAATAAAATTAATAATTGGCGCCCAACGTGGGGCTAAATAAAATTAATAATTTATATATAGATACATATAAATATATATATATATATATATAATAAAGACATAATTATATACAAATTTTATTAATTTAAAAAAAAAAAAAATAATAAATAATTTTTATTTACTTTATTCATTAAAACTCAATACTATAAATCATTTTAATTCATTAATATTAAAAACACACATATATATATTATTAAGATACATTTCAAAAATAGTACATGAAAATAACTTCATTTAATTACGTTATTTTTTAAAAGAAGGGAAGTGTAGTATGTGCATATATCATGGGTACAAAGTACCAATAATTAACCAGCAACACTGTCGCATTATATAAATAAACTCAAGTGGACGTGAAATACGATCACCCACTAGCGAAGACAGCATTCACGCTAAGTCAGCATTCCCACGCTGACCGCGTGCAATACATATATATGCACATAAGACTCTCTCTCTCTCTCTCAAATATAGTATATAAGACATATATATGCTTTTGGCTCCTCTGCCGCTACCAACGGCAGAGCGGTAGCGAATAATAATTTCATAAGCAAAGTTTGATTATCACTTAACATCTCAAGCTTATCAGTCGCATTGTCAATACGTTCTTCACAGTTGTAAAATGTACCAATAAACCCGATACAAAACAACAAACTTCATACCGTGCATTATTTATTTCGTATTATTAACGCCACTCTAACATCTTAGTGGTTCAACAATGATAATGGACTAATTACATCATACTAGAACTGAAGGGTTCCTGAGCATTTCTTCCGGGACTGCTTATCGGTAGAGCGTCTTGTTTTCTTCCACCTCTGTAGAAGCCTAACATCTTTAGTTCCCAATGCGTGTATTACCCTGGGAACGAAAGGCAGAGTGTACCGAAGGCAGGTGAGACGCGCTTTGCGATGCGGCTCCCAAGTTGTCAAGGGAGATTAGCCCACGTTAGTAGAAGGTCTAGATGGTATGGTAGATAAGGTAGTTAGGATCTCAGATAATAAGGATCATTTGGTGGAGGCTAATATTAAGTTAGGAAAGAAGACTAAGGTTCAGGATGCGACACCAAAACCCAGCAGGAAATTGAGAAACCTACCTCTCGTGGTGCGAAGAAGGTCGTACCTGGAGATTTGAAACCGTATACCGTAGGAGGCCAGTAAAAAGACGCGCAGTGGTGGAGGCGGAGATTAGAGCCACTGATGATAATCGTGGGGCTGTCGCAAAGATGCACTGCCAGACATTTGCCGAACTCTTGGACAGAGGATCTTCGAAAAGTGTCCTGGGAAACGGGGTTTTGGACTTCTCGAATCCCTCGGAACACCTCTCCAGCGAGTCCTTCCTTTAAGAGCTTCTCGTTAAGCAAATGGAGCATTGTGTTCCAATTTAAAGTGATCTCCACGGAACTGAGAAAAAACGTGTTTGACTATCTCGATGATCTGCTAATTATATCTTTATTTGGTGTCTCAATGTCGGAAGGCCAACCTGACGATAGGTCCTAAGAATTCATGATTCTGTTTCAAGCGATTGAATTATCTAAGTTTATGCTAGAAGGGGGCACTTTGCGCACTGATCCAGGTAGGATCAGCGAAATTAGTGCGATGCTAGTGTCGAAGTTAGTTTGGGAAGTCCGGAGCTTCTTGGGAACCGCGGGTTGGTATCGCCGGCTTATCAAGAATTACGCCCAGTTGGCGGCTACATTGATCGAAGCAGTAAAGAAGCGGGTAGGAAAGTTCGTGCTTATTGAAAAGGCGGTGGAGGCTTGTGGTAAGCTGAAACAGGCCCCCACTTTTATACCAGCTTTGGTGCATGCAGGTTTTCCCAAGCCGTTTACGCATATGGCGTAGGCGCGGTGCTGTTCCAATTGAATAAGCAGGAGAATGAAAGGCCAATAGCGTTCTTTGCGGCGAAGATGAACTCGCAACAGCTGAACTACTCGGTGACGGAGAAGAAGTGCTTGGCAGCAATGTCAGCGATCCAAAAATGATGACGTTTACGGTCATCACGGACACTGACCAAATAACATATAGATACCCCACTTCATATACACGTTTTGTTCACAAAAATTTCTTGCGAGCGGTCCCAGCAGAGGCTCAGCGTCGTACGCGAGCGGTCCCAGCAGAGGCTGAGCGTCGTTACGAAGTGTCTCAGCAGAGCCGAAGGCAGCCGAACTCTTCGTTTCATTCTTTCTTGGGCTGCTGCTGAGAGAGCATCAATTGCGCAAGAATGTACGCCTTTTAGAAGCGTAGACAACAACAACTAATGAGCGAGAAAACATGATAGAGATCGAATATCGCCACGCTACTCCCACTCTTATCATTGATGTTGTGAGCAACCCACCCCCGTTTCGTTTGCTTGCCACACTGTCACACGTTTGCAGCCCAAGAAAGAATGAAACGAAGAGTTCGGCTGCCTTCGGCTCTGCTGAGACACTTCGTAACGACGCTCAGCCTCTGCTGGGACCGCTCGCGTACGACGCTGAGCCTCTGCTGGGACCGCTCGCAAGAAATTTTTGTGAACAAAACGTGTATATGAAGTGGGGTATCTATATGTTATTTGGTCAGTGTCACGGATCACGCAAGTCTTCAATGGCTGATGTCATTGAAGAACTTCTCCGGAAGATTGGCTCGCTGGTCACTGCAGCTATAGGGCTTCGACTTCGCCATCAAGCGCCAAAAGGGTGCGGACACGTTGCCTAGAGTAATGGAGGAGCTTGTCGTACCCGAGGAGCTATTGGGCTTTGAGATCACGGCGTTTGAGTCGCCAGCGTACTTGGCATTAGTGCAGGAGGTTGAGGAAAATGGGAAATTACTACCTTACATGTGTCCGAAGAAAGACCCAGTTTACAAGCGGTGCGAACTCGATAGACCAGGGGAAGACGGAGGGACGTATTCCTGAAACCCTAACTTCCGTGTTAAATCAGCGTGTATTAAAAAGGAATGGTGATCGAGAGACCTTTTCAGAAAATCCATGAAGATTTTCTGGCGAAGCATCCCAGGTCGAAGAGCGATCACGCTTTGTGGTTATGGATTGCTTCAGCAAGGTCTCCTTTCTGAAGGGCATGAGAGACGCAAGGGCTACAGAAGTGATGAAGTTCTTGGTGAACGAAGTGTTCTGCAAGTTCGGAGTTCCGGAGGTGATCCACTCGGATAACGGTCGCCACTTCATTTACAAGGCTTTCCGGGATATACTATCCGGGTTTGGCAATTCGCACATCAGAACGGCGGTTTACGCACAACAGACCAAAGCGGCGGATCCAGTGAATCGCATCGTGTTGGCTGCCATCATATCCTACTTGGATGAAAACCATAGAGAGTGGGATTGGTATCTGTCTGAGATCGAGGCGGCAATAAGGAATGCGGCCAGGACATGTACTTGAACGGCGTTGATTACAATCTGGCTAAAAGACAGCAGTCCTTGTCCAACCCCAGGATTGAGTATCCGGACACTAGGATCAAAATTGGAATGGTCCGTGAGGCGATACATGGGCTGTTGCATGGGGCGTAGCTGCGTTCGTTACAATACACGAGCTAGGTTTTTAGAGCGGTTTCAGCTCAGGAAGTGTATGGGAGGAATTTTACGCTGAGCAATTTCGCTAAAGGGCACAACGCTAAGTTTGCAAGGGAAAATACCAATGAGCTTGGCGGGAAAGGCTCTAGGAGTCTTTCATGCCAAAGACTTAAAGATCTACTTGGTCAGGGCCGTGGGTGTGGCCTCCGTTGGGCTTGTTTTCTTTTTGTGGGCAATGTTTAACGCTTGCGTGGGGCGCGCTCAAATTCCCGGGTGGTATTACATTCTGATCAGCTGTAAGGGGCAGACACGTATTTTCTTTTAGTTATTGATAGGGCGAGGGTTGGAAGAGGGGTCGCTCTCTCTTGAGACTGACAGATGATTTGTGGGAGAGGATTTGTCAGACTTTTTCTTGCAAGTTATCAGTGAGTGAACTCAGGGAGAGCGACGCAGCTGCGCGCCAGATTCACTATTAATAGAAATTGTTGACAGCCGAGTTGCACTTAAAAAGAGGATAGTAATGTTTGGCGGAAGCTTTAGAAAACCAGGTGAGATGATTTCAAGTGATTGATTAAAATAAAAAATTTAAATTAGTGATTTTTGTTGCTACTGACCGATGCACGGACAATAGCATCGGATTTGTTTCGTCAAAGATCCGGCGTCGGTCCCTTTTTTTTCTTGCATACAGAAACAAAATATATTTTTAAGGGCACAAGAAGCTGCAACACATACAACTTCTTCAATCTGCGCTCGTGGAAGGAGCGGACGCCACCGCAGGCGGTCAGCAGCACACATACAGCCGCACACCGTTCGTAAAAGTAGAAAGACGTATCTTCAATAATTGATAGTGAGCGGGATTGCAGTTTGTATAATTCACATTACTTGGAGAAATTACTCTCCTCTTTAGCAAGGTGCCAGGAATTTGCAAATCATAGTTTTCAGCTGATTACTGCTTACAGGTGTTGCGGTAGCCGATTGCAGTACTATCGAAGTCTGCACTCCTATACGCAGGTATCGGAAATTTGTGCAGCATACTTTCAGGATCACATAATTATCTGCATTAGAATTTAGAAAACTCTATGGTTCTTGTGGCCGACTACCACTGACAAGTGAGCATAAATTTACGGAACACTAAATGAGGCTCTGGCTGGAGAGAGACTGATCAGAGACTCGATTAGGTCCATGAGAACTCTTATGAATGTTTCACAAACGGCGGGCCTTCTACTTACTGATGCTACGACAGAAAGCTAGTCGCAATGTATGCCCTACACGCTGCTTCAAATGCTATGACAACGGGCACACCTCACTTAAATGCACTAGCCCCATCGACGGACGTGGCGTCTGCTTCAATTGCGGAGATATAGTGCACTGCTCCAAGCAGTGCAACAAATCACCGCTGCTGCCAATGTGCAAGAAAGGGGCTGAAGGATATTGGCCACTCACCTAAGAGTTCCAGATGCCCGGCCTTTCGTGTAGCACTGAAATCCATGAAATGCTAAGGCTCTACCAGCTTAATTGTAACCATTGCAGTGCTGCTGTAGCACTTCTGAACCAATCGGTCTTCAAATCCAGTGCGATAAAAGTACTCAAAAAGTCCGATATTCCTGTACTCAGCGAGCCACACCGATCGGAATTGCGGTGTCCAAGAACTTGGGCCATGGATTCTACGGGCAAAGCAGCGTTATGGTCGTATGGCGGACCATCAGTGGTGCTATCAATCACTAGGATTGACGAAGAATTTGAAAGGGCAAAAGTGAGGAATGTGAGAGATAATCAATATTTCATTTGTATCAACTCGTAACCAAGACGATGTTTTAATTTTTAATATCATTTCTGAATTTATATGTTTTAATGTATCATGTTTTAAGAGTTTTGGGTTAAAAATACCTAATATAGTCAATTGCATTCCAAGCTCTATGTCTTCAATATATTCTGTGAACTGTTGTAAATTAAACGTTAGAATTTCTAGTCTACGTGATTTTGCATTTGATTCTTTTAATAAATTTATTGATTTTATTCCGTTATTAACTGCTTTTATTACATGGTTCAAATCGTTTACTTGAATTGTATTGTATATCTTTCAGTTTCTTTTCTAATTCATCTTTATCTTCTTGATCTAAAGTTCCGAATAAATATTTTCCTATTGATCCAAAAACATTTATAAGTCCTCTTTTATTACGTTTTATGATTCTTATTCCATTCATTTCCCTGTCTAATTATTCTAGTAAATATTGTATTTGAATTACCGTTTTAAATTCTTCTGACTTCAAAATTAAATTTTTATATACTTCTTCTGTGTTAGTAATATTTATAGTTAAACAATGAAACTCGTAATTTGATGGAAAACTTAGTGTTCCTGTTTTAAAAATAAGATATCCATTTCTTGCTTGGATAGGGTAAATTTCTAAATCTTGACCTTTGATACAGTATATAAATTGTGATATTATTATAAGAAATAATGTAAGATTAAGCCAAGTCATCGTTAGTTGTGAATCTGGAATTATCATATTTACTTTTATTAATTTTCTTTTTCTTTTTATATTTAGATTTATAATGTATAATTTTTCTTCCTCTATTCTTTTCTTCATAATGTTTGTTATCAATTTGTCGAATTTCACCTGTCTTTTTGAATGGATTTGTGACTTTAGATTTTACTAATGGAGTTTGTCTGAATTTAGTATCAATTTCGTAATCATTTCGATTTTGGTTATATCGATTTATCTGATTTGTCTTATTCATTTGTGTATTATAATAAGGGGTTCCTGCGAATATGAAAATGTCTGCTGGTGTTCTACCTGTTGTATTATGCAACGTTTTATGATTATAATTATAAAGTATTACTTCAAATGGGATTAACTTATGTTCATCATTATTGTCGCTATTAATTATTCTTAGTTTTTCGTTAATTGTTTTATGAAACCTTTCAATATCGGAAACTCCGTTCTTGCGAGTTGTAATATTTAATTTGACATTTTCTGAGTTTAACCAAAATTTGTAATGCTGTACACATAAATGCTGAGTCTTTATCGGCTTTGATTTCCAAGGGTTTTCCCATTTCGTTAAATATTCTTAAAAGTGCTCTTTTTGCTTCTAACCAATCTCGACTATTTACTTCTACTAATGAAGCGTATTTTGAATAAACATCAATGCAAGATAAAAACTGTTTGCCATTGACCATATAAAAATCTATGACATATTTTTCTCGAGGATTAAAAACTTCTGGCGTCAATTCAAAAGTTAATTTAGTAACTCTGTGTTCTGTTTTTGCTAAATTACAAACTTGACATTCGTTAATAAGGTTTTGAATTAGCTTCTGATAGTCTGGATAATAATATTTTTGTTTAAAGATTTTAATAAGTTTCTCTATTCCTGGGTGTAATAATTCTTTATGAGTTTTAATAATAATTTCCTTAAATTCTGCATAGGTTTGAATATCAGTTAGTTTGATGTTTGTTCTCATTGATTTAGTTAAGTTATTTGAACTTATAATTTCAGAATAAGCATTTTGAAAAATTAAAAAGTCTGCATCTATTGGAAAATACATTACACTGTTCTTCATACATAAATATTCTTTAATCAAATCTTTTGCTAGATTAGTTGTCATTTCTTTGTAATATATAATAATTTTCTGTTTATGAAAATAATTTACTGTTTCAACTTTATCTGTATTTCCTTTAATAAATTCAATTTATCTGTTAAAATAGTTTAAAGGTCTTTCTGTTGATGAAATACAATTCTGATTGTCTTCACATGCACTGTGTATTGTTGCTAATGTTTGGATAGACTGCTCGTCATTAATATTTTCTCCTAGAAGGTTTTCTTCGATTTTTATTCTGGATAATGCATATGCTACTGAATTTTCTTTCCCTGGTAAATATTTTATTGTATAATCGAATTCATTTAATTTGATTCTCCATCGTTGTAACTTCATATTTGGTTCTTTAATATTATTTAACCATACAAGGGGTCGATGATCGCTAAGGATTTCAAATTTTCTTCCAAAAAGATATGATCTAAAATATTTTGTAGCCCATACTATTGCAAATAATTGTTTTTTTATTGCTGAATAACGGATCTCATGTTCATTTAATGTTCTACTAGCACAACAAATTATTTTATGATTTTGAGATAATACTGCTCCTAATGATATATTACTGGCATCTGTTGTAAGTGTAAAAGGTTTATTAAAATCTGGGTGAATCAATATTGGATCTGAAGTTAAGAGTAATTTAATTTTTTCGAAAGCTGAAATGTATTCTTTATCTTTGATATTAATTGTTGCACCTTTTTTAAATTTAATTGTCATGGGTTTAATAATTTTTGCGAAGTTAGGTATGAATTTTCTATAAAATCCACATAGTCCTAAAAATGATTTTATTTCTTTAGCAGTTGTTGGTATTGGAAATTTAGTTATAGTTAGTTTTCTGGATTGGGTTTAATTCCTTCAGTTGTAACAATATGACCAAGAAATTCGGTTTTTTGTTTTAAAAATTCGCATTTATCTAGCTGAAGTTTTAAGTTTGCTTCTCGTAATTTATTGAATACGTTTCTTATGGACAATATATGTTCTTTTAATGAGGTTGAGTAAATTATTATATCATCTAAATAAACTAAACAATCCTTGAAGATTAAGTCTTCCAAACGATTATTCATACAACGTTGAAATGTTGCTGGTGCATTTTTTAAACCAAAGGGCATATGTGTATACTCGTAATGTCCAAATTTAGTTGAAAATGCTGTTTTAGATATTGAATTTTCATCCATTTGAATTTGATGAAAGCCTTTAGCTAAATCAATGGTTGTGAAATATTGACATTTTCCTAATTTATCTAGGATTTCGTCCATAACTGGTATTGGAAATTTATCATCTATTGTGATTTCATTAAGTCCCCGATAGTCAATGACTATTCGAAATTTAGGTTTACCTGATGCGTCACTCTTCTTTGGTACTATCCAAATAGGTGAACAATATGGGGATTTGGATTTACGAATAATGCCTTGTTCTAGCATCTCGTTCATTTGCTTATTGACTTCTTCGTCAAATGATTAAGGATATTTGTAAGGTCTTTTATTTATTGGTTCCTCATGTTTAGTATTAATGACATGTTTTATAGCACTCGTGAAAGTCAAATTTTCACCTTCACGATATTGTATATCACGATAGTCATGTAAAACCTTTTTAATTTCTTCTTTTTCCTCATTATTGAGATGATCTAATCTAAAGTTGTTTGATTCATGTAAGTCATTATTTATAGCGAAATTAAAAGGAAAATCTGATGTTAATGGTGGATCCATGCAATCTATTCCAGTTTCTTCTTGTCTATCATCATCATGATTATATCTCATGAGGAATGGGAATCCATTCAATACTATTGTTTTTGTTGTGTAATCTATATTTGCATTACAAGATTTAAGATATTCTCTTCCTAAAAGTATATCATAATTATTTGAAAAATCATGAACGTAAAAGACTTGATGTGTTGGGCTAAGTTTACTTGGACTAAAGCTTACTGAATTTTTCAATTCAATTATCCCATTTATAGTATGTACTTTTAAAGGACTGCTTTTTAAAGGAAAGTTAAAAAAATTCTTTTTAATTAAATTAATTGAAGATCCTGTATCTATAACACATTTAAATTCTGAGGTATTCATTATTATTCTGATATGGGGGTTTCCTGTTGATTTTCTTGATCCGAGGCTTGTTGATGAAAATTTTCAGTTTCCATTTTAACACGTCCACTTGAACTTTCTCTATGTCTTTTAACAGGGGGGTTTGGTGATTGAAATTCTGTCTGGTGAGACTGGTAATTTAATGGATTATTCATTCTACCTTGATTTAAATTTTGTCTAAATTCATTCATTAATTGTTGTTGACTATTTTGATTGTACCCAATATTAATGTGACTTTGTCCATTATAATTTCTATTGTAATTGTTATAATTGTTATTTTTATTATTATTAGGATATGTTTTTTGAGAAACACCACCTTGATTATAACTGTTGGAATATTGTTGATAATTTCCCTCATTCTTTCTATTGTTTTCATTTTTTGAGCTGTTATTATTATTTTTTGAAGTATTAGATGGCTTTGAATTATAAGTATTACTTTGAACATTATTTTCATATAATCTTTCTCTTTGTGCTACTTGTTTGAGCTTTGAAATTGTTGATATATCGTATCTAGCCAATGTAATGAATATTCTATCTGGTAATTTTTTATTTATTACATCTTTAATTGTGTTGTTCATGGCATTTGTGTAAAATATTGTGTTATTTCTGTCGTTTTCTAACATTAACTTATTAGAAATTAAGTACGACTTATATTCTAATTCTTCTACGAACTTACGAACACTTCCATAAAAATTGGTGTTGTATAGTCTTCTCAGTAGTTCTTCGTAGGGCGTCTGAGTTTTATATTCGTCTATCAGAGCTTTCTTCAATTCCTGCCATGTTCGGGCTGCTGAGAGTTGGGATACACGTTGCGCTGCTCCAAATATTTGCATTTCAATTGCTCCGAATAGTACACTATGCTGTCTCAGGTCTCTTGTTGGATATAGTTCTAGGATGTAGTCCACTCGTCGAATAAACAGACTGAGGGTCTCACACGTACCATCGAAAATAGGCACTTGATGAATTTGTCGTAGGGCTTGATTAAGATGTTGCTCTGAGATCTGCAATAATTCTGCCACTGGTTGTGTCATCTTGATGTAAGTACGTTTTGGTATGATGCAGTTAAAAACTGTTGATCACTTTCACTCCAACTTTTGTTAGTTCGTTAATTTGATTACACGAACACTCAAGTTCTTTGCGAATACACAAAAAGATTATCAAATGTACGTTTGCACTGTACAATGATCTATGACCACGTTAGAAAGTTTATATCTGCGGTGATCACAATAAAGGCTTTTTAATGTAACTCACGAAAGTTCTTTTACGGATACACACATACAAAGATTATCGATTGTACATTTGCACTGTACAACGATCTATGATCACGTTAGAAATTTTGAATCTTCGATGATCAAAATAAAGTCTTTTTTATGTTGTATCCTACCGGCTGCGTTAATAACAAGATTGATTATTTAGAATTTAAAAAAAAAATGAAGTTATTGAGTATTAATTCTAAATGCACAAACAGGTGAAACTTAACCGCACTAACACGTTACATTCGTTTGAATCGAAAATTAAGTCTAAAATTCAAAAGTGATTTCGCTTTATAAGAAAGCTCGGTTTGAGAATGAAATGGATTTATGTTTACGTCTTTTTGTTTATGAAAAGCAGATGGCTCGATTGAACTGTAATTGATATTCGAGTTGGATGTTTATGTTTACGTTAAATTGGGAGGATTGAGGAAATCGTTATTGTATAATTTGGTTTTGTGAGTGCGAATTGGATACGTCACTATATATATAATCAACTCACATTGATTTCATTTAGGAATCCTTCGTTCCCTTCAGGTTTAATCCTTTCCGACTTATAATTCAAAAAACACTTCTTTTCAAAACGATGTGACTTAACTTAAGTGAGAGATTTTACAATTAAGGTGGTGATTGACAAACTGCCGAATTTCGACTGCCCTCTGGTTCTTCCGCAGCTCCACATAAGTAGCCGCTACTCCGGCCGCCAGAATGCTGAGCAGGCATTTCTGCGGTCAGCGTCCGCTCCAGTTTTGTAGCGTCCGTAGGGCTAAGCACTTTTCGGCGGAAGCTGAGCAGGCATTTCTGCGGATGTGTATTGCTGTAAACTCTTCTTGTTTTCTAGATTGGTAATCTTAATTAGCTATTAAGATCTTGTCATCAGTCCTTGCAGTACATTTGGACCCAACACTTAAGATCCCTTGCTCGGGCAAATTTACTAATTTTAATTCTGAATTAGCGCATTGAAGTTTAATATTGGATTTGTATGGAACTTTAAATAACCAGCTACCTTTTTTTTTCTAATTCTACCCAATAAGTTTGTGAATTGACTGTTTGGTTTGAGTGGTTTTAGTTCACAGGCATTATTATTTGCGTTTGTCCACGGCCAACTAGTTTCACAAATCCTTCTATTTGACTGCCCAATTCGACATCTGTTTAATGGGGATTCGGACATCGAATTGTATGAGTCCATTTCAAAGTTATATATTAAATAGTTTGAGCTTATGTGCACCATTATCAGATCATCCCCATTTTTGATCGGAATTGGTATAATCTTAAGTAACTTGGATGGGTGTCTATTGAATAATGGTATTCTTGCATCTATAATAAGTTTCTTCTCAACAAAAAAGGCCTTTGCAGTTAATAAGGCATAAATATCTTTTAGTTCTGACCCTGTTTTCTTGCCTGGAAGAACTAGTTTTTCGGACAGATTTTCTTTTATTTTAAAAATTTCTTTTTTTAATTGGCTCGGTTTGAGAATATTAATATTTAGCCTACCATGATTTATATCAATCAGCAAGCTTATAATACCATCCTGGATATTGCCGTATTCATCGACTAACACACTTAACTGCTTTGTGATCATAAAAAATTTATGGATTCTTTATATACATAATAGCTTTCCTTTAGCAGTTCTGTCATATTTTCAATTCTTTGGGTCATTTTGTTGAAGTTATTATTTATGTCTTGTGTAGTTCTTTTTAATAAATTAGTTGTGAAATATATAACAGAGGTTGGATAACGTATTAAGTCATTTAAATTATGCTGATTGTCTAGCAGATTTCTCATATTTCCCTTCATTTGTTTTCTGTCTTCTTCATCCATTTTGCCGTATAAGATGTAATAAATTGATCCCTTGAATTCAAATGGAGCCCGCTTAGTTCTATTTTGTCTTTGGTTCTAGAATATTGTGCTGTTTTCTCCTTATTCATCTATTTGGTTTTGAGTATTATCCAACACAAAGTTGCATTGATCCCCGAAATCATGAAGCTTTTTATAGACCACTCTCATTTTTTGTATTAAGGTATTTCTTCTATCTAACATATTAAAATAAGTTTCCATGTCATAATATATTATCATATTCTATGAGGCGGATGCTATTTCTAAATCGCCAATGGGATCTAAATAAATAGCTGCCGTATCATTGATATTGTCAATATTATAGTTATCGGGATTATTATTTATTGGTGCTGCCTTTAAATTTGGATATATTAAGAGTAGTACAATTGAAATAAAAATTACATCCATTTTTTCAATTTTATACTTTATCTTTGACGTACGAGGATTAAGGTTTAGTGGACAAATTTTACTAATGGGTCGTAATATTATTCCCTCCTGAGCTTTGATTTTTACAACTCTCACTTTTTCGTCCTTACCCATATGTATTTCTTCAATCTTGCCCAGAGGCCATCTGTCTGGATGACAATTTTCAGACTTAATAAGTACAATTTGCCCTTCAGTAAAGCGTTTTTCCACTTATTTCGCTGCTGTAGGGTTGCAAGTAGTCTTCCTTCCACTTAGCCCAATATTCATTTTCAATCTCTGAACAAATTTCCATCTATATAGATTGTTAATTTTTTATTCGGAAATGGATTCTGGAGCTTCTAAGTTCGGTCTTTCAATTAAAAAATGTCCTGGCGTTAAAATTTCCAGATCGTCTGCGTCATTCCCTGTTGTGTATAATGGGCGATAATTTAGAACTACTTCAATTTGACATAGTAGTGTTGTCATTTCCTCAAATGTTAACAAAATCTCCCCAATTATTCTTTTTAAATGATATTTAACAGATTTTACCCCAGCTTCCCAAATACCTCCAAAATGAGGTGCTCCGGGGGGTATTAAATGCCATTGGATCCAATCCTCTTTTAATATGGGAGCTAGTCTGCTATTATCCTCTAGAGCCCTTTCAAAGTCTAATTCTAACTTTATTGTTGCTCCTACGAAATTTGTTCCATTATCAGAGTAGATATTTGAACATTTTCCTCGTCTGGCTATAAATCTTCGCAAGGCGGCTTGAAAGGCATCTGTCGTTAAATCACTCACTACTTCCAGATGAATTGCTTTCGTGGCCACGCACACAAATACTGCAATGTACCCTTTGTAGGATTTGATTCCCCCATTTTTTGAGCATCTTATGTATAAGGTGCCCGCATAATTGACTCCTGTCTTTATATAAGGATATGCTCTTGTTACTCGGCACTTAGGAAGATCTCCCATGATTTGCTCTGCTGTTGCTTGTCGATATCTTTGACAAACTACACATGTTTCACCTCTTTTTTCAAGCTATTTCTTAGTCCAACTATCCAAAATTCCCTTTGTATCTAATTTCTCATTAAATTTATTCCGCCATGCAAGGTTTCTTTATGTGCCTTGTTAATCAATAGCTTTGTTAAATGACATTTGTCCAGAATTATTGGATGTTTGACTTTGAAAGAAGTCCATCTTTGCCTAGAAATGGGTTTAGATTTAAGATTCTGCTTCTTGTTGATATATCTCTTTTATTATTCAAACATTGTATTTCCAAGTCAAATTGGATACTTTGTTGATTCTTAATTATTGAATTTCTTTCTTGTTTTAATTCATCAACTGTCTGATATATTGGAAATTTTTTATATTTTATCTTAATTTGAATAAATCGTAATATATATGCGACTACCCTCACAAATTTTTGTACACCCAATTGCAGAAGTCTGCGTACACCCTGAAAAAAATGCGGCATCAAACTTTCAACTTAAATTATTCAGCCTTTGAGAAGATCCAGCCTAATAAATTGCTATTGTTTATTACTTTTTGGATAGAGGAGTGGGCTCCGCCAACTAGGACAGTCTTTTTATTGCATAATTGCGCCGGTAATGATAACTTTAAAATAATTTTTGGTGAAAATCTAAAATTTTCTTGCCAATTTGGTCCATTTTGCGAATCTACTAAATTTTATGCTATATTTACGTTTCAAATGTGCAATACTAATTGCTAATACAATATTGAAATTATCTACATCAAAAAAATCCAACGGTAATCGTTGTTTCATGTATTCCACGCAGCTTGAAACAGCTGTACGCAGACTTTTGCGTGTACACTTTTTAGTAGGGTTTAGATTAAAATTAAAAATAAATTATAAGACATTAATAAAAAATTTTGGAAAAAATACGTTAATAAAGACAATTTATTATAGTTATGTTTACAAAAAAGAATTTTGAAAATATATGAATAAATGGCTGAATAATTTAAGTTGAAAGTTTGATGACGCAGTTTTTTCAGGGTGTACGCAGACTTCTGATGCTAGGTGTATGTTAGAAAATATTTCTGACATACCAACTAACAAGTTTCCTTTCACTGTAACCATGTTGATGGATATATTTTTATTGGCTAATTTATCTTTTGCCCAATCGTCTTTGGATCGAGATAACCTCTGGGGGCCTTTCCACCAATTTACGCAATCTTGAAGTTTACTTGCTGGGATTCTTCTCGAAGCAATATCTGCAGGGTAATCTTCTGAATTAACGTGACTCCACATTATTGTGTTAGCTTTTCTGATTTCTTCTACCCGTGTTTTGATGAATCTATTTTTGTTGTCCCCGTTTTGTATCCATGATAAGGTAATAGTTGACTCACTCCAGGCAAAGCTCCCCAAGTATGTTCCTAGTGATTCGATTATCCTGTTCATTAGGTGTACTAATAGGTGCGCGGGGCATAACTCGAGCTTAGGGATGGTTTTTCTATTCTTAATGGGATTTACTTTACTTTTGCTTGCTATCATATTTACTGAATCACCTACTTTGGCATATACTACAGCTGCATAAGCTTTCTCAGAGGCATCAGCGAACCCATGAATTTGTGTTATTACAAAATCTTGAGTTCTCAACCATCTTGGAATTCGAATATTTTGTATTAATATTATTTCCTTTAAATATAACTCCCAATAGTTAGAATCTTCTTGCAACAATTCTTGGTCCCAATTCTGCTCTGATACCCATATATAATTTTCCTGTTATAGTTACTGGTTATAGCCAGCCTAATGGGTCATAAATCTTAGCTAGTATTGATAAAACTGATCTTTTACTGATTTTTTTGTTCTTTTCATAGCTAACATTAAATCTAAATTCATATTTGTTAGGATGCCACTGCAATTTAAGTGTCCTGATAGCTTCATTTTCATCAATGTTTAGAATCTTATTATTAGTTATATCATCTAATGGTTGAATAATTTCTGATAGATTGGATATCCATTTTCTCAAATTAAATCCAACTCTTTCTAGTTCTATACATATTAGTTTTGTAATTTCTACAGCTCCTTTTTTTGTGTATGCACCGGTCATTAAATCATCCATATAAAAATAATTTTTAATTATTTCTGCTATATCTTTGGTTTTTTATCTAAATAAGTTGCTGAGGCTGTTCCGTAAGTGACAGTTGTAAGTTTGTATTGCTTCAACTGTTCCCTTGGAGAATTTCTCCAAACTGGTATTCCTTATCATCATGATCTATATTGATCTGTCGGTACATTTTTTCAATGTCCGCTGATACCATGAATTTTCACTTACTCCACTTCACAATAATATCAACAATATCTTTCTGAATCCTGGGGCCAACACACATTATATCATTTAAATATTTATTGTTAGTTGTTTTAGCCCTAAATGCCCTAAATTTTGGTAATCCTTAATAAATTCAACAAAGCCATCTTTTAGTTTTGGGTTTCGTTGTAATTTCTTTTCTATATTGTAAAATCTTGCCACTGCTTGTGATTTTGAATCTCCCAAGTCTTTCTCATTTTTAAAGGGAATTCTAACGACAAACCTGCCTTCTTTATCAGTTCTTGTTGTTTCAACGAAGTGTTTCTCACAAATTTTGGCTTCCTCGTCTTCTTTAACCTCTTCTACTTCCCAAAATCTTTCTAGATTCTTTAGTTTTATTGTAGTTGCTGCTATTACCTGATTGCCCTTGGATTTTCTACATCCTGTTACAACCCACCCGAACTCAGTATTCTGTCCGAGCAATCCGTCAATTTTCTTGATTCCGCTTTTCATGATATGAGTATAAACGTCTACGTCAAGAACTACGTCTATTCTACTCGGTTCATTAAATTCTGGATCACCTAATTTGTAATTCTGCCATTTTGACATGTCTATATCAATTGACTTCATGGGTAACGCTTTCATAAGCTTAGATAGAACAATGGCTTCACTTCTTATTAATTCTTTGTTCTAATTATTTAATTCAATTAGTAAGTCCACTTTGTATTTTGATGTAATCCTTTGCCATGCAAGTGTTCACTTTCTCCCTTTGAATATAATGTAGCATTGTATGTTGGGATTTCTTGCATATTGAACAAATTACAAGAGCATCGTCTGTAACCAGAATTTTTTAAGCACCTTACACATAAATGCAGCTTTCGTGCGGTAATGTATCTATCCTCTGGTGACATTGCTTTAAATTTGTGACAGTAAATTATCGGGTGCCCAGATATTTTGCAAAGCGGACAGCTTTCTGTATTAATAGCTGGAATCTTAAAATTCTTTTTCTTTTCAAAACCAATTGAACTTAATGAAATAAGTCTTTGTTCTAAATAATTTAATACGTCGAACAACTGCTGGATATTATTTGTTCTTTATACATGATTTTTTTTAAATTTGCGTAATATCAGCTGAGCGAATATTATATCCGTTTCATCGAATAGGTTACCGTTTGATTTTATTATATATGTTGCCTCGTTTATTGAATTGTTATCGAGGCTAGGTAACTCGATCAATCTATTTAGTTGATCCGAGAATACTTTCCTAATATTGTCATACCGTTTGGTTAGTTTTTTTTTTTTTTTTTTTAAATTAGGTGTAGGATCCGTACTTCTCATCGTACCTTAACCACACAATAGTTACAAGTATTATGAGGGCCAAACCCCATTTGCAGTTTGATGGGGAGTTAAATGTTAATTAAATTATATTATGTTTGTTGTGTTAGTATGGATTTTGTGATCGTTTTGGCGAAGCCTAGTCGTTTGAGCCTTCTGAGTCGTCGGCCAGGTAGTAGGTCTCTTGCAAGGCGGCTTTGGTGTGCCCTTAGCCTGTTGGTGTATTGGCTGGTGTGTCTGCCGATTTTCTCGTAGACTGTATGTATATTGAGGTCCCTGTGAAGTGTTGAGCCTCGCACGTACCACGGACAGTTGGTGATTTGCCTTAGTACCCGGTTCTGCAGGACTTGTATCCTTTTGTGGTTTGTCTTTGCTGCAAAACGCCAGATTTGGACTCCATACAGCCATATTGGCACGGTGCAGTGTACATACACGGCTCTTTTACACCTCATAGGCAGTGCGCTATTTTTGCTCATAAGCCACCGTACTTGTTGCAATCTGTGGTTGCACTTTTGCACTTTTGGTTAGTAACTCCCAAACGGTACTGTAGTTCTCTAAAGAACCTTTCAATAAATGAGAGACCATCTCTTTAGCTTCACCATTTAATGACATTTTAAGGTAATGAAATTTATAGTCTAAACTGAGGTCCTCTCTGTTGTGAACTATTTCTGTAAATAATTCCACATACTGATCCCATTCCTTAGATGAACCAGAAAATTCTGGGATCTTCAATTTTGGTAGTGACGGCAGATCCTCCGATCTTTCCTTCGACACTACCGTTTTAATTCGACTCTCTATTTCTAACGCGGCTATCCAATTATCTTTGTCAAATTCTAACTCACTCAAATCCCTCTCGAATTTGAGTCATTTGACTTTATTTGTTTAAAAAGATCTATAATTTTTTCCTTTAAGAAATTGATCTTATTTTTGCGTGCTTGGCGCATCATTGACCCTTCTAGCTCCCTATTTTTCTGCGTATCTAGAATATATTTACGAAATCTGTCCTCTAATTTATCTAGTTCTGCAATTAATATTGGACTCTTTTCTTGAACTATCGCGATAGTTCCGGGGTCTATCTTCACTTCTGAGCATGCATATTTCTCTAATATCTATTTAATTTTAAGAAGAGTGCCATCATAATCTTTCTCTGTGAAATATTGATGTTGCACTACTCCTATTTTTAACAAATTTTCATGATTTGCCATAAATCGAAACTTAATATCCTCAAGATTTTTAATAGAATTATTGGTAACTATACTCTACCTAATTAACTCTACTTCTTCTACTAATTCGCTCTGCTTCTTTGGCAGTTGAATTGTCACTTCCGACCCTTGTTATTTTGGCGGAGTCAATGGCTCTTCGTCTAGGTTGACCGTCCGGCTCCTGAACTTTCCTGTCGCACGTGATCCCTCGAAGTACCTGGGTCTCTCTGTTGCCGTCCTCTTTGTCGCAACCCGTGTAGACACCTCCTGTGGATATCCTTCTCCGGCAATATTTTTTGTCCGTTTGGATGTGTCCAACTTCGTCGTGCACGCTATTTTTTTTAAGTCCGATGTAAGCCTCGGACACGCTACTCAATGTGATTTTCTTATTTATTTATACCAGCCTGTTTGTAGGACACTGGTTTCACTTTCCGTGAGTAATTTTTTATTTATCACTGCACAGAATATTAACATAAATCGACAACCTTTAGTTTAATCAAACTATTAGGTGCTCTTTTATTGATTATTTATTCACTTGCCCCTTTAACATTGAGCGCAAGAAATTTGTTACAATTATCCTTTGTTTCTTACCTCTGGTGGCGGAAACAATAAGGACTTGTTTTATTTTTAGCAGCCTGTTTGTAATGCAGGCGCTGGTTTATAATCTGTGATTCTTACCACTGGTGGGGGATAACAACAGATTGTCGCGAAGGACCAAATGTTAATCAGAGTCTCGAAGTAAAGAAACTGATGAGTCGAGTGGTTGTACTGAGCTGAACTTCCAACCGAACTGAACTGCCGATTCAGGATCGGCTCTGCTTTTATTTCATTTTCTGGGTACTTATTGCTATGTACAAATTATGTACTAGTATATAGGCTAATAGTCACGTACTATCGAGCATATATAATGTGATCCTCGGACTGATATTTTCTCACATACAATATTATCTTCACTTGATGTCCCTGGATCTTTGTTTTGAGCTCGTGTGTATGCTTAGTTCACTGTCCAGACAGGCAATAGACAAATACACGCATAGCTTCTTGTGCGTATACATATCTTTACATGTATGCGTGATTTTCGTTTGGAACTCTTTCTGAACTCTGAAATCTTATTTCTGGCTTGCCAGAGAATTTTTGTTCTAGCGGGGGTAGCTTGAAAAGTTCTTCATCATCAATGACAGTGTGGCAAGCAAACGAAACGGGGGTGGGTTGCTCATAACATCAATGTCAAGAGTGCGAGAAGCATGGCAATATGCGGTCTCTATAATGCTTTCTCGCTCATATGTTGTTGTTGTTAACGATCCTAAAAGACATACATCCTTGCGCAATTCATGTGCTCTCGGCTGCAGACCGAATGAGAATGATTGCTGCTAAGCGAAAACGTTCGGCTTCCTTCGGCTCTGCTGAGACACTTCGTAACGACGCTCACCCTCTGCTGGGACGTCTAGCAACGACGCAGAGCCTCTGCTGGGACGCCTCGCAAGAAAATTTTGTATCAAAAACGCTTGTATGAAATGTCCGATCTATGTGTTATATGGTCAGTGCTTCAACATGTGTGTGAATAGGTATTTCACCAAGTTCCTGGATGTCATATTTTCCCCTAGCGCATGTTTTGCAGATCTGGACTATTTTATTGGCGAGTTTTGCCATTTTGGGGAATTAGTACTCAAAAATAACTTGTTTCACATTCTCTTGAGCTGGTAAACTTTATTAAGCTCCGTGGTAAGAGTTTCCCGTTTTTCCCCATTTACCAAATATGTCATCAGCTCGGTTTTTGCAACGCCAAAACTTTTGTGGAAGGGAACCTTCTGACCACCTTATCCTGTATCATTGCAGGGTTATTTAATTCTCAGTGAACCACGTTCACGAATTCTAGTTCTTCTTAATGAGACTATCTACGCGTAAAATTGATCATATGGCGCCCCTTACTTACGTACAGAATGCATCTGCGACTGGATGAGAAGTGCAGGTCTTCCAGAATTATTTGACTCTGAAAACAATTTAATGATTTTTCTGTTGTTTCAATTCGCCAATTCTGGCTTTTAATTATCGCATTTGTATTAAATTTAGACTCTGCGAGGGTTAAAGGCTAATGGTCGAGACATTAACATCTTTAACGCCATAGAGTTAGTGTCGTAATTTGGCTAATGCCGAAATGATAGTCAATAATTCCCTTTCAAAACTGCCATAATTAACTTCTCTGCCTTTTAGCATTCTGCATCGGTCCCGACCATTACAACCTTCGATAATCTCAAGCCGTTGAGTAGTAACAATCAATTTTATTTATTCATTTATTTATTAATTTTATATCAACGATTATCAGTGGACAAAAGTAAAATAATTAAAATATAAAACTGAAAATTGAATTAATTAAATATTTAAATATTTAATTAAGAAGATTAAGCCTTTATTGATGCATAAGGTAATTAGTAGCTTAAAAACTAATAAGCAAAAGTATGTAATATATTACATGTAAATAACTGTAGCAGGTCATTTTCAAACAGACTCTACTAGTCCCTGTCTACTGGAGCATGCGTTGCTACCGGCTTGTACTCTCGTCGGTGGAATGCGGGGGGGTTCCACTATTTCCAGTAGAAGATTCATACGGGGAAGTTAGACAGACTATTACAAATTACAAAAAAAAAAAATTCGCATGCTGGATCAGATGTTGGTTTGACGATCAATTACTCAAAATGCTGAAACTCGGACGGACTGATAAAGGAAGGAAAGAAAAAAAATTAGGATAGATTGCCCAAAGACTACCAAACAGCTGGACAATAAATTGACGACGCAATGTTGTTGCACCGATTTGAGCCCGCCCTACCTTTGATCACTGAGCCCTCTTATAACTATTGACAGTGATCCCACGAAATAATTATAGCCCTTCACTTGTCATTTCATCCTCTTGCATGGCCCCAAATCAACGATAATCATAATCATAATAACCTTAATAATTGACATATTTATTATGAAACTAAAATTATATAAAATATTCAAACTTAAATTAAATAATCCTAACATATTAAGTAGGGTATAACATAATTCACGGTATTACTGTGCATAATAAAAAAAAACTCAAATCGAATATCAAAGAAAATGAGAAAAAAAAAGGAAAGATCGAACAGTTAAGTTTGAGTGATTCTGCTGTGCTTGCGCCTGATCCACCGTTGAAAGCGCTTCCATTGGGGTGCAGGGTCAGGCTGTGGGATAATTAAATACTTTTTCTGCATATGCATGCACAATTCACATTAATTTCCTCGGCGTTCTTCTTGCACTTTTTAATACTTTTCTTCTTTTTTTTACTCAAAAAAAAATACAAAAAAAAACGAGCAAGCCGGCACCTTTTACGATTCTTTCACTTTCACTTTCATTCTTTTCTTTTTTTTCTTTCTTTTCTTAGAAACTAAATTAGCTAAAAAAAAACTTATCTAAAATCTAATATTTAAGTAGTTCCTATTTACTTGCTGAACATTCTATCAGCCAAACAATACTTTTGGTGAGGATGTGCAATTAGAGATATGAATATAAATATAAATAAATGTATATCTATATTTCCACTAATAAAACTCCCAGCGACGGCAACACGAGACGTTATGAATGCGCACAAGAACTGGCTCAGCGAGCCCAGACTCGGTGAAGGTTCGTCTCCCATTTATGCTCATCAGCTGACTTCTTTCCAACTTTTATTGGGTCGTCATTTGAGTGACTTTGAAGAACTTAGTTCGTCTAATGAAATTGATAGGTCGGTATCTTTTATTCAACCGATCTATCCATATTTCCTTGGACCAAAATTTCAGATTTAAATTGCCGCCAACCTGAAAGCAATAATATTCGTTAGCCTTAATTGTTAGACTTCAGCCACTTGAATCTGTAAGTGAGACTTGCCCTGAGTTGGCTTCTTTTATTTTTTTCTTTCTGCACTGTCTCCTCGTTTGGATTTGAAATTTAAATGGACCCACGAATCAAGGTTCGCACCTATTTAAGGGTTTAGAGAGCGACGCCATCCTACGCCATTTGTCTTTTCTGCTAATCTCTGAGAGAAAGTGGGCCAACTATACCATCAAAACCCGTAATTTTCTAATGCTTTCTCTAATTCTCCGTTGCTGTTAATAATTTTGAGTGATATATAGCAGAACAGTCTTTTATAAAGCCAAATTGCCTACTTTTAGGCTGGGACATAAACTGGTACGTTTGGCTAAACGCTGCTCCCTACAAGTAACAGGCATATCTAACAGTAATCGCGAGGTTTAATTTATTAAGTAAGAAAGGGGAGTTAATATCTCCATTAATAAGTTTTAGAGTGAAAGTTACACCCAGCATATAATGACCATGAGAAAGAGAAGGCAGAAGGTTAATTAATAGTAATCTACTAGGATACAGTGGAAGGCTAAGCTGTGGTGACCAGTTTAAGTTTCTTAGTGCGAAAATTAAAAACTTCTATTGCACTGACTTGATTTTGCCTTTATAAGCCTGATAGTGTGGCGACTACAAATAAGAGCCATACTCGAGGATTGGACGTACGAAAGAGACATAAAGCTGTTTAGTAGCGTAAGGGTCATTTAATTATTTAGACCAGCGTTTAGTGAAACCTAAGACCTGCATGGCTTTATTTACTATGAACTCAATGTGATCATTGAAGGGAAGTTTACGATCAAGTAACATGCCTAGGTCATTGATTTGAAATATTGTCTCAAGAAGATAGCCGTCTAGCAAGTATACAACAAGCATAGTTTCTGTCCTTCAAAGGGAAATAAGATGGGTTTTACTCCATAATTAGAAGATGTTAAGATCAGCTTGCAGCTTTACCGCTTTACTGAAGTCAGTGTAAATAACGTACGTGTGCATCGTGATGAGAAACCTCACAAAGCCTTGCTGGGTTGGTGAGGTGATTGAGCTACTTAAGTGTTGGTGTTAAGATATAATGATTATTTATAAAATAATTTAGGAATTGTGGACTACTTAGAAATAGCTCTATAGTTCATTTCATCAGATGAAATGCATTTTAACGTAAGGAAATAATATATAATTTCCAGAACTCAGGAAATAAACCGGTCGAAACGAACAAACAAAAAGTTTAAGAACTGGCTTACAGAGTTAATTAGCACAGTATCTCAGAACACAGCCAGGCACCCCATTTGGCCTAGTAGAAAAAGGTGGCTTGAACTAACTCAGCTCACAACCTAACGATCTTTCCGTAATCTGAGGACCGAAAACAGAGTTAGAGATATAAATACTATAAGGATAAGGACACTTAGAATCGTAAAACTTAGACGAATAAGAATTCTGGCTAAAACTAGCAAATAAGTCCAAAATAGATTGATCGGAAATAGCTTTTTATCGTTTAGAAGTATGGTCGAAGGTAGTATATGTAGCAGTTCTGCGTTTTAGAAAAAGCCAGACTTAGCGCTAACATACCTTGAAAAACAAGTGACTGTAAGATAATTTTTTTTTATAAAGCTTGGATTTTAAAAATTGTAAGTCTACGAAGTTTTTTAGAGAACCAAGGTAGTTTAATATACATAGAATAATACACTCGAGGAAAAATAGAGTTAATCGCACCATCTACATTATTAGAAGGCAATAGGGTATTGCAGAGATGTGTTTGTCCCATTCGATTTGCTCCCTCTCACGGCCGATAACAAGGATCGATTTACACATTCAGCTGCATTACTTTGTGGGGAGTGGAGAGCTGTGTACATATGTTTGATCCCTAATCCAGAAAGCCAAGTATTAAATTCATTGGATTTAAACTGCACCCCGTTGTGCCTTACCAGAACTTCTGAGACACCAAAGCCGTGGAAAACCGAACGCAATAAATACTCTTGAACTGCAGCTGAAGTAAATTTTAGATTGGGACGAGTAAGTGGTACTTGAAAAATTTTTCAACAAATCGACGTACAACTTTTTGAATGGTCGAATGGTTGGATGGCGTACTCCCATAGGGAGCGAAGAGTATATTTCGGAGTTTTAGCCATTTTACGAACATCACAACTTCTCACATATTCGCGAACTTCCGTTACCAGCTTGGGCCAAAATAAGCAATGCATCACTTTTCCAACGTATTTCCTATGCCCATCTATTGGTGCTGAAAGACATTGCGCATGAGTGTAGCTTTAGCGCAGCCTCCCAACAAGATTGCTCGGTTCTAATATAGAGTTCTATGACCACTTCTTTGACCAAAAGAACTGCCATGCATTCGCGTTCGGTGACGCTGTAGTTGCGCTGGGCGCCATTTAACTTTTCGACATTATCTGCAATTGGTTGCCCAACTTGTTCCTCGGACTTCTGAACAAGCACAGCCCTTATACCGTATTCACCGGCGTCACAGTGGAGGAGAAACTTTTGTTCTTAATTAGGATTCTTTAATACCGGAGCGGAAGTTAATGCCTCTGTTAATTTATTCATCGACTCCTTGGCAGTCCAGACGAACTTTCTTTTGATCGAGACTGTCGCGTTATGTGAAACGCAAGTTCGGCAAAGTTGGGTATAAATCTACGGTACCATCCACAAACTCCTAAAAATCCCTGACCTGCCTAAGATTTTTGGGTGGCGGCCAATTCTGAATACAAGAAATCTTTTCCGGATCGGTTCGAATGCCTCCGCTTTTAAGACGTATCCCAGATAGTTAACCGACATTAATACCGACTTGTTAATATTTAAGGTAAGATCGGCTATTCAAAATTCTGCTGCCAATCCGGCCAGAACGACTCAACACGATGCTTAAATCATCCAAATATCTGAAATCGCAGTGCCTTATATCGGACGAAATAAGGGTATCCATCATTCAACACATGGTAGAGGAAGCGTTACACAAAGATACACCAAAAATCCACCCCTAATATCAATCGCTGACTTAAGGACTGTTCCACACACAACGTCAGAGGGTGTGTATGTTCCTGGTGCTGTTGAACCGAAGATTTGATTGCTTTTATCGTGACAGCGTGTCTTAATTATTCGGCTAATGATGCCCCACACAACTAATATTCTCGCTCGAATCTAACAGCCCTCTTTCCAAGTGCCCTAAAAATTTTACTTTAGCATAAAATTTAACTTCAGCATACGAATATCTTGTGGACTGCAGACGATAGAGGAGACCAACGTTTGTTGTCTATTTGAAACATGGATATAATAGTTTCAAATTCAGGTCGCATTACTATCGTTGGAGTTATAAGCAAACATTTTTTCTCTTTGCTCTCTATAAATTGCTAAACGTGCGTCATATGGAGTCTGGTACAGTTTCTTACGTCTTACGCAGGTATTACCGAGGGATATCGTGTCAGACTGGGCGATTTCAAGTGCTACATTCGAGGAGAGTTCGTTGGCTTGATCGACGAAGACTGTTGTTAAGTTGTAGATTGATATATTACTTTCTCAAGGACCTCGGACGGTTTAGCAGTATAGGCCGCTCCTCTCTGCCCGTTTTTCGATTTACGACGGAGACAGACTGACACGCATATTGTGTGCGCAAAGCCCCTGGGTTCTCTGGTCGACCACGAAGGTCATTACAAAACGCTTCTTGTATCTGCACTATGCGGCGCAACTAAGTAACCGAATGAATAGGCTGATATAGTAACTGCAGTCGTGTGTTCGGTAAAAGATTGGGCCTAGTCGTATCAAGTAGCTCTTCTTAAGACATGTCTATAGCAAATATATTTTATAACCATTCAACTGCCTGGTAGATGGTAGCAAAAGATTCCATCGGCCGTTGCTTTCGAGACTGAATCTGCCTCTTACAGCGAAACTCTGACCAGTAATACCAGTACCTGTATTCTTCGTAACGCCTGGCAGAATTCATACTAAGAAACATGCTGAAGTCGCTTGTTATATCTCCTTCATTGCCTTCAAATAAAATGTGTAAATGTTTTAAGGCTGCTGTGAAGTGTTGGCAATTTTGTCGGCTCGTAAGCCGCTTCAGTCCGTGGAAACACTAACCAAACAACACATAGATCGGACATTTCATACAAGCGTTTTCAACACAAAATTTTCATGAATGGTGTCCCAGCAGACACTTGGCGTCCCAGCAGATACTGAGTGTCGTTACGAAGCGTGTTCGCAGAGGCCGAAACTTGCCAAACGTTTTTGCTTATCAGCAATCATTCCCATTTGGACATCTGCCGAGAGCTCATGAATTGCGCAAATTTTTTCAATTTCATTATTTTCCTTCGCGACGGAAAGTTGAAATCCTGACCTTTTCTAATGACCGATTCTTCTATTTGTTTTGATTTTCTGTTAGCCACATACTACAATTGCAAAATTTTGCCGTCCCTCGTTGCGCATTCGAAATATGGCAGCGAAGAACTGTTTAACCTAAAAATATACGTCCAAGGCGTCATTAGACGTTTGGTCACTTTCGGGCTCATCGTACTCGTAGGTTCCAGCTAGTTCATCTGTAAACTCCTCTTCCAAATATTCAAAATACAACTGCTCTTCGTTGTCTACTTGATCAATTGGTTCTATTGGTCTCTTTTCTTGAACTATCGCGATAGTTCCAGG
The DNA here is from genome assembly GCA_018150725.1 of Drosophila quadrilineata. Lineage (NCBI taxonomy): Eukaryota > Metazoa > Arthropoda > Insecta > Diptera > Drosophilidae > Drosophila > Drosophila quadrilineata. Next base: position 768,603 of record JAECWN010000155.1, on the reverse strand, counting down.
GTCTATCTTCACTTCTGAGCATGCATATTTCTCTAATTTCTGTTTAATTTTAAGAAGAGTGCCATCATAATCTTTCTCTGTGAAATATTGATGTTGCACTACTCCTATTTTTAACAAATTTTCATGATTTGCCATAAATCGAAACTTAATATCCTCAAGATTTTTAATAGAATTATTGGTAACTATACTCTACCTAATTATCTCTACTTCTTCTACTAATTCGCTCTGCTTCTTTGGCAGTTGAATTGTCACTTCCGACCCTTGTTACTTTGGCGGAGTCAATGGCTCTTCGTCTAGGTTGACCGTTCGGCTCCTGAACTTTCCTGTCGCACGTGATCCCTCGAAGTACCTGGGTCTCTCTGTTTCCGTCCTCTCTGTCGCAACCCGTGTAGACACCTCCTGTGGATATCCTTCTCCGGCAATATTTTTTGTCCGTTTGGATGTGTCCAACTTCGTCGAGCACGCTATTTTTTTTAAGTCTGATGTAAGCCTCGGACACGCTACTCAATGTGATTTTCTTATTTATTTATACCAGCCTGTTTGTAGGACACTGGTTTCACTTTCCGTGAGTAATTTTTTATTTATCACTGCACAGAATATTAACATAAATCGACAACCTTTAGTTTAATCAAACTATTAGGTGCTCTTTTATTGATTATTTATTCACTTGCCCCTTTAACATTGAGCGCAAGAAATTTGTTACAATTATCCTTTGTTTCTTACCTCTGGTGGCGGAAACAATAAGGACTTGTTTTATTTTTAGCAGCCTGTTTGTAATGCAGGCGCTGGTTTATAATCTGTGATTCTTACCACTGGTGGGGGATAACAACAGATTGTCGCGAAGGACCAAATGTTAATCAGAGTCTCGAAGTAAAGAAACTGATGAGTCGAGTGGTTGTACTGAGCTGAACTTCCAACCGAACTGAACTGCCGATTCAGGATCGGCTCTGCTTTTATTTCATTTTCTGGGTACTTATTGCTATGTACAAATTATGTACTAGTATATAGGCTAATAGTCACGTACTATCGAGCATATATAATGTGATCCTCGGACTGATATTTTCTCACATACAATATTATCTTCACTTGATGTCCCTGGATCTTTGTTTTGAGCTCGTGTGTATGCTTAGTTCACTGTCCAGACAGGCAATAGACAAATACACGCATAGCTTCTTGTGCGTATACATATCTTTACATGTATGCGTGATTTTCGTTTGGAACTCTTTCTGAACTCTGAAATCTTATTTCTGGCTTGCCAGAGAATTTTTGTTCTAGCGGGGGTAGCTTGAAAAGTTCTTCATCATCAATGACAGTGTGGCAAGCAAACGAAACGGGGGTGGGTTGCTCATAACATCAATGTCAAGAGTGCGAGAAGCATGGCAATATGCGGTCTCTATAATGCTTTCTCGCTCATATGTTGTTGTTGTTAACGATCCTAAAAGACATACATCCTTGCGCAATTCATGTGCTCTCGGCTGCAGACCGAATGAGAATGATTGCTGCTAAGCGAAATCGTTCGGCTTCCTTCGGCTCTGCTGAGACACTTCGTAACGACGCTCACCCTCTGCTTGGACGTCTAGCAACGACGCAGAGCCTCTGCTGGGACACCTCGCAAGAAAATTTTGTGTCAAAAACGCTTGAATGAAATGTCCGATCTATGTGTTATATGGTCAGTGTTTGAAGATACTACACATAAACATTTTCTCTTCCGACAGGTAATTTTCCGAACTTGCATTGTGTAACGGACTGGACCGTTTCTAAACTCCGTCAAATTTTAAAGTAAAAAGATTGTTAGAGATAATGGCTCAGGCGAGCCTAAAAGATAAAGATAAATAGATAAAAGCTTATTGCTAACGCAAAGCTTCGTCTCACGCACAATTGATTACGCAAGGTAAGGTTCGCAAAAAATTAGAATCGGCAAAAACAGTTCCGCAAAAAGAAAAGCACGACCGGGAACAAAAGTTTGGTATAATAGGGCTGCACTTTCAAAGAGCTGGTGTAGCATCTGCAACCTCAGCCCTGCTGCCGCCGGACTTAACCTCAACTTGGTTGCCGCCGACGCGCCAGTGTAGCATCTGCAGCATCAGCGCCGTCGCCTTACATAACCTAAAATTGGCTGCCGCCACCGCACATGTTGATACTATGTACAAGCTTAGAATCATAGTTAAGAACTAATGAGCATACAGGCAATAGCTGGTAGAATTTTTGTTTTTATATTTTATTTGTTCCATTTGTTTGTGGGTGTGCGAAATTTTGTACTTTTGGCCCACAACAGCAAGTGATTTTTTGAATATTTTTCTTTTGTCCTAACCCCATTGAGTGTAGTGATAATGTCATATCAGCTAACAACGGATATGTTCTCACGAAGTGGCACAAACACCACAGCTACGCATCCAGCGGATGAACATGTTACACGTGCGCCTTGTCAGCATATCGACTCCCGGTCAATTCTCCCAGACGGTAACACGATCCACGAGCTTACGCAAGAGGGACCAGTGCAGAACCACGCAGACTAGCGCCCAAGCATACTCCACGTGCGCTGCATTAGCACATCGGTATCCGGTCAACACCCTGGGAACCAGACGGTGAGACGTCGGCACCAATAACAGCGACGTAACAAGTGCTGCCGGACCGCAGCCAGCAACAACAACGGCAACGGCAACGTCGACGCAGGCAGAACAACCAGCAGCAGCGTCAACATTATTAATTAAATTAAGTCATTTAGTTTGTTCCAAATTTGTATCGAATCAATAAACAAGTTGAGCTCCGCTCCCAAATATATTTTTTAACAATCTAATGAACCGAATGTTCTAATTGGCGCCCGAGTAGGGACCTTACAGCACGGAAGATTCGACGAATGTATTTTTTTTGTAAGCGTTAGATAATAAGTTATTAACAAAGTGAAACAACAAATCAAAGAAATCAACTGAAAAAAAATTAAAAAGAAAAAGCAAATCTAAGAAACAAATCGATGGCATAAACCTCCATCTCTATGAAATTAAAGAGATCGGAAAATTCCGTCGCGAAGGAAAGTTGAAATCCTGACCTTTTCTAATGACCGATTCTTCTATTTGTTTTGATTTTCTGTTAGCCACATACTACAATTGCAAAATTTTGCCGTCCCTCGTTGCGCATTCGAAATATGGCAGCGAAGAACTGTTTAACCTAAAAATATACGTCCAAGGCGTCATTAGACGTTTGGTCACTTTCGGGCTCATCGTACTCGTAGGTTCCAGCTAGTTCATCTGTAAACTCCTCTTCCAAATATTCAAAATACAACTGCTCTTCGTTGTCTACTTGATCAATTGGTTCTATCTCGCTTTGCTCTGTTTGTGGCTATGTAGTGGATGTGGCTATGTGGAATTGACGTTGAATTTTTTAGGGGGACCTGTCTGATGAGGAGGCGGTGGGCGCTTGCCCATAAACTCGTTATTAGAGGGTCTATTCATGTAATTTAATTTAGCAGATCGGATGGATCTGTCTACATCTATTGGCTCTGGTCGAGCCTGTGGTTTAGGAGCTTGTGGTCGTCCTTGAGTAGGTTAATCTCCTGTTTATGCGACAGGATTGAACCTCATTGGTGGTTGCTGCCTATTTTGGTCGGGTTGAAAGTATAATCTAGGATCAAAGCGTCTCCAGTTATTACTGGTGTTCGACGATGATTGATTTTGAGGCATCGGTCTGGGGTTGTAATTATGGTGGTTGTTGCACGAACTTAGGGGTAAAAGCGTTCCTATGTTCCTGATTCTCTACTAAGTCACAGAGGTGCACCGCATGACTAAGGGCTCTTGACTCCTTGATAGCCAAAAAGCAATGCAAATCTCGTTTATACCGCGAATAAACGCGTCCAAAGCTTTCTCACGGTAGCTTTGTGTTAACGTACTTATGCTCTCGGCAGATTGTTCGCGTTGTTATTGTTATTGCCTAAATTAAAAGCAGCCATTGCGTCTGTTATCTCGTCGGTACTCATTGTTTATTTTGATGTAATTTGTTTGACTTTGGGTTGGCTCACTGTCAACGGAGTACGCCTTTGCTTACACTTTGTACACGTAAGTAACAGCTTGAAAAACAATTCGATGCTGTAGGACTACGGATATAACCCGATTGTACTTTGAAACGGACCACTGTTATTGTTATTATGTCACGAAATATTTAATTTTTAATGACTAATGTTAGGGAATTCGTAATTCTTTTTAATTTGAAACAGAGTAAACGAATTTAGCGGATTGTTACTTATAGCTAGTTTATTTTCCAAAAAATTAGGACTCTTAATTAAACTTTTTCTTATTATCTATTTTCCGATCTCTTTAATTTCATAGAGATGGAGGTTTATGCCATCGATTTGTTTCTTAGATTTGCTTTTTCTTTTTAATTTTTTTTCAGTTGATTTCTTTGATTTGTTGTTTCACTTTGTTAATAACTTATTATCTAACGCTTACAAAAAAAATACATTCGTCGAATCTTCCGTGCTGTAAGGTCCCTACTCGGGCGCCAATTAGAACATTCGGTTCATTAGATTGTTAAAAAATATATTTGGGAGCGGAGCTCAACTTGTTTATTGATTCGATACAAATTTGGAACAAACTAAATGACTTAATTTAATTAATAATGTTGACGCTGCTGCTGGTTGTTCTGCCTGCGTCGACGTTGCCGTTGCCGTTGTTGTTGCTGGCTGCGGTCCGGCAGCACTTGTTACGTCGCTGTTATTGGTGCCGACGTCTCACCGTCTGGTTCCCAGGGTGTTGACCGGATACCGATGTGCTAATGCAGCGCACGTGGAGTATGCTTGGGCGCTAGTCTGCGTGGTTCTGCACTGGTCCCTCTTGCGTAAGCTCGTGGATCGTGTTACCGTCTGGGAGAATTGACCGGGAGTCGATATGCTGACAAGGCGCACGTGTAACATGTTCATCCGCTGGATGCGTAGCTGTGGTGTTTGTGCCACTTCGTGAGAACATATCCGTTGTTAGCTGATATGACATTATCACTACACTCAATGGGGTTAGGACAAAAGAAAAATATTCAAAAAATCACTTGCTGTTGTGGGCCAAAAGTACAAAATTTCGCACACCCACAAACAAATGGAACAAATAAAATATAAAAACAAAAATTCTACCAGCTATTGCCTGTATGCTCATTAGTTCTTAACTATGATTCTAAGCTTGTACATAGTATCAACATGTGCGGTGGCGGCAGCCAATTTTAGGTTATGTAAGGCGACGGCGCTGATGCTGCAGATGCTACACTGGCGCGTCGGCGGCAACCAAGTTGAGGTTAAGTCCGGCGGCAGCAGGGCTGAGGTTGCAGATGCTACACCAGCTCTTTGAAAGTGCAGCCCTATTATACCAAACTTTTGTTCCCGGTCGTGCTTTTCTTTTTGCGGAACTGTTTTTGCCGATTCTAATTTTTTGCGAACCTTACCTTGCGTAATCAATTGTGCGTGAGACGAAGCTTTGCGTTAGCAATAAGCTTTTATCTATTTATCTTTATCTTTTAGGCTCGCCTGAGCCATTATCTCTAACAATCTTTTTACTTTAAAATTTGACGGAGTTTAGAAACGGTCCAGTCCGTTACACAATGCAAGTTCGGAAAATTACCTGTCGGAAGAGAAAATGTTTATGTGTAGTATCTTCAAACACTGACCATATAACACATAGATCGGACATTTCATTCAAGCGTTTTTGACACAAAATTTTCTTGCGAGGTGTCCCAGCAGAGGCTCTGCGTCGTTGCTAGACGTCCAAGCAGAGGGTGAGCGTCGTTACGAAGTGTCTCAGCAGAGCCGAAGGAAGCCGAACGATTTCGCTTAGCAGCAATCATTCTCATTCGGTCTGCAGCCGAGAGCACATGAATTGCGCAAGGATGTATGTCTTTTAGGATCGTTAACAACAACAACATATGAGCGAGAAAACATTATAGAGACCGCATATTGCCATGCTTCTCGCACTCTTGACATTGATGTTATGAGCAACCCACCCCCGTTTCGTTTGCTTGCCACACTGTCATTGATGATGAAGAACTTTTCAAGCTACCCCCGCTAGAACAAAAATTCTCTGGCAAGCCAGAAATAAGATTTCAGAGTTCAGAAAGAGTTCCAAACGAAAATCACGCATACATGTAAAGATATGTATACGCACAAGAAGCTATGCGTGTATTTGTCTATTGCCTGTCTGGACAGTGAACTAAGCATACACACGAGCTCAAAACAAAGATCCAGGGACATCAAGTGAAGATAATATTGTATGTGAGAAAATATCAGTCCGAGGATCACATTATATATGCTCGATAGTACGTGACTATTAGCCTATATACTAGTACATAATTTGTACATAGCAATAAGTACCCAGAAAATGAAATAAAAGCAGAGCCGATCCTGAATCGGCAGTTCAGTTCGGTTGGAAGTTCAGCTCAGTACAACCACTCGACTCATCAGTTTCTTTACTTCGAGACTCTGATTAACATTTGGTCCTTCGCGACAATCTGTTGTTATCCCCCACCAGTGGTAAGAATCACAGATTATAAACCAGCGCCTGCATTACAAACAGGCTGCTAAAAATAAAACAAGTCCTTATTGTTTCCGCCACCAGAGGTAAGAAACAAAGGATAATTGTAACAAATTTCTTGCGCTCAATGTTAAAGGGGCAAGTGAATAAATAATCAATAAAAGAGCACCTAATAGTTTGATTAAACTAAAGGTTGTCGATTTATGTTAATATTCTGTGCAGTGATAAATAAAAAATTACTCACGGAAAGTGAAACCAGTGTCCTACAAACAGGCTGGTATAAATAAATAAGAAAATCACATTGAGTAGCGTGTCCGAGGCTTACATCAGACTTAAAAAAAATAGCGTGCTCGACGAAGTTGGACACATCCAAACGGACAAAAAATATTGCCGGAGAAGGATATCCACAGGAGGTGTCTACACGGGTTGCGACAGAGAGGACGGAAACAGAGAGACCCAGGTACTTCGAGGGATCACGTGCGACAGGAAAGTTCAGGAGCCGAACGGTCAACCTAGACGAAGAGCCATTGACTCCGCCAAAGTAACAAGGGTCGGAAGTGACAATTCAACTGCCAAAGAAGCAGAGCGAATTAGTAGAAGAAGTAGAGATAATTAGGTAGAGTATAGTTACCAATAATTCTATTAAAAATCTTGAGGATATTAAGTTTCGATTTATGGCAAATCATGAAAATTTGTTAAAAATAGGAGTAGTGCAACATCAATATTTCACAGAGAAAGATTATGATGGCACTCTTCTTAAAATTAAACAGAAATTAGAGAAATATGCATGCTCAGAAGTGAAGATAGACCCTGGAACTATCGCGATAGTTCAAGAAAAGAGACCAATATTAATTGCAGAACTAGATAAATTAGAGGACAGATTTCGTAAATATATTCTAGATACGCAGAAAAATAGGGAGCTAGAAGGGTCGAAGATGCGCCAAGCACGCAAAAATAAGATCAATTTCTTAAGGGAAAAAATTATAGATCTTTTTAAACAAATAAAGTCAAATGACTCAAATTCGAGAGGGATTTGAGTGAGTTAGAATTTGACAAAGATAATTGGATAGCCGCGTTAGAAATAGAGAGTCGAATTAAAACGGTAGTGTCGAAGGAAAGATCGGAGGATCTGCCGTCACTACCAAAATTGAAGATCCCAGAATTTTCTGGTTCATCTAAGGAATGGGATCAGTATGTGGAATTATTTACAGAAATAGTTCACAACAGAGAGGACCTCAGTTTAGACTATAAATTTCATTACCTTAAAATGTCATTAAATGGTGAAGCTAAAGAGATGGTCTCTCATTTATTGAAAGGTTCTTTAGAGAACTACAGTACCGTTTGGGAGTTACTAACCAAAAGTGCAAAAGTGCAACCACAGATTGCAACAAGTACGGTGGCTTATGAGCAAAAATAGCGCACTGCTTATGAGGTGTAAAAGAGCCGTGTATGTACACTGCATCGTGCCAATATGGCTGTATGGAGTCCAAATCTGGCGTTTTGCAGCAAAGACAAACCACAAAAGGATACAAGTCCTGCAGAACCGGGTACTAAGGCAAATCACCAACTGTCCGTGGTACGTGCGAGGCTCAACACTTCACAGGGACCTCAATATACATACAGTCTAGGAGAAAATCGGCAGACACACCAGCCAATACACCAACAGGCTAAGCGCACACCAAAGCCGCCTTGCAAGAGACCTACTACCTGGCCGACGACTCAGAAGGCTCAAACGACTAGGCTTCGCCAAAACGATCACAGAATCCATACTAACACAACAAACATAATATAATTTAATTAACATTTAACTGCCCATCAAACTGCAAATGGGGTTTGGCCCTCATAATACTTGTAACTATTGTGTGGTTAAGGTACGATGAGAAGTACGGATCCTACACTTAATATAAAAAAAAAAAACTAACCAAACGGTATGACAATATTAGGAAAGTATTCTCGGATCAACTAAATAGATTGATCGAGTTACCTAGCCTCGATAACAATTCAATAAACGAGGCAACATATATAATAAAATCAAACGGTAACCTATCCGATGAAATGGATATAATTTTCGCACAGCTGATATTACGCAAATTTAAAAAAAATCATGTATAAAGAACAAATAATATCCAGCAGTTGTCCGATGTATTAAATTATTTAGAACAAAGACTTAGTTCATTAAGTTCAATTGGTTTTGAAAAGAAAAAGAATTTTAAGATTCCAGCTATTAATACAGAAAGCTGTCGGCTTTGCAAAATATCTGGGCACCCGATAATTTACTGTCACAAATTTAAAGCAATGTCACCAGAGGATAGATACATTACCGCACGAAAGCTGCATTTATGTGTAAGGTGCTTAAAAAATTCAGTCCGTGGAAACACTAACCAAACAACACATAGATCGGACATTTCATACAAGCGTTTTCAACACAAAATTTTCATGAATGGTGTCCCAGCAGACGCTCGGCGTCCCAGCAGATACTGAGTGTCGTTACGAAGCATGTTAGCAGAGGCCGAAACTTGCCAAACGTTTTTGCTTATCAGCAATCATTCCCATTTGGACATCAGCCGAGAGCACATGAATTCTGCAAATTTTTTCAAATTATTTTCCCTCGCGACGGAAAGTTGAAATCCTGACCTTTTCTAATGACCGATTCTTCAATTTGTTTTGATATTCTGTTAGCCACTTGCAATATTTCCTTATCAGAATGAATTCGAATCGATCATTCGTTTCTATGTTTAATACATAAATGTGATGGTGAAAATCAATCGGAAAAAATGCGAAATTTTTGAAAATGTTTCGATAAACCGCAAAAGGAAATTTAGTTAATTCATAATATAAATCAGATAATTAACGTATCCAATAGATTTATTGAGCATTGTATAAGAATTTGTAAATCATCTTGTAAACAGTTTCCAGAAACCGATGCCGAGCAGGGTTTGGAAAATAGTCAACGCTAACATTTGTTGTGCAGTTCGCCCTGCCTTGGTTTTTCAAAATATGCTCAGCAGCAGTAACAGCACAAAGCATTGCACTAAAGTTGGGTAATTGGGCAGTTCAAATTTTTATTTCTCTCGTGGCATCTGACACTTCTACCGAAGATGTTAAGGAGTATATTTTAAAGAAACTTAATAATAATTGTCCCAACGTGACCGTTGAGAAATTCAAATTTAAGCATCGTAGAGAAATTTCCTCCTTCAAGATATCTTTCCCCGCAAGTGCATTAAGTACTATTTGTACTAATGCCTTTTGGCTGGATAATATGGTTATAAAGGAGTACAGTCCGCAGAAGAGACATAAGTCTTCAGCACCCCCTTCGTTTCCTACTAATATTCCTTCAAAAAAGGAATGTTAGAGGTCTTAGGTCTAAACTTTCTAACCTTTATGTTGATAGTTTTTCCTTTGAACACAACAATTTGGCATTTACTGATACCTGCCTTAAACCTGATATTCTTGATGCATCTATACTTTCACTTTTTTGTGTTACTTATAGATGTTATAGAATGGATAGAAAAGGTGGTGGTGTCCTCATTGCGATAAAATCTAATCTTATATCGCAATTAGTAAATAACTCCCCTACTAATATAGAAATCGTATGTGTGATAGTGCGAATTCGTAACAGAAACTTATATATTTCCTGTTCATATATTCCTCCCCAGTCTGATTTATCTGTATACTTAGCTCACTTAACGGTATTTCAATCTTTAACCAGCATGCTTTAACTTGCCCGATATTATTTGGTCGGATAACAACGAATTAATTTTTGGACTTCTTCAACTTAATCTATCTCAGGTGAACTCAATTCAAAATAGTAGAAATCGAATACTTCATCTTTTCATTGTATCACATCAGGTAGGCGATAGTGTTGTAAGAATTGATCCTTTAGTTTCACCTGAATATGCATTTCAGAGCTCGCTATTCTGCTGTCGCCATCCGGGCAGCAAAACAAAAGATCCATCCACTAAACACTACGGCTTTCGTAAACTTTAGTGACCTCAATATTTTATTTAATAATTATGATTGGCCGGAATTGTACTCTTCTAATAATTTGGAAGTTGCGATTGACATTTTTTTAAAGCTTTTAACTCTATTTTTGAATAAAGTGTTCCTAGGGTGTACCATTCTAAGCCAACCTTGGTTTTTTGTTTGTAGACTTAAAAAGTTGAAAACCAAGCTATACAAAAAATTAAAATTATCTGGCAGGCTTACTGATTTTTCAAGGTATGTTAGCGGTAAGCCTGGCTTTGATGCTCTGAACCACCGTTGCTATAGTGCATACCTAACTCGCTATAAAAAACAATTTGCAAAATACCTTAAGCTGTTCTACAATATCGCAAATCTAAAACGCAGAGCTGATACATATCCATCTACCTTACTTCTAAACGATAAAGCAGCTAGTACCGCTCAATCTATTTTGGTCATTTTTGCTGATTTTTTCCAGTACACTTATTCGTCTACGTTTTACGATTCTAAATGTCCTTTACCTGATAGTATTTATCCATCTAACTCTGTTTTCGGTCCGCAGATTACGGAAAGATCGTTAGGTTTTGAGCTGAGTTTGGTCAAGTCATTATTTTCTCCTGGGTCAGATGGGGTGCCTGGCTATGTTCTCGTTTACTTTCCTTCAGTGATCACATTGAGTTCCTAGTAAATAACGCCATGAAAGTCTTAAGTTTCATTAAACGTTGGTCTAAGGATTTTATTGATTTTACTTTCACATCGCGGTTAAAAAAGGTGCTCACGGTAGTGGATCCTATCCTTTTGGAAGCAATATGTAATATGGAGTTGTCCTATTAGCAAACCCACACCCATACCGAAAGAGCTAAGGCCAGAGTATACCATCCAGCTAATTTGGACCACCCAGGATAGTTATGGGATTTTATTATCGTTAAGGTAGATGCTACCAAATTATTTTGCGTCTAACCTGGAGCTCGAAGGCAAAGAAAGCACTTGTATAGGTTATATAAGTTTTTGGTGCCCAACGAGGGGCCAGAAAGCATTGAAGTCTTATATTAATATATAGTTTTTGGCGCTTAACGTGGGGCACGAAGTTAGTGATACAGACTAAGATCGCTTCTACGAACCCGATGTGTAGTAAGACAGGTATGCACTTAACACATGAGGAAGTTCTTGACAGTGACCCATGCAAGCTAAGGGTCTGGGATCGGGTATATGGTGTGCATTCCGTTATCTTGCTGATAGAGGATGGTACCCATTTTTTGACAAGCGTCCCGTATCAAATGCTCATTTGTTTTTCAACTCAAAGCCGGCAGAGATTCTGTCCGGAAGTGCTTGTTTGGGTACATGAGGGATATCTGGAATCTGCATATTTGCTGTAAGCGAGTATCTTGTCGATAGACTGACACAGCTTCCCGCTCAAGGTACCCGGGACGGATTCTGGAACTGGTCTTTGAGTATTGGTAAAGGGAGCCTACTATATTCTCTGGAATAGCAGAGGCATTGTAAAGGCCCAGACCTACCGATTATTGGTGCAACCTTTCCATGAAACGCCCAGCGCAGATTATTTTATTTTATTTTAATCTATTTTTTATGTCAATTATTATCAAACGACAGAAATGAATTAAAATATAACATTAATATTAAATTTAAAATTAATTACATTAAGTATGCAAGATTCGTCAACTGAGACTCTCATATTTGCCTCAAGAAGGGACTTCAAAGCCAAACCAATGCTTAACATGCATCTCTACATTTTTTGAGAAGATAATCACATCATTGACATAAACGTAGCAGATGTTACATATCTGCTCACGTAATATGTCGTCAATGGTCCTTTGAAATATGCTAGCAGCATTTGGAATCGTTTCCAGTGCTCGTTTCACCATCAACCTACGATTGTGCGTCCGAGGCAGCATAAGCCTCTGACTCCTAAGTCGCGCCTAGCGTAAAATAGTGCAACCTTTCTTGCCAACCGAGTGGTCAGACATAATAATTGTTCTACTGCTACCAACGGTTGAAGATTGGGTAGGCTGCTTTACTCTCGAAGACTATGATTCAATATATATATTTTCTAGCGCACCCTTGCCATTCAGTTGCTTCCCTTACATGGATCAGTCTGGTCTTTTGACTTACTTTGCCTGTTGAATTAGGGGTTTCTAGCACCGATTGTCTGTGAGTCATGTCGCTGAGATTGAACCTGATGGCGACCCTGCCCTTTAGAAAATGGCTTGCGCTTGAGGGAGTCACTCCCCTCTGCCTAAGTGTGCCCAACTCAAAAAAGTCAGAGTTTATTACCGTTCCAAATGAAGATCGTAATGATTTGACGGGATCTGTGATCCTACTTCTAACTATGATTACTGCTTAATAATGACAAGAACTGCCAAGCTACTGCAGTTTCGGAGTCTTGAACTCCAATATATATTAGAAATTATATCTTTAGCGACGAACCTTTGGGCGTAGCAAAATGCTTGCCTGATTTCATGGGTCCGCAGGAGTCGTGTCTCTTGGAGACTGTTGGTAGAGCAACAAATCCGGAATTTTCGGAACTGGTTAGAAGGCTATAGAGTTACGACAGAATAGCGAGATCTGCTTGCTGATTTATAGTCCACACATTAGTGGGGTTGTCAAAAACCATTAAATAGAAGCGCTCTCAAATTAGACCACAAATATGTTTCCCTGGAATAACCTAGCAACAGTTCCTGCCATTGTTTGAGCACCGATACGAAACATCGTATCGTCAGTCGCCATCATTTTGAATCGTCCAACCAAAGGTGAAAGCCTTTGTTGGAAGGTTGCAGAGTGTCATTAATATTGCGTAAATTGAATTCCAATCAAATTGCCATAGCGCTGGTTCTTGGCCACATGGTTTATTTCGCCCGGCGTTCGGATCGAATTGTACATGCAACGCATGAAAACAATTGACGTGATCTGCAAGCGGAGCTGCAAATATTCTCAGCGCTCAAAGAGCATCCGTTTACATCAATCTGGGAACCAGAGTCCAAGGGGATTATTAATAAAAATATATTTGTTAAAAAATAACAGCAGTGCAAAACTGGAACATTTCAATTTTTTTATAGTTTGGCGTGTCATTTACTGCAGCTTTTATAGTTGTAAACTACATTTTTTTTTTTTTATTTAAACAATAAGTAAATTTTATAATTACTATTAAGTTAACAGAAATAACAGCTTTCCAATGAGCCCTGCTATTATATATAAACTACATAGCCTACAAAACTAGACTAAGTATTTCAACAAGCATAAATTAGAAAAAACTATTCCTTTGAAGTTAGTGTATTGAATTCGTGTTAACATACAGTTTTGCACATCAGTGTGTGACACATGAAAAATAAATTAAAGAATCGCAAATTGAAAACAAATTAAAAAAATAAACAAACAGGGTACGGTGTTCGGCGGGCTGAAGGGGGCAGATGCGCTGCCTGTGAGGCTTGCCACGGGCCTCTGTGGTGTTGGCTGGTAACACTTTGTTGGATCGGACTGTCCAGAAGTTTTTTCGTTCCCCACCACCACTGGCTGGGCCCGTCTACACGGTGTATTCCCAGGGTTGTTTTGCAGGGTCTTAATGCCCTCAGTTCGTAGCCAGATCCCAAACGAGTTAGTCTTGTTTGCTACTTATATGTATAATTTTTTTTTAATTTAAATTTAATTAGTGAAGAATCTGTACAGCTTAAAGTACCTTAACATCACATGATTAGATTGTGTAAGTGAAACCAAACGTCAATTTTGTATGACGATTATATATGTATACTGATGTGTTATAGGATTGTGTTGTATGGTGGTAAAAAGGTGGGTAAGCGCTATTGGCGCCTCATTGTTTTGGCAAATCCTTGCCTCTTAAGACGCCCCAAAGGTCTAGCCTATTTGCTACTACAAAATAACACACAACAAATCTAACAACAAGATTCGACAAGCATGTAAACAAATATCTAATTATGGTTGAGAGGAGATACTGGTGGTCTGGTGTTGATGACCATACAAAACAAATACAAGAAGCCTATACCTAAAATCATGTGCTAGGGGACATACACATGTATATACAAATAAAATAAATTAAATAAATACGAAAAACTAAACAAAACAGACAGGGTAATCGAGCGCCGAACTCACCCGAATTTGTTTTAATTTGCGATTTTTGGCAAGACTCTAGCTGGGCTGCCAGCTGATCATGACTTTCAATTTCAAAATCTATTGATGTCTCAAAATTATGGCACCGCCAATCTAGTGCTACTATAGACCCAGCCCTGAAATGATCGATAACCCTACAGCTGCCCTACAGAGTGCAATACTTTTGGAAAAGACATATTGAGGGTCGCATGTGCCAAAGACTGATACCGACCAACACACCTTTACGCTAACCACACAGTTATGAATAAGGCTCAGAAATTGCTCTTCAATTCGATAATCTTGGTCCATAAGGACCGCCTAAATTAAATTTTTGGTGGGAAAAAACACCTTCTGCCATTCGCTCATGTGCTCACGCACAAAAAGCAGTCGTGAAACTCTACATGCATCGATTAACGGTGTTTTTTTTTAAGATTCATTAATTTCAGATGATCAGCCGACGAAATCACACATTTAACTGTAGACCCACTGGCTGTAACACCTCAAATTTATTTAATTTTGGATCTTAAGAGATGCGATTTGGACGCAATTCGCAAACAATATGATTCATGTCTGCCGCAGAGGTGGTGTGTTTGACACCGCCTTTTATGATTTTGTCGTATTCTGCATAGTTCCTTAAAATGTTCTCACAACATTTTCGATTATTCCTATTCTTTGAGCTATTTCTTCCACGTCCCATTTTTCATTTTATGTAATGAAAATATATAAATTTATAAATTTGTATCAAAAATGTGTCGCTACACTGCCAAGTTTAATCGCAAACTAAAAATCTTTTTTCTGAACCTATTCAGTTGAATTGGAAAATGGCTCAGAAATATTCGAAAGAAATAGCAAAACAGAATATGCAAAGGTTTTTATTTTTGTCAACTTCAATCTTGAATATAATGCTGAAAAATAATATAACATTAATGTTAATATTTTTTTAATATCACTGTAATATTATAAAATTATTAAATTATGTTAACAGTAAAAACGATTATAAACAAAAATTGATACCATAATATGAGTTACTTTAATATTCGTTTTTTTTATAATATAGCGAAAGAAAAACTGTAGTGAGTAAAAAAACGAAACTAATCTAATACTTGGTGTGATAACTATTACATTCTATGGTGCACCTCAATTGTTTTGCGCATTTGAAATAATTTTTTTGTATATTTCCGATTGCTCTCAGAGAGCAAAGGCTTTGTCTGCGCGACCCATCCATTGAAGCCCTATTTTTTTTAACTGTACGCCGAATGTTTTGAGCTGAAACTATCTTTCCGTGGTCGACAAAGAGCGTACCCATCAACTCTGGAGCACTTAATCGAGAACTCTTTTTTACTGTCCTGACAGTATCAGCTTCTTCCCGACCAACAATTTTCTTGGATAACCTTTTTGCTTGATCGACGCCACTCTTCCCTCCATTTTTCAATCTTTGGACTATATCAACGAATATATTCGCCTTCATATTAAAAATTGCTGCAGTTTCCTTATAAGTTATGCCCATCTGCCCTCTAAGTGCATTCTTAGCACAATTTTTCACTGATCCAATGATATATTTTTGTTTTTACGGTCCATTTGTAAATTCAGTGCTTTAACTTAATATTTTCAATTTGATTGCTATTAATAACTGTAAGTCATATAATGTCTTTTCTGGGATACCCATTTTCACGAGAATTTTTGGCGATTTGGAGTTCCACAATCGTTTTTTGACGACTGCCCAAAAATCTCGAATTTTAAAGAAACGCAAATTTTGACACTATTCATGTATGTTTCTCTTTTAAACTATATATAAAATCCCAAAATATATATATGTACGTAAAGGTGATTTTACAATATTTAATATACCATATTAAAAATTATGATTTTTTTTATTTATTTGCATTTTATAAAGCTTGAAGTTGAAAAAATTAAAAACCGAATATTAATCTTATCGACTGTATATGCTATTTGGGAAGTGGTATAATTGAAGTGTCGAAATTATAGCTGCCGATAATAGAAAAAAAGGGAAAAGCTTCGCAAAACTTTAAATAAGGCTACCTGACTCATTTGGGGAACATATTGAGAAGTGAATCCCATTTTTATAACTTTGTCTATGGTGGTCCTCCTAAAGTTGGTCGAAAGCAAATTAAGGCTTTCACAATAAAAAGTTAATTCCGACCATCAAGCAGGAGGGGGTTGAAAATTCATCAGAGTTTTTATGATTAACTTCACTTTATTAAGTGACGAAAATTTTCGGGAGTTATTGGTGGATCGCGAATGTCGAAAACGAGAACGAAAAACGAAGCCGTGTATTTCGTGGTTGAATGTTAATTCTTTTATTTGCTAATGATCGCTTGCCATAGCGAGGCAAATTCGTTCAGAGAGCAAACGTGTTAGACCCGATTACTTCCCGGTGGGCAACCTCAGCTAGCTCAGTGTACGCAGGGATGGTTTGCTGGGATCCCGAACGAGTTAAGTCTCGTTCACTAGCATCGATACCAACATCAATAACAACATATACCCACAATCACAAGTACAAGCATGCATACAATAACAACAATCTACAGTTAAGTGGAACTACTGCTGGTCTGGTGTTGATGACCAGAGACGCGCCCACCCTTCCATACGATGGAGCAAGGTGTAATATTTGTTGTCTATCGCCCTTTGAGGAAAGTCACAGCTGACTATTCCTGGCTTTCACAGCCCTCTCCTCCCACCCTCCTATTGGTAACTAACAAATAATTTTGATTCTACTGCGCAATCGACAAATTTTATTAAAATTATTTAAAAGTATTGGACCCTAAGGTGGCGGATAACCGTGGCAGCAAACCTGCTGGGTTTCGGTGGATACCAATCTGTAACCAGAGTTGCGTCTGGTTGCAAAGCGCGCTGTGGTTGGCTCACTGCACCCACTCTGGGGCTTGCCTCGCATTTCTGCGGGTCTGGAGAGGGCGGATGCTGGAGGAGAGGTCGCATGTTTTCTGCGCCTGGCACTTATCCGACGTTGCCGCAAAAAGGGACGCCCATTGGGCCGAACTCACCAGATTTTCTTGACTTAACCTCGCCCCTCAGCTCGCTTCGGTGTTGTGGCAACGGCGGCGTTGTTGGCGTCAATGTTGGCAACTGCTGTTCACGGAGTGCGTGCCAGCTCCCAATCCTCCAAAGTATGCCAGTATACAAATTATTGGCCGACGCCGGATTACCAACTCATCGTATCCGGACATCGGCCTGCTGCAACAAGAAAATTCACTATTTCGAATTTGTTGTTATTAAATTCACTCCGCTTACCTGGCTTATTTCAAAGCTCCCTCTTATCATTTGCATACCGTACAGATTATTCTTGTCACACTGTCGCCGGGCAATCAGCTGATCGTGACATTCAAAATCCTGGCTATCGATGTTCCAGACTTATGGCAACTCCAGTCATATCAATGATTTTCCAACAGAATTACGGTGCCAAAGACACTACTTACAAAGTCCAGGAATGGCATCAAAATATTGAATTTGTATTTTCGTCATTTTTTTCAGTTAATATATGATGTTATATCAATTATAATGTTAAATATTATATTTATTATTCCTTCATTATAAACAAAAATGTCGCGAATTGCTTAAAATTTCGTGAAATTATGTGACATTAAACTTGAAAAGGCACAATAATTGAATATATTGTGTGTTCACTGTATGTATGTATATATGTATATTTGTATGTAAATATGTATGTACATTTGTATGTAAATATGTATGTACATTTGTATGTAAATATGTATGTACATTTGTATGTACATAATTACTTACAAGCATGTACAAAAATTTACATATAAATATTTATAATTTAATTAAAAAGAACATATGTATGCATCTATGCACATTTTAATGCTCTACTATATTTGTCTTAAGACTATTTAAATTGTGAAGTTTATTAAACATTTTGTATGCAGAGGTAAACATGACCAACTTTGGTACCTATAAATAGCTGTTATACTGGGATCATCGCTTAATCTCTTATTCACTTTCGCTTTAACCAGTCGTAACATTAAATAAGTTACTTGAAATTTTTGTAACTTTTGTTTTAAAGAAAGAAACCTTATTATTTAGAATTTTTTAATATTATAAGTGCATTATGAATTTACTATTAATTTTGTTGTGCTTTACAACGATTACATTAAGTTGCAATGCTGTGAAGCAAGACGTCTCAGATCAACAAAAAAATAGTGATGAATTTAAAATATACAAGCGTCTTATTCCTGCTGATATTCTCCGAGGTATAATATGTATATATATATGTATAATATGTATATACATATGTATGTATATACATATTTATTTTTTAATTACTTTTAGCTTGAATTAATATACATACATATACACATTGTATATGTTTGTATGTGATTATGAATGTGTATTTTATGAAAGTGTTTTTAGCATCCGTCAAATAATTTATATTATGAAAATGTTTATATGTACATACATACATATATAGATTGTACGTACATACATATGTACATATCTACATACAATAGTGCTACAGACCTATACACATGTATGTATGTACATACATACATAATTACATATACATATGTACATATATAAATACGAATGAAGTTTATGAAGCTTAATCTTTCAGACAAAATTTCACCTGCTGATATTCTCCGAGGCATAATATATGCACATACATATTTATATATACATATATGTACATATGTATGTATATATGTATGTATGTATGTATGCTTGTATATGTATTAATCCAAGCTTTAAGTAATTAAAATAGATATACATATATATATATATGTACATAAAGCTTGGACTAATATACAAGCATACATACATATATGCATACATATGTATATACATACATACATATGTATGTTAGTAGGTGCTTCTGTATGTATCATTTATGAAAATGTTTTTAACATCTGCCAATTATTTTATATTTTGAAAATGTTTATATGTATATGGGTTATATATATCTACATATGTATGTACATACATACCATACTGTTACATACATATACACATATGTACATACATATATATATATATAAATATGTACATATAAGTTTATGATAGAGTCTTGGTCTTTCAGACAAAATTTCAGTATTATATACAGTTTGTTAAAAAATTGTTTCGCTATGTAACATAAATAACATGAAAACTCAATAGTTGTCAATAGCTCGGGTAAAAACTGGCAAAAGTGTATACTAATTCCGTGGATGAAGATATTAAAATTATAGATGAAACACAAAATAATAAAAGGAAAACTCAAAAATATAATTTTTCTACTTGTCAATTAATTGTTTGACTTGTTGTACATAAGCGGCCATGTCGTGAATTTCTTAGCTTGTTACGAACCGATAGTTTTTCCAGGTGGTCAACCTTAGCTTGCTGAGTATTCCCAGAGATAGGTTGCTGCCCCCAGTTTGTGGCCAGATCCCGAACGAGTCAGTCTCCTTCGCTACTACAAAACAAACAATAACGACAAGCATGCAAGCAACAACTACAGTTGATTGAAGATAGTGCTGGTCTCCTGTTGATGACCAGAGAGGCCCTCACCCCCACCCCCCCATACGATGGACTAAAGCATGATTTTGTGGACCATCGCCCTTTGAGAAAAATCACAGGTGACTTACTCCACGCTTTCACAGCCTTTTTTCTGGCCCCCCCCCCCCACCCCTCTGTGGAAAACTGTCTAATAATTTAAATACATCTTTTAAAAGTTATAAACTATACTTTAAATAAATTATTGGAGCCTAACGTGACGAATCGCCGTTGCAGCGATACTGCACTCTGCCAGGGCTGATCCTTATACGCTAAGTGCGCCAAGAGGATTGTTGCAAATAACCTTGCGCTCTATTTACTATAGTAGAGTTCTTCTGGGTTTTGGGGACACCTAACTAGGAATGGGATGTGAATCTTCAAAAGGTGTGAACGGCACGAACCGAAAAACATGCTGGCCTTGCTACTAGGACGGCACTTACCAACTATAACGTTCTTTACACTCCACACAGCTCTGCGGTATCATCGTTAGCCATTACATCACTGGGGTTGTGAAGAGCCTCAAATAGGCTCTCACCTTTTAGTTGTTTGGACTGCCTCCTATTCTCTACATATTCATTTCCGTCTTATCAGGTTTTTTGGATGCAAGCCAGTTCTCATCCGCCTCCAACATAAAGCCTAATAACTTCGAAGAGGTGGATATCCTTCCTGAATAACAAAAGAGCTACAAACTATTTTTCTCTCTCTTAGCCCACTGATGAGTTGCTACGAAAAATTTGACAGATCACTCTTACAAGTCATCAATCAACCTTCACGGACAGCGACCACTGTTTGACAGTCCTCGCCTTATTGATACGCCATCTCCCCATTGCGACCCTATCAATATCCTAAAACTTCCCCTCTGGCTCTAAAAGTTGTTCGAAATATATATACATTTATTTATTTATTGTACAGGAGGGTTATAAATATAATTTATAGCCCACTGGGGTTATGAATAGCACTGGCTACTAGGGCCTTCGGCTATGTACATGTGTAGATTTTGTCTTAAGGTATAGAGGGTTTGTGTTAATTGTACTTATAAGGTAATACTATTTACATTTTTGTGTTATGTTACATTGTTCTCTTTATTTGGTATTGCTTATATATTAATTTTGGCTTCGTTGAAAAATTTGGTAATTGTGATGATATTCGAGTTGGTTGGGTTGGAAAGGAGGGTGTAGGGTGTCTAAAGAATTTGAGGCGTAGGTTAGCTAAGATAGGGGATGTGCAGTCTGTAAGGTTATGTTTCATGGTTATTGTTGTGTTGTTTTGGCAATGTCTGCATAAGTTGTTGGTATTGGGGTTAAGGTAATGCTCATGGGTTGTTTGGGTGTGTCCGAGTCTTAGTCTGATGTATTTTATTTGAACGCTTCTAGAAATTGTTGCATGATCTATGTTTTTTATATAGTGATTATCGTTGAAAGTGTTGTTGTTTATATGTTGGTACCATGTAGATGTTTGATTGAGTTTGTTAAGTTTATGGTGAAGAAGGTTAGTTTTAATGGTTTTATTGATGTCTTTAATGTTAAAATTATGTGTGAGGATGAGTGGGAATAGAGGTGCTAATTTAGCTTGTTTATCGGCGAGTTCATTTCCTTTTATATTTTTATGTCCCGGTATCCAGAGTAGTAAAAATTTTGGGTAATATTTTATTATGGTCGTTCTAATTGAAGCGGGGTAATAAGAGGAGTTGTCAATGTTGCTGATGGCGTGAAGTGCTGATAGGGAGTCTGAACAAATAGCGTATTTTCCAGGTTTTGCTTTGAAAATTTGAGTTGCTTCAAAAATTGGAATGATCTCTGCAGAGAGAACTGAGGAGAAGTTTGGTAGTAGACCAGTTTTTACAATTTGGTCCTCGGTTGTGATGGAAAATGAGGTTGAATTTAGGGATTTACAACCGTCTGTGTATATGAATTTGTGATTGGGTAAATTGTTTTTTATATTAAGGAAGTGTTGTTTGAATATAGTGTCGCTTGTGTTTTGGACTGTTAGTTTGGAGAGCTCTAAGTTTATTGTGTTTTGTTGAGTTCCCAGAAGGGTTGTTTTGTGTTGATTATCGGAGTTTTATAGGGTTTGATATTTAATGAACTGCATAGGTTTATTCCCTTTTTAATAGCGGATGGTATTTTATTTCTCTTATAGGGCTTATTTATTAACTTTTTTGCAATTACATTAAGTGGTGAGTCTTTTGATAAATATATATTTTTGATTAACATAGCTTGTAGGTAGTTGCGACGTTCTATTACTGTGTTTATATTGGATTCCATAAGGAGATTGTAAATTGGTGTAGAGCGATACGCACCTAAGGCTGTTCTGATTGCGTGATTGATGCAAGTTTGCATTCTTTTAAGTTGTGAGTAGGACGTATTACCATAAAAGCAAAGTCCATAGTCGACTTTTGATATTATGATTTCTTTTACAATTGAAATTAAAGTGTATGTATGACAGTTGAATTTGCTGGATAAGCATTTTATGATATTGATTTTTTTATTTAGGGATAGTGTAAGGTCGTCAATGTGTTTAATCCAATTGTACTTGGAGTCAAATATTAGTCCGAGTATTTTCATGGATGTAACAGTGGGTATGTTAAAGTTATTTGTTGAAATTGTACATTGGCAGATATGTTTTCTGCAGATATGTAGGTGTCTGCATTTATTTAGGGAAAGCAATGAGCCCGAAAAAAAGCAACATTCTGAGATTTTTTGGAATGTGTTATCAAGGTTAACTTTGTGGTATCTTTGGTTTTGGTTAAATTTTACTATAATATGGAAGTCATCTGCGTAGCCTACAAATGAAAGATTTTTTTGAATATTTATTAAATTTGCTAGTTTATTGTACACTATTATGAAAAGAATAACTGAGATAGGGGAACCCTGAGGGATTCCATTGTCTAATGTGAAGGTTCTTGATACGCTATTTGATACTCGGCATTTGATTTTCCTATTTTTCATAAAGTTGTACACATATTTTAAAATATTGGGTCCTATGTTCCATTCTTGTAGCTGTTTAATGATTGCATGAATTCCAATTTTATCGAATGCTTTTTTAAAGTCTAAGGAAATTATTGATAAGTGTTGTTTGTGAGAAAGGGATTCTGCTATCAGATGATCTAGGTAGGCTAGATTGTCTGTAACGGATTTCCCTTTCTTAAATCCAATCTGGTTATTATGTATAAGTTTGTTCGTTGTGACAAACCACCATAACCTTTTGGCGATAATTTTGTCTAGTAGTTTGCCAAGACATGGGTTCAAACTTATGGGTCTATAGGAGGTAATTGAAGTTTTATTACAATCGGGTTTGATAATCGGTATAACTAAGCTAGTTTTATATTGCTGTGGAATGTGTGTATGGAAAATGTTGTTAAAGTGTTTTATTATGCGTTTTTTGACAGATTGGTCGGAGTTGGCTATCATGGGATATGAGATTCGGTCAAGACCGGGTGTGTGACCTTTTAGGCTAGATATAGCAGAGTCAAATTCTATTTGCGAAATATCTGTTTCAATTTGTTGGGCTGAACGAGATGGGCATGTGATGAAGGGGTAAATTGGACTATATTTTTCGTGAATAAACGTTTGTGGAAAATTTATGTCGTTAGATTCGGTGGACCAAAATTTTGCAAATGTGTTGGCTATTTCTGGGGGTTCGGAAATTGGGAGTGATGTTTCAGGAGAGTAGATGATATGGATGTTCTTATTGTTATGGAGACCGCAGAAAGTTCTAATGTTTGACCAGATTTTGGATGTGTGGGTCTGTGGTTGGATGTCTGAGGTAAATTCTGTGAGAGACTGTTTTTTAGCAAGTTTGAGTTCTCTTTTAAATTTGGCCGTGGCCCTACGAAAATTAATAATGTTAGCATTGGTGATGAGTTTTTTTAGTTTATTAGCGGCTTGTTTTTTATCCATGTTGAGAGCTTGCAGATTATCATTCCACCATGGTACATTTTTATTGTGTTTATTTATTGATGTTTGTGGAATAGTGTAGTGAGCACTTTGTAGGATTATTGTATATGTTTATATTGGCTGCTTCTTTGTTAATGTTGGTGGATGGAGGTGTAATTTCGTTGAAATAGTTGGTTTTAGTTATGAATTTA
Source organism: Drosophila quadrilineata (assembly GCA_018150725.1). Classification (NCBI taxonomy): domain Eukaryota; kingdom Metazoa; phylum Arthropoda; class Insecta; order Diptera; family Drosophilidae; genus Drosophila; species Drosophila quadrilineata. The sequence goes on along the minus strand of JAECWN010000155.1, from coordinate 744,414 downwards.
GACCAATCTGCATTTTTAGTTTTGAAAATGGGTTTGGATTTGGAGTGATTTGGGTGTAGGTTGGGGGCATGTAGATTAATGAGAATGGGGAAGTGATCGCTTCCATGTAGATCGTTTAATATTTGCCAGTGTATAAAAGGGTATAAGTTGGGTGAGCAGAATGAAACGTCTATGTGAGTAAATGTATTGTGTGTGGACAAATGGGTGGGAGATTTGTTGTTCAGTACAGTAAAGTTTGAGTCATTTATGAATTTGGTTAAGGTATTGCCCCTTTGATTATTTTTTGGTGAGCCCCATAGGGAGCTCCAGCTGTTAAAGTCTCCTAAGATTAGTGAGTTTTGTTGAGAGTCAAAAACATTCTGTAAGTTAGACTCTGTGAATGTTTTGTTGGGAGATATATATGCGGAGATAATTTTTAGTTTTTTAATAGAATATGCAACAATTCCTGAAGAGTCAAAATCGTTTGTTAGATTAATTGTGTTGTATTGTATGGAGTTATGTATTAATATGGCTGTGCCTCCATAGGAGGGAGAATAGTTGTTCGATATTATTTTATAGTTAATTGGGATAGGTATTTTGTTTAAGGAGTGTAGATGAGTTTCCTGTAATGCTATAATTTGTGGGTGATGTTTTCTTATAATTATTTGATTGATTGTTTTACAGTGATTTTGCGTGTGTATGTGTTATGAAGTGTTCCCGGTTGACTAACTAAGGAACCCAAATTTAAACAGAATTGTTTATTTTGAGTTCTCCAGTCAGCCAGCCGGGAACACTGCTACAGGATAGGGGCTTAAAGACACTCCATGTTATCGGAGCTGTCTATAGAATTCTCGTCAGAGATCTGTTTTAATGTTTTTTCGAATTTGATTTGAGATTTTAATTTTTTTAGTGTTTTTTTAGATGTTGTTCGCGGTAAGACTTGGACATTAGGTTTCAAGGAGTTTAATAATTTAATTGAGTTAGATGTGCTGGGATTCATAGAGACAAGGTCATTCAAGTCGCTATAATCAGTTATGTTGGGTGGTCGAGTATTACTAGAGATCGAGGGTGTTTCTTTTTGTTGTGTAGTTTTTACTGTATCAGAATATGTAGGACGTTCAGTTGAATGATTTTGCTTGTATAAATCGTATGCTGTCTTATTGTCTACTTGTAAGTTAATTTTAATCGCTATTATTTCTTGTTGTTTTATATATATTGGACATTTTTTGTCGGTTGAGGTGTGTGTGTTGTGGGTTAGCTTATTAAATTTACAATTGACACAACTGTTCTCGTTCTTGCAAGTTTCTTTTATATCTTCATTCACATGGTGTTTGTCTCCGCATTTGGCACAGGTTTTGCCATTTTTACAGATCTTGAAAGTATGTCCGAAGCGGTGGCAGTTGTTGCATCGAAGAGGAGTTGGAATGTATGGACGAATGGATGCCCTTTCGTACCCAATCATGATGTGGTCCGGAAGAATTGTAGATTGGAATGTTAGGATGTGTAGACCAGTTTCTGATAGTGTACCATCAATTTTGCGCATTATTTTTTTAACGCAGGAGACGTGTTGGGATTTAAGTTCGGCTTGAATGATTTCTTCAGATATACCCCGTAGGCTGTTAGAGTATATGACGCCTTTGCAGGTGTTGAGAGTGTGGTGCTCGGTTACTGTAACTGGAATGTCGTAGGTAAAGTTTGTCATCTTAAGCAGTTTTTCTGCTTGCATGGTGGTTTTAGTTTTAACTAAAAGGTCACCACTTTTAAGTGTGCGGCAAAAGAAAACTTCACCACCGCAAGTATAGTCAATAATTTTTTTGATTGCAAATGGGGATAGTTTAAATTGTTTTTCCGTGTCACTGTTTCTCGATATAACAATATATTTAGCTGTTGTTGAAAGTTTGCAGTGTTTTTGCGACAGCAGATTTGCCCACAGGGGCTTTTGGCGATCGGGGGGGCCCCGCTCGCCCATCGCGCAGCTTAGTATGTTTTGGCTCGTTTCTTTTATGAATTTATTTGTTTTTGTTTGGTGATCGATAACGGTGAAGAGAGATTGTGAGTGTAGATAAGAACAATAATCTGTTTGTGTAACTTTCGCGCAGCAGACGACTGTTCACCTCGAGATCACAATTGAGACTGAATATATATATACATAATTGAGTTAAAACATGAAATTTTACGTGTTTCTTTCCATTGCAAACAATTCTGTGACATTATGTATGTATTTTTTCATCTCTTTTGGTACATGAACAAATATTTCATATGTATACTGATTGTCAGATTTCCCTGGAATGTGCTTTGCGTCTACTCGATGTGCCACAGTTGAGCCAGGAAAATCTTGGGATTTAACACCTTTTTGTGGCCGTTCTACATGTGTTCGAAATGAAAATGATTCAGCAAAGTAAGGCACTAAATTTTTTATGATATAAACACACATGTATATAATTTTTTAAACAAATTTTATTGTTTATTTTTATGGTTCCCTCCGTAACAGACTTTTGGAGCTTGTTGAGGACTGTGGTCCCCTACCATTGTCAAATGATAAATGCAAGCTAGATACAGGAAAAACAAATAAAACTGCACAATTTCCTTTTTGTTGTCCTATTTTTACGTGTGATCCAGGATTTCAACTGAAATATCCAGAGGTTGAGCATTTGAATGATAAACGGAATATGACTAGTTAAATACATTCAAGCTTTATATCATTTATTAAAATTAACATTGCGATTGATGTGTTCAAAATCATGGAATGGCATGAAGTTTTTTAGTAACTACCAATATGTACACCCACTTGCTTAAAGCTTAAACTTCAAAATAATATATTGTCAAATTAATTAACAGTAATGTTAGCCTATTAAAGTGTAATAAATTTTCAATCAATAAAAAAAATGTTTTATGTTATCAAAACAGGATGACGGGAATTAAATGGTATCGGTAATATAACCCGATATCAGACGGAAGAAACTGGATTATCTATGATCGATTTAAGAGACCAGGATGGTATGCTCTTCTTCTTCACGCACCAATCCATGCAACTGGAAATAGATTCCAATTCTAATTCTGTCGTATTGTCTCCCATTGGTGCCCTTCAAAAGTGAAATCACTTCATTTCAATTAATATAATTCGATTGTATAATATAATAAGTAATCCATATATGTATTATAACACTGTAAAGTGTATGCAAAATGCATGTTGAAGATCTTAGTTTTGTAGATTATTTAATTTACTACTATTTGATAATAAAATTTGAGTATTTCCTCAAATGGTGACACGCCCAACTTGAAGAAATTCAAATGTTAAAGTTGTGCACGGCGGTTACTTTTCAACAAATATTTTTATTAATAATATTTCAGTTGTCCACATCCCATTTTACTTTTGAAGCTCTTCATTGGCATAATTTGGGCACCATTTCTGAAGAAATTGCATTTCGTACGTGCTGCGACCGTGTCCACAGCTCCTTCATTAGACTCGGAGCAACTGCAGCTTTTTCAAGCTTCGATTACACACAAGTTTTCCATAGAATTCTTGTCAGGAGAATGTGGAGGCCACTTTACTGATTGGAATTTCTGTTCTGAAATCCAGTAAGTAACGGACGGGACCGTTGCAGAATGTCGTTACAATTTTTAAGTCCAACGAGCATGAGAGATAAGCGATCAAGCCAACGTCAGAGAGAAAAATAATTAGATAAAAGCCTATCGAGAACGCAAAGCTCGTCTCACGCACAATTGAGCGCGCAAGGTCATTCTTGCACATAATTAAGATCGGCAAAAATGCCTCTCAGTAATTAAAAAAGTTCATTAACTGCGGCATACGTCACACACATCCGGGAGCCAAAATTTGGGTACATAACGGCCGCTTCTGAAAAGATGCGCCCTTTTTCGTTGGAGTAGTCATCGGGACCAGTAACATTCGTAGTCGCGGCTCGTCCTTAATTTAATTACTAAAGGGCTTCGTCGCCATAGTTGTGCCGGGCTGTGCAATTTCGGAAAAGTCCAAGACTCGATTGCCGTCGCGCACATGTTGCATCAGTAGCATGAGCGACGCCACCGCCGCACATAACCCTAACTGTGCCGCAGTCGCACACATGCAGCATCAGCAGCATCAGCACCACCGCCGCCTCACAACACCTCAACGGTGGCGCCGCCGTCGCTCACATAAGCATCAGCATCAGCGCCACTGCCGCCGCACATTACCTCAACTGTTCCGCCACCGCACACATGCAGCATCAGCAGCGCCGCCGCCGCCACACATAACTTCAACGGGCGCCGAGCACATGCAGCATCAGCGCCACCGCCGCCGCACACAATCCTAACTGTGCCGCAGCCGCACACATGCAGCATCAGCAGCGCCACCGCCGCCACACATAACTTTAACGGGCCGCCGAGCACATGCAGCATCAGCGCCACCGCCGCCGCGCATCACCTCAACTTTTCCGCCGCCGTCGCGCACAAGCCGATATTAGTGTGGGCAGATTTAATGTCTGCCCGATTTTATTAGGGACTAAAGAGGATACCGTCAATCGTTTTTTTTTATCTAGTTTTTTTAGAGAAATGGAAAAATGTGTATGAGTGCGTGTTGAAGTGAATGCTCTAGGCCCGCGACACCAAGTGATTTTTTTTAATATTTTTTCTTTTGGTGATAACCCTCTTGAGTGTAGTGACAGTGTCATCTTTAAGTCCCGCGCACCCAGGAGAAGGCCTTCGTTCCGACTAAGTATACATCCACTGTCTCTATTAATTATTACTCCCACTCTCGTTGCGTTCGTCTCGGGGGCCCTTGTCCGGGAGAACTCGATTGAGTTCTCAGGTCTCGGGACCGGATAGTCCGGCACGATAGCAAGGTGAATGGTTTGAGTTTCGATCACACCAGTATTGGCTTCAGCAATATTGAAAAAAGATATTAATAAAATCATATTGCTGTTTCGCTTATTTAACGTCTGCCGCATTCTATTATTATATTATTATTACATTATTATATTTGTACGCGAATCATTGTGGCAAACGCTAGATATATATTTACCTCGCTCACACACACACAGTATTTTTCCATTTCATATCTAATGCGTAAATCTCATAATAGCCTGAGTGTGACTCTAAGTCATATCCTGCAAAAGTGGAATCCAAATTATAATTGTTTTCTTCGAATGTAACGAATCGAAATTAGTAATAAAGATAAAGAAAGTTATAATAAAAAAAGGTTGTTGTTTCCATATATTCTTTCGCGAATTAAGAATAATGTAAAAATATCGAAATTCATAATATACATACCCGGGGTGTAGCAAGACAGGCATGCACTCGACACATGTGGAAGTAATGGATAGTGACCCATGAAATCCAGGGAGAGGTACTGTCAGGAAGTGCTTGTACAGGAGGTATCTGAGGGGTATCTGGAATCTGGACACTTGATAGGTGCGAGTATCTTGCCGATTGCCTGACTCAGCGTCCTGCTCAAGTAACCCTGGACGGTTGTTGGACATTACTGTCAGCCACCATCTGGAATCTTGAGAATGGTACGTTTGGTCCAGCGAGTCGATGCAGTCTGAGCTTGTAGCATCAAATGCTCACTTGTTATCAACTCAAAGCCAGGAAGAGATTCTGTCAGGAAGTATTTGAGGAGGTATCTGAGGGATATCTGGAATCTGGATAGTTGCTGGGAGCGAGTATCTTGCCGATAGCCTGACTCAGTGACCAGCTCAAGTAACCCGGGACGGTTTCTGGAACTGGTCTTTGGAGGTTCCTGTTCAAGGGTCCTTTCCATAAAACGCCCTGTGCTGAATTGTAGAATAAATACACTTAACCGACGGTTCGATCCCATGATCCCAAACTACTATTGTAAAAGTAAACTATTGTAAAGTAAGTCACTTTTAATAGGTTTGCAAAAAAAATCTGCATGCCTATTCAACGTAGTCCTCCAGAACGAGCAAGCGACGCTGCTCTCGGGGAAGCTCGGCTATTTATCTCCGTGATATGTGAGGAATAGGTGACTGACACGCAATCATGTTGGCTCACGCACTGCAAACACAACTTTGATAAACGGTGTCTGGACTCGTGAATGGAGAAACATGAAGTGTCCCACTTGCTTAGAACCGATTAACCCGGGGGAAAACAAACTAGTAATTGGGAACTGCTCGCCACCCTACCATCTCCTCCGAGAATGGTCACTAGAAAAGCGGCGAAAAGTTAATGTCCGACCTACCGGAGGGAGTTAGCGCTGCAGTCCCTGAGAGGGAAGAGAGCCATAGCATAAATCCTTCGGACCGTGCCGTTCCAAGGCGTAGGGGTGGTCGGACGAAGAGCAAAGTTTCCTCAACCGTTGACTACTCCACGATACATAGTATGATCGAGCAAACCATGGCTCGATTGTTGTCAAATATGTCCGTAACGGCAAAGCCCTCGCCAGAGGTATTCTTGCCTCCACCATCGACCTTCCTCGGGCTGACCTAACCTCCACGGACGGAATTGGCTCACAAGCCGACAAAATTGCGAACATTATGCAAACATTATGTGCAATTTGGTGGCTCGGAGTCAGGGTTAACCGTAGATGCCTTCTTATATAGAATCAAGGTTTTGACTAGCAAGACATTAGAAGAAAACTTCACAGCGGTCTGCAAACATTTACATATATTATTGGAAGGCAAGGCCAAAGACTGGTACTGGAGATATCACAAGCAAATACAGCATGTAAGTTCCTACGATTTCTGTCAGGCCTTACGAAGGCAGTACCAGGATTTCCGGTCAGAATCCGGAATCGTTTGCTGTCTTCTACGAGGCTGTTTTCGGGTTATGAGATAAATTTGCAATAGATATGTCGGAAGAAAAATTGCTGGATACGATTGGGCACAATCTACTACCTAACACACGACAGCAGTTACTGTACCAGCCTATTCATTCGGTTAGTCAGTTGCGCCGCTTGGTACAAATACAAGAAGCGTTTTGTCATGACCTTCGTAGTCGACCAGATAAGCTAGGGGCTTTGCGCACACAATATGCGCGTCAGGTCTGTGCAGTGACTGATAGGAAGATATTTCGTCTTCAGAGGTAGCGGCCCTTCGAGCCGTGATCTGTTGGAATTGTCGGACCGAGGGGCACGTATGGGAAAATTGTTTGGCTCAAAGGCAAATATTCTGTTATAGGAGCGTGGCGAGTGGGGTGTATAATCCCCAATGCTATATCTGTCTTTGTCGCAATTCAGAAAACCGGCAGAGAGGTGCGTCACGACCTGTACAAGCTCTCTTATGAAGTCCGCTTAGCGAATTATAACCATAGGAGAAATAAAATGTTTGCTGGTAATTCTAACGATCGCAATACGATTCGAATTAGATATTATTAGAGCCAGGTGCGAAATAAACAACAAGCGTTAGTCTCTTCTATCGTCTGCAGTCCCCAAGATGTTCGTCCGTATAATGAAATTAAAATTTTGGGGCACGTTTAGTTAGCTCTCTTAGATTCAAGCGCAATTACAAGCTGTGTGGGGGCATCCTTAGCCGAAGAGTTAGTATTCGCTGTCAACTCATCGGTGCAAACCGCAGGTGATAATGGCCAGAAAGTGACAGGAGTGTTTACGCTCAAAGTACAGTACAATAAACAGATACACCCTCTGACGTAATATGTAATACCGTCCGAAAGTCAGCGATTAATATTAGGAGTCGATCTTGGCGTATCATTGCACTGGCTCCAAATATTATCCATGATATAGGGGTGACTTCAAATTCTAAGGTGTCTGACAGGAAACCTATTTTCCTCTGACGGCAGAAGAACAGCATCAACTAAACGTAGTCAAGAAATTATTTCCCAGTTGCGTACAAGGGTTAGGAAGAACTCCGTTAATCGAGCATCATATTGAAATAGGTACTGCTAAGCCGGTAAAACAACGATTTTATCCGGTCAGCCCCGCTGTTGAGAAGCTGTTCTACGGGGAAATCGATAGGATGTTAGAGTTAGACGTAATGGAGGTATACAATAGCGCCTGGATTTCTTCCATGCAACTGATAGTGAACCCAACAAGGTCAGCTTGTGTCTAGATGCAAGGAAGTTGAACGACGTCACTAAAAAGGAAGCTTATCCTCTCCCTAGCATTGATGGAATTTTTTCTCGCCTGCCAAAGGCTAACGTTATTACTGGCAGATCGGATTATCGAAAGAGGCTAAGCCGTTGACAGCCTTCACAGTACCTGGGAGACCGTTATACCAGTTCAAAGTCATGCCGTTTGGTTTGTGTAATGCTCCCTCTACCATGTGTCGGTTAATCAATAGTCTCATTCCGCTCGATATGAGGCACTGTGTTTTTGGATATCTGGATGATTTATGCATTGTGTCGGACGAATTCTAGTCACATTTAGCTGTTCTCGCTCGATTGGCAGCAGTATTTAGAAAAGCCAATATTACTTGGAATATTAGCAATAGTCAATTTTGCGTGACGTCGGTGAACTACTTGGGATATATCATAGGAAGCGGAGACATTCTGACCCATCCGGAAAAGATTTCGTGCATTCGTAATTGGCCGCCACCCGAAAATATTAGGCCTGTCAGGGGTTTTTAGGAGTTTGTGGATGGTATCTTAAATTTATACCCAACTTTGCCAAACTCGCGTTTCACTTAACGGAGACAGTCTCGATCAAACGCTAGTTCGTTCGGACTGCCGAAGCGCAGGAGTCAATGGAAAAGCTAAAAGAGGCCATAACGTACGCACCGGTATTAAAAAGCCCTAATTTCGAACAAAAGTTTTTTCTATACTGTGACGCCAGTGATTATGGTATAGGGGCTGTGCTGGTACAGAAGTCCGAGGACCAAGTTGAGCAACCAAAAAAGTTAAATAGTGCTCAGCGCAACTGCAGCGTCACGGAACGAGAATGCTTGGCCTTGATATTGGCCCTAGAAAAGTTTCGGTACTACCTGGGACTCCAAGAGTTTGAGATGGTGATGGGTCATTCCAGCCTAGTTTGATTAATGCGTCAGCAAAATGACTCTGGTCGATTGGCTCGGTGGGTTTTAAGGCTCCAACAGTTTAAATTCTCCATCCATTGGACGAGATCACGGGACCTATAGTGGATTTAGAATCTGAAGCTATTTATTTTTTATTAATTTTTTTTCTTTATTTATTTACTTAATTAAAATGTAATATTAAAATAAAATTTAAAAATAATTAAATTAAATATATATATATATATGTATATATATATTTAAAAATAAAAAATTACAATGAAACTAAAAGAAATAAAAAATAAAAATAATAAATAAATAGTTCTGGGGTGAGCAGATGTAAATTCATCCAACATTTGTTGCTAGGATTGGGTAGTCCCAGGAAAACCAAATCAAATCAATGACAACCACCACAGATTATTTGATAAATGTGTGAGTAAATGTTCTAAGATTAAGACTTTATTAGTAGAAACAGAAGACTCTAATCTAATAACCCCGTTAAGTCTGTTAAACTCAGAACATAGTACTCTGAATGGTTCATGCATAAGGTAATTAGTAGGGCAAGTGCTAACAAATTAAACTTATCAATTCGAATTAGATATACGCGTTTCCTTATTAACAAATAAGGAAACGCGTATATCTAATACGAATTGAAAAGTTTAATTTGTTAAGTAAGAAAGGCGAGTTAATATCACCATTGATGAGTTTAAGAATGAAAGTTACACCCAGCATAGTGCGACGGTGAGAAAGAGAAGGAAGATGAATTAATAGTTGTTGTGACCAGTTTAAGTTTCTTAGTGCGAAAATTAGAAACTTCTTTTGTACCGACTCGATTTTGTCTTTGTAAGTCTGATACTGTGGCGACCACAAACAGGACCCATACTCAAAGATGGGACGTACCAGACAGACGTAAAGCTGTTAATTCGTATAAGGGTCATTGAATTCCTTAGACCAACGCTTAATGAAATCTAAGACCTTCATGGCTTTATTTACCATGAACTCAATGTGATCATTGAAGGAGAGTTTACGATCAAGTAAGATGCCTAGGTCATTGATTTGAGATATATTCTCAAGAAGATGGATGTCTAATAAGTATTTAGCGTGCACAGGTTGTGTAGGGCAATTAGATTGGTTTTACACCATGAATTGAAAATGTTAAGATCAGCTTGCAACAAAGAAGCAAAAATAGGATCCTTATAAGAGAGGCATAATTTAACGTCATCTGCATACATCAAAACACCACTATTCTTAATAATAGACGGAAGGTCATTAATAAATAAATTGAAAAGCAATGGTCCGAGCTGGCTACCTTGGGGCACTCCTTAATAAACAAAGATCTGCTTAGAAAGGGCAGAATTGAACATAACTCTCTGAGTTCTATTTTTGAGATTATTAGAAATCCAGTTCATAAGAGTATGAGGAAAGCCAAGAAGTGACAACATGTGCATTAGGAGAGTAGGGTTTACAGAATCAAATGCTTTATTGGGTGTAGATAACGTCCGTTTGCATCGTACTATGAAAGCCACTAATGACAATAGAGGAGAGTTCCAATAAGTTTGTGGTAGTAGATTTGGATCTCACAAAGCCATGCTGGGTTGGTGAGATGATTGAGCTACATAAGTGTTGCAGTTGAGAAGTAATGATTTTCTCGAATAACTTAGGAATATCAGACAATTTAGAAATAGGTCTATAGTTCATGACATCAGATTTAGAGCCTTTTTTATGTAGGGGAATAAGATAAGATTCTCTCCATAACTCAGGAAATAATCTGGTCGAAACGGACAAATACAAAAGTTTAACAATTGGCTTACAGAGCGAATTAGCACAGTATCTGAGAATACAGCCAGGCACCCCATCTAGACCAGGAGATAAAGATGGCTTAACCAAACTCAGCTCACAACCTAATAAACTTTCCGTAATCTGCGGACCGAAAACAGAGTTAGATGGATAATTCTATAAGGATAATGACACTTATCGTAATTCTTAGACGAATAAGTGTTCTGGAAAAAATCTGCAAATAAGTCCGATATATATTGATCGGTACTAGCTGTTTTCTCGTTTAGAGTTAAGGAAGGAGGATATGTAGCAGTTCGCTGTTTTAGATTTACTAAACTGTAAATTTGCTTAAGGTATTTTGCAAATTGTAATCTACAGCGAGTTAAATATGCACTATAGCAACGGTGGTTCAAAGTATCAAAGCCAGGCTTAGCACTAACATACCCTGAAAAATCATTAATCCTACCAGATATTTTGAACTTTTTGTAAAGTTTGGATTTCAAACTTTTAAGTCTACAAAGTTCCCTAGAGAACTAAGGTAGTTTTGTAGACTAAGATTGATACACCCTAGGAACATTCAATTCAAAAATAGAGATAATAGCTCTGTAAAAAATATCAATCGCACCTTCTAAATTATTAGAAAAGTAAAGTTATTAATTAATGTATTGAGATCACTAAAGTTTACTTTACGAAAACAGTAGTGTTATATGGATGGAAATGTTTTATTTTGCTGCCCGGATTGTGACAGCAAAATAGCGAGCTCTAAAGTGGGGTGGATCGCATCTTCAGGTGAAACTAAAGGATCAATTCTTACAACAGTATCGCATACCTGATCTGATACAAAGACAAGATCAAGCCTCTCATGGGAGCACAGGAAAGACGTTGGAAAGAGTGAGGCGTTGTTTATTTTGGCCCAAGCTAGTATTCGCCCATTTCAAAAGTTGTATGTTGATTTGTTGGGCTTCTAATTGTGCTTGACCATTTTAGCAAGTACCACTGGCTAATCCCACTAAAACAATTTACTTCAGTTCAGCGGCAGTTCAGGAGTATTTAGGGATCAAACATATGTATACCGCTCTCTACTCCCCGCAAAGTAATGATGCAGAGCGGGTAAATCGATCATTTTTATCGGCCGTATTTGGAAAGTGACCAAACCAAGTGGAACAAACACATCTCTGTAATATCTTGTTCTCTGCGATCAGCGGTTCATCAGTCGTTGGGAAAGTCTCCTTATCGAGTGTTTTTGGTCTCGATATGATTACCATTGGTAGTGATTATAAGTTATTACACAAATTAGACCTGCTAGAAGAAGGAGCCTGTCCATTGGCAAGGGAGGACCAGTTAAATGGCATTCGAGAAGAGACTAGGAAGAACATACGCCAAGCTTACGAACGAAATGCGACTCAATACAATCTACGGGCTAAACCGACACAATTTCGGGCATTGGACTCATCAATGCGTGCCTTACATCGTTTAATCTTGGCGTTCGGGTTGTATTCAGATACCGCGAATGCCAAAGGTTGATAGTCTCTGAAGATATTCAATAGCCAGAAGTTTCCTTTCGTTTGTGGCATAATTGACCTTGGAGCTTTTTAATGTCCTCTAAATCATTGTGGTGGGCCGTCCCTCTTGTGAAAGAACAGCGCCAATACCGTAATCCGAAGCGTCTCTCGTTAGATCAAATAGCTTCGCGAAGTCAGGGTAACGCAACATTATATCTTCAGAAGCCAGTACATTCCGCAGGTTTTCAAATGTGCTCGTTCAAAGATCCGAGGAATTCTACAGATTTTTTCCTTGGCCTATGCTTTCTGACCGAGCCATTTTCCCCACTTAGGATGTCAGCAATGGGCTTGGCTATAAGTGCAAAATCATAAATAAAGCATCTTTAATAGCTGGCCAGTACCAAGAACGATCTAACTTCAAACACCGTCTTGGGCCAGGATATTTTTGATTTGCCTTTACCTTCTCTGGGTCCGTTGTTGTTCGGTTGGAGATGACATCAAATCCCAAGAAATTCACAATCTACTTAAAATAGATAGATTTTTCCACTGAGTCTGTCGTATTTGCCACAAGTAGAGTCCCTGAAATTCGTACTTCCCCAATTTACTGCAAAGGCAGTCTATCTCACGATCACGCTCAGCGAGTATAATTTGGTAATAACCAGACTTAAGGTTCAGTGTTGAGGAAACCTTGATTTTTCCTAAGTTCCCCAATATCATCGGTATATTTGGTATGGAGTATTTATCAAGAATCGTTTTTTCGATAAGTTTCGAAAGTCCATTACCAACCTCATGTTTCGGTTACCGCCTTCATCAGTGCCCTTTTTATCTACCACCCAAATGAGGTTATTGTAGGTTGAGACTGATTCTTGAATTATGCCATCCCAGACTTTCGCGAAACACTAGCCGCAGGGCTGGTCACATATAAAAACAAAAACTTACCGGGTCGTCCAATCACTACCAAAAATGCATCTTCACCGCGATGGGCAAACCAGTCTCCATCCTCTCAGTCAGGACGAACAATAAATTCCCCATCCTTGCAGACAGAGCGGGCAAAGCAGTCTCCACTCTCTCATCGACCTTATCAGCATACACTCAAACATGGTCAAAAATCAAAACATCCAATATCGGACTTGCGGCAGCTGAACCATTTCCCACATTGGTTGGATCGAAACAGTGGGAAAAGATGTTGCAAGCACTGTAAAACTTCTCAAGCGCAATGCATATGCACGAAATGCAATCTGCATTTATGCTGCAAAGCCAATAAAAACTGTTTTGTAGAATACCATAAGAAAAAATAAAATAAATCTTCATTACTTGAAAAAATTTTTTTCACTCAAAGCCAAAAGCGTGCCTTTAGGCACGCTTACCTTTTCTCTCACCTTACAGGTAAACCAAAGGCTCTACGTAATTTCTAAGCACCTATTTGAGCTTAGAAGCATATATTTACTTAAAAAAAATTATTTGAATACATTTTTTCTATTATTTTGGAAAGTAGTCTTAGAGGGTTAAAAGTAAATATGATAATTCCAGATTCATAACTAATTATGATTTGGCTTAATCTTACACTATTTCTTATAATAATAACCCAAAACTCTTAAAACATGATACATTAAAACATATATTAAACACTGATTCTTGAATTTCTTTGTTCACGAAAACCGCCACCCACATTGGGTATTGGTAAAGCTTGGCATGGACGGTTTGATCAACGACCGCCTTAATGGTAGCTAGTACTGAGGTTATGTAGGGCCAGGTCTCATTAGGCTCTGCGAACACCCGTTTCCTGTTCTCTAATACCTTTAGAAAGGCCTTCCTCACAGTTAGGGGTGCTTTCAAATGATCTTCATTTGTGTAGTTAACGTTAGCACAGCTGTGAAAGGAAATTTGTTAACCCTCCATACCCGACCTGAGTCGGTCCGAGGCTAAGCAAAGTGAAGCTCTTTCCTCCATCAGCAAGTCATGTTCTTTAATGCCATCGAATGTCGACAGGTCTGGTAGCAGGAAAAAGGTTGCCTTTGTGTTAAACAATTAAACGAAATCTTTTTTGTTTTCTAGCAGTTCCCTGGATGAAATGTATTATGAAATAATATGTGTATATAAGGTTTTTATGGAATTATTATAAATATTTTTTTTTGGTGGTTTATGCATAGGAAGAGCTATAAATTATTTTGCATGTTCATTAAAAATTATAATAAATATTAAGAAAATTAATTTCTAAAATTTAACATTAAATGATTATTTTTGGTGAACATTTTCTGTAATTTAAATAAATTGATAATACTATCACCCATCCAATAATAATAATGAAGCTATAAAATAGTAATTCAATTTGAATGACATTTGATATTATAGTTGCGAATGAAGAACTTTTCAAGCTACCTCCGCTTGAACGAAAATTCTCTGGCAAGCCAGAAATAAGATTTCAGACTTCAGAAAGACTTCCAAACGAAAATCACGCATACATGTAAAGATATGTATACGCACAAGAAGCTATGCATGTATTTGTGTATTGCCTGTCTGGACAGTGAACTACGCATACACACGAGCTCAAAACAAAGATCAAGGGACATCATCAATGACATGGGCAAGCAAACGAAACGGGGGTGGATTGCTAACAACATTAATGACAAGAGTGCGAGAAGCATAGCGATATGCGCTCTCTATTATGCTTTCTCGCTCATATGTTGTTGTTGTCTACGCTTCTAAAAGGCGTACATTCTTGCGCAATTCATGCTCTCTCAGCAGCAGCCCAAGTAAGAATGAAACGAAGAGTTCGGCTGCCTTCGGCTCTGCTGAGACACTTCGCAACGACGCCGAGCCTCTGCTGGGACGCCTCGCTAGAAAATTTTGTCTCAAAAACGCTTGTATGAAATGTCCGATCTTTGTGTAATATGGTCAGTGATAGAACGAAGTGCATCCCGGCATTCTCAGTAAGTAGTATGTGATCCGTAATTTGCTACCACACACAGCAGCGTACCAATATATGTATGTACATAAGTACATATAAGCGACGAACAGACATCCACTACAGCAGTGAACACACATACCCAAAGACTCCAGGAATACATTCCCGGTCCCTTTTCAATTTTTTTTCACCTTCCAATACACACAGTATGATAGCTATGACGCGCACTATCTATATCGATCATTCCCATGCCCAGACTACGTCAACAGAGTTATGTACCTGCCTCGCACCAATGAATGGAGGGGCAATAAGAAACAAAACAAGTCTGTACCAACAAACAAACGTGTTCATTTGAATATTCAAAATAATCTGCTATATACATGTATAGGTCAACTAAGTATCGCAAACAAAGTTTTGACGAATAATAAATGTCTGGGCGCTGTAATCGGATAGCTTTGTAATGTAACATCCGTTGTCGCGCATGAATATGTTTGGGTTGCCGACCACGACTTTTGTTTATGTAATTCCATAATTCCCAACATTGTCACAATTAGCTTAGTAATTTTTTGAAATTTTTGTATTTAATTTTCAATTGAGCACATCGGCTCAGCTGCGCTAATAAAGATTGAAGATTTTTCAATCTGATGATAGAGACTTCTTTAAGTTAAATAAATAAGTAAAAATAATAAATAAAAAAAACTAAAAGTTGTAAAGCGTTTCTGCTCCCTCAACCTGTTATAGACACTAAATACAAATACAAAAAATACAAAAAAAAAAAACAATAATACTTTCCAAATATTTTCACATTTTCGGTGCTGCATAAAATGAGCTTCTATGTTGCAATTAGCATTATTTTGTTATGTTTTGCTAATAAAAATAAAAAGAAGACAATGAATGAAGACAATAAATGAAGTAAACGACATCCGTTGAAATGAGCCTCTAGATGCCGTCAAATGCTCGCCAAAGTTTCACGGAGCACAAGAATCATATGTCGCTTGGAAGCAAGCTGCAGTGGCCGCGTATCATATTTTTAAACCATTTAATGGCAGCTCGCGATATTTTCAGGCAGTTATTATCATTTGGAGCAAGATACGTGGTACTGCAGATTCTATATTATCATCCTTTGGCACAGTGCTAAACTTCGATGCGATAATTAATCGCCTTGATTTTACCTATTACGAGAAAAGGTCTCCAGCGTAGTCTGTCGGATGCTTTTTGCAGAAAGCTCGAAGACTTATGCTCAAGAGATAGTGTCAACTCACGAGAGGTCAAATTTCGCAGCAAAATTTGCGAAAAGTTTGGACAACAGAGAGCGCAAGCCACATGGCAAGGCGCAAGGTCGACACCAAGAGAAGCAAACTCAACAAGCTGAGACACAAGCAGGCGGTGAAAAAACTCGGCACTATGATCGCACAGCACACAGGTGGCCATGGAAATTGACCCTTCTAGTTCCAAAGTCCGCTCAGGTAATCAAAACAAGCAGCAGAGGCTGAATCATGTCTCGCAATAAGAGGGGCATATGCCAATGCCGAATCCAGCGCAGAAGCCAACCTGGCAAAGAGAACATCGATGCAGACGCCTTCAAGGCAACAGCTTAACGCTGTAGAATAACAAGAGATCGACTTTTGTGCTGCGACAATCAACAGTAAATTATTCCTCACTCACACTATCAAAACAACAGACAGCCACTGAGTTGTTTCCAAAATCTAATAGTACTAGAAGAGGCTCGTTTTTCGTCAAAGCGTATTTTCGTCTTGCTTAGGACACAATTACACTCTAAAGTGTTAACGCTATCAGTAGTGATACAGGATGAAGTGGTACGAAGATTCCTAGCTGCAAATTTTGGCATTGCAAAGCTCGGGTCATATTCTGGGTTGGGGAAAGAAAGAAATACTCGTCCCAGAACATATTAGAGCTCATAGATCAGCTCAGGAGAATACAAAGCTGGTATTACCCGAATATTATTTTCCGGATATGTCAAAATTAGCCAACAAAATAGTTTGAAATTGTAAGACATGAGTTAAGGCCACACATTATTTGTTGCACATAGTCGTGCATCGTCAGTGCCAATGCACTCGAGGGTATAAAGACAACACGAGCCTCGAGTCAGCAGAAGAGACCATGGGAGCAACGACCAAACATGCGCCCCATATCAGCATAAGACACCTTCGCATACTCCGGCACATAATCATCTACACGCGGACTACGTCAGCGAATTCAGCTCCACTGGCCAGTGGCAGCAGCAGCAAAGGCCTCATAATAATAAAATTTAGATTGTTTAAGTTAGTTCTTAAATAGTAAAGCTACAATCTTTTTTTAAAAGTACAAATTTCTTGTTCTTTTAATTCATATGCTAGAGCTAAATACGACAGGCACTCTAAAAACACAGAAACTGGGTGAGACTTCAGTCTAAAGTAGGAGAGATGTTAGACATAGACATCTTTTCTACCGATAAAAAAAAATTTCTTAACTTGTTAAGACAAGTTTTCGAAATTCGCAGTTGTACAGCCTGTCGGTTCAAGAACAATAGAGGTCTTGAAACCAGCCGCATTTCAGCTAATGAATGTGATAATGGACCAGATTTGAATTTTAAGACAATCGCTACAATGATGGACAACAATTTTGGGGTTTGCCTTGCAAATGCCCCTTACCTTACACTGGGTCACCGACGGACAGATGGAGAGCTTTCATAGTACATAGCCGTCCGCCCCTCTAACCACTGCCTCGATTACTCCTAGAAGCCACCGCTGGGGAGGTGCGTTGTCCTCGTGGACGAGTACCACTTGTCCGACCTTCACGTTCTCCGATTCGGTGGTCCATTTTGAGCGCTGTTGCAAGCTCAGCGGGTAGTCCCTTGACCAATCGTCCCAGAACCGTTGCTTGACGCCGCAAATTAACCGCCTCTACCTCGACGAGAAGTGTTCCCATTTCCTCTTGCCGCAAAACCATGTTTCCAATGGCCTTCAGCAGCAAGGGTTTGGCTGACTTGACCGCAGCCAAAGTGCAGCGCCCTGGGAGGGATGAATTTGAAATTGATTCCTCTCACTGCAGCAAACTCCAAAATTTGGTCCTTGGACGCTTGAAACTTGTCCGTCAACTCCGCTCAACTGCGCGCAGCACCGACAAAATTGGTGGCAGTGTCGCAGTACATCGCTCTGGCAAGTTCCCGACGACCAACAAATCTGGAAAGGCACATTAAAAACGCTTTAGATGTGAGGTCTGTAACTAGTTCCAAATGAACTGCCTTGGATGTAAAACATACAAACACCGCAATATACATTTTAATCGCGGGCTTGCTCCTAATACCAAGAGTTATGGAAACGGGTCCGCAAAAGTCCACTCCACTAATTTCAAATGGCCTATTGGGTGTCAGCCGATCACCTGGTGAATTCCCCATTATCTGCGCGGCGAGTTTCGGTTTTGAGTTGCATTCACGGCGTGCATTGACAACCTAAAGTTGTTGACGCAATAGAGACACCAAAATGCGAACTCTAGCGTGACAATTAGAACGGTGCAAATGTTCTAGGAACCGTGCATCGAATTTGCATCCTTTAGGCATAGGGAATTTCGGGCTATGAGGCAAAGGTGCATTCCACAGACGCCCACCCATTCTTATAAGCCACCAAAATATATCTCCATCTTTATGTGAGTACAAAAATGGGTTCAGCTTCTGCAGAGACGGTTGCAATATTGAAGATGTTTGTAATTTCAAATACTCGTCTTTGAAGGATGCCTGTTGAACGAAGTGTATAATAATAATAAATTCCATTTCAGAAGCAGAAATTGTCCAAGATGGATAGTGAAGTCTTGGTCTCCTTACGAACCTGAAAAACCACATTGAGTCTCTTAGCTCTAATGCCGAACACCTGATCTGCAGGGATTTTCTTAGTAGGAACGTGGCTCCAAGATACATCGTGAGTCAATTCCTGAATGTCTGATACACGATTTGCTACAAAAGTAATCAGACTGGAAGGATGTGACTTCAGCCAATGAAGGACGACCTCAGAGTCAGACTAGAATATGACTTGGTCAATGGGAATGTCGAGCAGTGGTTTAACCTTGCCCCACAAACTTGATAATAATTGAGCTGAGCACAGCTCCAATCGAGGCACTGACTTCGCTTTTAATGGTGCTACTCTCGACTTCGCAGTAGGAAGATCGTCTTTGGTGTGTGGCATATTCGGATGATGGCGATGAGGAGTGGGATCAATGATATTGCTGAGAATGTGGCTATAAATTTATGGTGTGTTGTATTGTCCATGTTAATGATTTTTCCAGCTGATAAAGCTTCCAGGTGCACTTTCTCCAGAGATAACGCCTTGAAGGTCTGGTTTTTTTTGTTATTTTATCAACTGGTGGGAGTATGAAAGTGAAGTGATCATGTTCCACCAATTCCTTATCCCTGTATTCCACGTTGTTTATACGGTGCAATTCTTGTATTGTAATATGAAGGAAACATCCAGTTGTGTTTCTTCATATCAGGTTGATTTCAGGGTGGCGTTTTGTCCGTAAAAAATGAAAATGAATCCTTTTTTCACTTCGAATATGCTTGTTTCGTAACCCGCATCCGTTACGTCGCATTTTGTTTCCCTTGCATTGTTAACAATGTCTGATAAACATTTATTTTTTTTTTTTTCAATTTCCAATTTAAGACAGTCTTCGCGAAATTGGCATAGGGTGTTGTTGGCATGTGCCAGGAATTGGGGTGAAATTATGAGATGTAAGTTGTTAATTAATGGCAAGGGTTTTTGTCGCACCCAGAAAATTCTATAGTTTGACCTGTTCATTATTAATATGTTCTGTTATATTGTTGAATCTAATGATAACCTGATTATCAAACCCTTCTTGTCTTTCTTGAGCGTTTTTTAAAACTTTGGAGGTATCTTTTAAAATATTAATTTCGGCGAGAATATTCTGGCCGTCGTTGTCATCTAAGTTTCCTGAAATTGATTTGAACATGGTTTCAAGACCATTGAACAAACCCCTTTTACGCCTCACGTGTGGGAGTAGAGTGTCTATTCTATCCTCCAACTGCATTAGTTTACCCTGTATAACTTCTACTGAACTTTAAATGTTTCATCCAGTCTAAGGGCTTTGAGTGTATCCGTAACTTTGGAAGCGCATATTTGGAAATCCTGGATGTCTACAATATGGGTTAAGATTTTATGAGTCTGCGTAATGTGGGCGTTTCCCAGATGTACAAGAGCAATAGGAGAAGACCCGTTGAGACTTTTTATTGTGAAAAATTGCGCGGTGGAATGGGTAGTTCTGGAATGGAGTAGGTTTGCTAAAGGTTATTGATTTTCCTGATTAGTTTCCTTATTTTTTTTTTTTTTTTGTGTAGTTTCTGTTGTTTAGTAGTTATTAGTGTGATCTTTTTATTGGTTCTAACTATGTGCATGGAAAATCTAAGTGTTAATTTGATTCTCCTATTATATTTCCTAAATATAACATCGTTGCTTTCAACTTGAATTGGTGACTCTCTTCCTTGATTTAGCTTGATTAACCTATGATTTGTTTAATTATTCCTCTATTTTGGTATATAATTATTTCTTAAATTCGTTAAGTTTTGACAAATATTCGTGGTGATTGTCGAACTTCACTGTTTTTTCGAATATGTGAGTTCTACCGTGGAAAAGTTCGAATGGTGTATGGGCGGTGCTGGAATGTATCGCGTTGTTATAAGTAGTCAATACTTCCGATAATATTTCTGCATGATCGCATTGTAGTTGGAGTTCCTTCCTACGGTTAACGACTACATCTCTGTAAATGTTGAATGAAGTCTTTCAACAGGTGCATTTCCTGTTGATTGTTGAAATGATGTCATGTGAGTGCTTATGTTGTATTGGGTTAGGAAATCATTGAACAGATTTGCCGAGCATTCTGCTCCTTGATCGAAGATCATCTTATTCTAAACCGAAAGTGCTGAAGAATTGTGAAAGTTCTGCGATAACCTTAATTGCGTTTCTATTAGTTAATGGGTATGCTTGTGAAAACTTAGAAAATTTGTCGATGATAGTCAAATTATTTGTATTATTAATTGTATAAATGTCGATATGAACAACGTCTAAAGGACTTGTTGGTACAGGTGGAGCCTGCATAAAAGGTCATACTTAAGTTGTTGCAGATGTCGCAGTCATTGATTACTTGTGTAATAATTTTTTTCATGCGTGGAAAACAAATGTCTCTTTTGAGGTGCTCAAAAGTCTCGTCGATTCCTCTGTGGTTACTATTGGGTTCTATTCTGCTAAACGCATCAGCGACAACATTCTGAGACCCCTTTTTATAAACTACTTCGTAGTTGTAGGCGGCCTGGGTGGTTTTCCACTGAAGTAATTTTGAATTTTCACCTTTTAGGTTTTCTAGCCAGACCAATGGTTTATGATCTGTAACTATTTTGAATCTGCGGCCAAAAAGGTAGGGTCTAAAATGCCCTACGGACCAAACGATGGTTAACATTTCTTTTTCTATGGTTGAATAACGGACTCTGTGTCTAAAAGTGTCCGGCTGGCGAATGAAATGGGTCTGTCATTGGTGTGCGGTCCTTGGGATAGTACTGCACCTATGGCATAATTACTTGCGTCTGTGGTCAATGTAAATGGTTTGGTAAAATTGAGGTACGCTAATATCGGGTCATTACACAAGAGGTTTGTTGAATAGGCTAATGCTTCTCTAAACTCGTCGTCTATTACTAGTTATTGGTTTGGTTATCGCTGCGAAATCTTTTATAAATTTCCTGTAATATTCTAATAAACCCAAGAAGGACTTAATTTCCCAAACGGTTAAGGAAATTGCATTTAACTGGTTGTATTTTTAAATTTGCGTCTTGTAGTCTAACGAACACTGACTTAATATCTGCTATGTGTTTTTGTAACGAGGGAGAGAATATTATTATATCGTCAAGATAAACGAGGCAAATTGTTCCTACTAAATCGCCAAGGACGTTGTCCATAACGCGATGGAACGTTGCTGGTGCATTTTTAAGGCCGAAAGGCATCCGTGTGAGCTCGTAATGCCCGTTCTCTAAATCTATGCTAAATCTATTCTTGTAAAGTACTTTGTCTTTCCTATACTATCTAATATGTCTGCTATATTGGGAATTGGGTATCTGTCCGAAATAGTTTTTTCGTTTACCTTACGTAAATCTATTACCAATCGCCACTTCTTTTGGCCTGTTGTGTCGGACTTTTTTGGTACGACCCATACGGGTCCGCTCCAGGGCGAGTGGCTGTTTCTAATAATGTTCTGCTCGAGCATCTTTGAAATTTGTCTCCGATCTTCTTCTTTGTGAATAAAAGGGTATCTACATGATTTGGCGAGTATGGGGACGTCGTCTGTCGTCGGAATTGAGTGTTTGATAACGTTTGAGAACGTTAATTGATCTTCATTATAGAAAAGTTTTTTGAACTGTTTGCAAAGTTTAATAAAGTTTTGTTTTTCTTCATTGTTCAAGTGTCCTCTTTGGATATCTAGTGTTAAGTGTGTATATGTGGGTTTTGGGTCTCCCCAACTGATCATGCAGTTCAAATATTCATAATCTTGTATGTGGGCCGTCTCTATTTGTTATGGTTCTTCTACGTTGCTCGTTTGGTCGTAATCTGACATGTTGCACACTTCAAAGTGTGCAAAGCCTGCTACCGCGGTATATAAACCGCCTGTGATTAACAGATCGTTGTTTAAGGTTGTGGTCTCGAATAAAAAATATCCTTCCATTAAGTTAACAGGGAGTGACAGTCTGACTTTAGTGTTTAGTGGTGCGGTATGAATCGTATCTACTGGATTTGCACTTGTTAAGATTGGTAGATAAGTCTTTGGCATTTCTAAGATAGAGTCTGCTATGTTTAGTTTTACGTCTAGGCTACTTAAGAAATCCATGCCCTCGAAGATAATTGAGTCTGTATACTCTTGAATTTGAAATGTGTTAAGAATGGTGTGGTTATTAATATGAGATTTTAACTTTCGAATATGGTCTTTTGTAATCAATGCTGATTTTATAAAGGAATATGTAGATCCGGTGACTATGAGAAATTTTTGTGGATTTGTTGTAATGGATTTTGATGATAGAAGAACATAAGGTAAAGATTTCCCATGGGATTTTTGATTCAGGAAGCCGACTGATCGTCTGAGGCTTCTCGTGAAAAATTTGCATCATCGTTGATGTTGCAAGAGGCAGCAGGGAATATTGTCAAACACAATTAGGCATTTCTTGTCGTATACTTGCTTTAGGGATTCTAAAGCTTTTGCATAATTTTCGGACGTGACTTGATAAGCCTTAACTGTACCCAAGGCTTCTCCTTCCAAACAGGAGATAAGATGATTGAACTTTTCAATCTTTGAAAGTTTTGTATCACTGTCAAATAAAGTTTTAAATAAACTAATGAAATTCTTGTATTCAGAAAAGTCACCATAAAAACTTGGCAACTTCATCAGAGGCAACTTAGTTTTCCTGACTGGGGTAATCATAGTAGTGTTCGTGTGAGTAAGTAGAGCCTTTGCAGAAATGCATAAGGCTTTCAAATCAAGACGAGATGCTAGCTCAAGATTTATTTTATCTAAATCGGACTGGACTTGAAAGGCTTTGTCAATATACTCTTTTAGGATTTCTAATTGACATTCAATGTATGTCGGATCTAGATCGACCGTCTCACTGACAGATCTTTTAATTCTTTGAATGTCCCGAGATACATTCCTGTGTAATTGAAGCAAGCACTCTACTTGCTCGGCATCTGACTCATTAAAGGATTTATGACCCCTAGTCTTTTTTCCAATCATGATTATTTTATTAGCTCCCACGAATCTCAGGAAAAATGCAATTTATATTGATTTATTCATTTATTTTATTATTAAAATCTACTTTATTAATTCTTTATTTATTTAACGACGATCGAATCTGATTGATTTATTACTAGAGGCTTCAATAGCGCATAACCATGTAACTGTCCCCACCAGTTCATTTAGTACTATTTGGACTAATGCTTTTTGGCTGGATGATATGGTTGTAAAGGAGTACAGTCCGCAAAAGAGACATAAGTCTTCAGCACCCCATTCTCTTCCTACTAATGGTCCGTAAAAAACTAATAAATTCTTCCATTCTGTTTGCTTATCAGAATGTTAGAGGCCTTAAGTCAAGACTTTCTAACCTCTATGTAGATAGTTTTCCTTTGAACATAACATTTTGGCATTTACAGAGACCTGGCTTAAACCTGATATTCTTGATGCATCTATACTTCACTTTCACTCTCTGTTACTTATAGATGTGATTTAATGGATAGAAAAGGTGGTGGCGTCCTTATTGCGATAAAATCCAATCTTGTATCGCAATTAGTAAATAACTCCCCCACTAATATAGAAATTGTATGTGTGAAAGTGCAAATTCATAACATTAACTTATATATTTCCTGCTCATATATTCCTCCTCAGTCTGATTTATCTGTATACCTAGCTCACCTAACGGTAATTCAATCTTTGTCCAGCATGCTTTGGGATGAAGACTGTTTGGTAATTGTTGGTGACTTTAACTTGCCCGATGTTATTTGGTCGGATAACAACGACTTAATGACTTCTAACGAGTTTCTGTCGGGACTTCTTGAACTTAATCTATCACAGGTCAACTCAATTCGATATGGTAGGAACCGAAAACTTGATCTTGTCTTTGTATCAGATCAGGTATGTGATACTGTTCTAAGAATTGATCCTTCAGTTCCACATGAAGATGCGTTCCACCCCACTTTAGAGCTCGCTATTTTGCTGTCACCATCCGGGCAGCTAAATAAAACACTTCCTACGACTAAACACTACTGCTTTCGTAAAGTAAACTTTATTTTATTTTATTTAATAACTACGATTGGTCGGAATTGTACTCTTCTAATAATTTAGAATTTGCGATTGACACTTTTTATAGAGCTATTAACTCTATTTTTGAATCGAGTGTTCCTAGGGTGTATCTTTCTTAGTCTATAAAACTACCTTGGTTCTCTAGGGAACTTTGTAGACTTAAAATGTTTTAATACAAGCTTTACAAAAAGTTCAAATTATCTGGTAGGCTTATTGATTTTTCAAGGTAGGTTAGCGCTAAGTCTGGTTTTGATACTCTGAACCACCGTTGCTATAGTGCATATTTAACTCGATGTAGATTACAATTTGCAAAAGACCCTAAGAAGTTTTAAAATTTTGTAAATCTAAAACGGCGAGATGCTACATATCCTTCTTCTCTAACTCTCAACGAGGAAACAGATAGTACCGATCAATATATTTCGGACTTATTTGCAGATTTTCCAGGATACTTATTCGTCTAAGATTGACGATTCTTAGTCTCCTTATCCTTATAGAATTTATCCATCTAACTCTATTTTCGGTCCGCACATTACGGAAAGTTCGGTAGGTTGTGAGATGAGTTTGGTCAAGCCATCTTTTTTTTCCTGGCCCAAATGGGGTACCTGGATGTGTTCTCAGATGAAGTTAAATTATGCCTCTCTTATAAGGATCCTATTTCAGCATCTTTGTTGCAAGCTGATCTTAACATTTTCAATTCATGGTGTAAAACCAATCTTATCGCCCTCAATTGCCCAAAGTGCAAAGCCATGAATTTTTGCAAACCACAACCTGTGCATGTTGAATACTTGATACACGGCCATATTCTTGAGGAAATATCTCAAATCATTACTTAATATATATCCTAGGTATATTACTTGATCGTAAAATCGTAGGTTTCATTTAACGTTGGTCTAAGGAATTCAATGACCCTTATACGACTTAACAGCTAAAGCTGGTACGTCCTATTCTCGAGTAAGGGTCATGTTAGTTGTCGCCTCAGTATCAGACTTATAAAGACAAAGTCGAGTCGGTGCAAAAGAAGATACTAATATCCGCACTAAAGAACTTAAACTGGTCACCACAGCTTACCCGTCATATCCTAGTATATTACCATCAATTAATCTTCCTTTTCTTTCTCAGTGTCGTACTTTTCTGGGTGTAACTTTCACTCTCAAACTTATTGGTGGAGATATTAACTCTCCTATCTTACTTAACAAATTAAAGTTATCAATTCCCATTAGATCTACCCGTTTCATTTCCTTATTAACAATTAGCACTTGCCCTACTAATTACCTTATGCATGAACCATTTAGAGTAGTATGTTCTGAGTTTAACAGACTTAACGGGGTAATTAGATTAGAGTCTTCTGTTTTTACTAATAAAGCCTTAATCTTAGAACATTTACTCACACCTTAATCATATAATCTGTGGTGGTGGTCATTGATTTGATTGGGTTTTCCTGGGTTTCCCCAATCCCAGCAACAAATGTTGAATCAATTTACATTTACTCACCCCAGAACTATTTATTTATTATTTTTATTTTAATTTTATTCTAATTTTTAATTTTTAAATATATATATAATTTAATTATATATTTAATTTAATAATTTTTAAATTTTATTGTAATGTTAGATATTACTTAATTTCTGTCGACTGTTTTTAGTTGACATTAAATAAATAAATAAATAAATAAATAAATAAATAAATAAATAAATAAATAAATAAATAAATAAATAAATAAATAAATAAATAAATAAATAAATAAATAAATAAATAAATATATATATAAGTAAATAAATTAATAAATAAATAAATAAATAAATATATAAATAATAAATAAATAAACAACGATTGTGCAATGGGAACACAGCAAGAATTTGTACTGCTTGATTGTACTGGCGGCTCCAATAGCGCAAGCCAGAGAACAACTATATTGCAATGAAAACTTAGCACGAAGTTTGCACTGCTTGATCACTGGCGGCTCCAATGGCAATAGCGAGAGAACAACTAAATTGCGATGAAAGACAGCAAAAGTCTGCACTGCTTGAGTTAATCACTGGCGGCTCCAATAGTGTAAACCAGAGTACAAGGATATTGCAGTGCAACAACTATTACAATGCAGTTTACTGCTACAGCTGAGAGCGGCAGAGAAAATAAGAAGCGAAAAGATAACGGACCAAGCACCGTTGACAAGATAAACGGGGTGCAAGCGTATATGTATATGAGTACATACATACATATGTATGTATGGATTTTTTTTTAATAATTTGTATATTTCAGCTCTATTTTCCTTGTGATAATATTTATGTTCACATCCACTTCACTTAATCGAAATTTCTTTTAATCAATATTCGAGTGCAAATAGGTTAAATGCGGCAATCTGAATGTGTAAGTATGTCACTTTATCAAATGTGTATGTCACCAACGATATCGTATACAAGCACATAAAGTTACATACATACTCGCGCGCAATAATTATTTGACACTTGTTCAAGCATGAACATGTATTGTATAATAAATATGTATGATCTTAGGACAGTAGGAACATATTAAATGAGATAAGAAAGGCCTAAGCCACTTGAGTTGACAAAAGGTACTCTATACGACCGCTGGATCTAAGATACAAAGGGCATCGGAGATAAGGGATCAAGCGATCGGCGAAAATGCAACTCAGTAATTAAAAAGCTCATTAACTACAGCATACGTCACGCACATCTGGAAGCCAAAATTTGGGTATATAAGGGTCGCGTCTGTAAAGACGCGCCCTTTTTCGTTGTAGTAGTCATCGGGAGCAGAACCTTCTTAGGCGCGACTCGTCTTCAGTTTTTTCTTATAAAGGGCGTCGTCGCCACAGTTGTGCCGGGCTGGGCAATTTCGGCAAGTTCACAGCTCGATCGCCGTTGTCGCGCGCATGCAGCATCAGCGCCGCCGCCGCCGCCGCCGCCGTAGCGCACATGTAGCATCAGCAGCATCAGCGCCGCCGCCGCCGCCGCCGCCGCATATAACCTCAGCAGCATTAGCCTCTGCAGCCGCACATAGTTTTAGTTCAGATTTTAGTTGGTTTTGTGTAGAAATGGAAAAATGTGTGTGAGTGTGTGTTAAAGTGAATGCTCAAGGCCCGCGACCCAGGAAAAGGCCTTCGTCCCGGAGTTGCATGGTAAGTACATATCTACTGTCTTTATTGATTATTACTCCCACTCTCCTTGTGTTCGTGTCGGGGTCCCTTGTCCCGGATAACTCGCTTGAGTTCCCAGGTCTCGGGACCGGTTAGTCCGACACGATAACAAAGTGAATGGTTTGAGTGCGATCACACCCGTATTGCCTTCAGCAATATCGGAAAGAAATATTAATTAAATCTTATTGAATGTGCTGTTCCGCTTATACCCATCTAACGTCTGCAATAGCAGCATTCTATTATTATATTATAATCACATCGCGCACACATACACAGATATTTTCCATTTTTATAGATACATATATCAAGTTAAAAATCTCATAGTAGCCTGAGTATGACACTTGGTCATACCCTTCAAAAAGGAAAAACCCATTACCTTTTTTTTATTTTACTTTTCGGTCGCGAACTAAATGCTATGTAACGCTCTCGAAACTAGTAATATTGCCGAAGAAACTGGATTATAATAAAAAGATCTGTTGTTATTGTAATATAATTTTCGCGAATTAACCCAATTGAAAAAAAAAAATTATCGTCAGGCATCTACTAGGAATATCCTCGGAAAACAACGTTTAATATGTTTGATTTCTCTTCTAAGATTATTATTGGATAAATAAAGTTCGACTATGAAAAGCTCGTCTATCACCTCAATTAGAGCAAGTGACAAAAGTTATTTTGTTGCCCTGTAGGGTTTATACTGCCGTTTGAATAATTATAACCGGGAAATTATGCATGCCTAAAAAAAAATTTAGAAGTTAGTGATCATGTTGATCTAGAAGGTGGAGGGGGGTTTTATTAAGGGAGGTAATGGAGGTAATTATCCTCAGGTCATAGGTAGGGCAGGGTATAGACCGCTGGAGTCCCTCACCATCTAGGACTCTAGCACATGTCTCTTCTGCTCATCGGGTCGAGTCTGTTTTCTCCATTGATTTTATCGGTATTGAATAATTTTCGCCGTCTTCTTTTTTTTTGGTCGTTTTGGCCGTTTTTATTGATTGATCTAATAGAAGCTTTGATACTCTCGAAGAAGAGAAGCGTTAAGCATTTCGCGATTACCGCGTGATTAAATTCTGTAGTTTCAGAAAGGGATCCTATCCTTTATGGAAAATAAAGCTATATGTAACAGGGAGTTGTCCGAATTAGCAAACCCACACCCATCCCGAAAGAGCTAAGGAGCCAGAGGATCCCAATCCGCTAATTTTGGATCACTCACAATAGTCGAAGTATCGGAAGGATACACTCCCTCTTTATTCTCGGCGTTGCCTCGATAAGGTGAATGATACCTAATTATCTGGTGTATGACCTAGAGGCCGGAAGCCTAGAACGT
The DNA here is from genome assembly GCA_018150725.1 of Drosophila quadrilineata. Classification (NCBI taxonomy): domain Eukaryota; kingdom Metazoa; phylum Arthropoda; class Insecta; order Diptera; family Drosophilidae; genus Drosophila; species Drosophila quadrilineata. The sequence continues at coordinate 715,025 of JAECWN010000155.1, read as the reverse complement.
TTGTTCTTTTTCTTCTTCTTTCAACAGTGTTACACGATGATGCGCCAAGCTAAAGTTCGCAAAAATAAAATAAATTTCTGGGGGAAAAAATTTAACTCTTTTTAAACAAATAAAGTCAAATGACTCAGATTTCGAAAGGGATTTAAGTGAGTTAGAGTTTGACAAAGATAATTGGATAGCAGCTTTAGAAATAGAGTCCAATTAAAACGGTAGTGTCGAAGGAAAGATCGGAAGATCTTCCTTCACTACCAAAGTTGGAGATCCCAGAATTTTCTGGTTCAGCTGTGGGATCAGTATGTGGAATTATTTACAGAAATAGTTCACAACAGAGAGGACCTCAGTTTAGACTATAAATTTCATTACCTTAAAATGTCATTAAAGGGTGAAACTAGAGAGATGGTCTCTCATTTATTAAAAGGTTCTTTACAGAACTACAGTACCGTTCGGGAGTTGCTAACCAAACGGTATGATAATATTAGGAAAGTATTCTCGGATCAACTAAATAGATTGATCGAGTTACCTAGCCTCGATAACAATTCAATGAACGAGGCAACATATATAATAAAATCAAACGGTAACCTATCCGATGAAACGGATATAAATTTCGCACAGCTGATATTACGCAAATTTAATCCTGAGGCTGTATGAAAATCATGTAAAAAGAACAAATAATATCCAGCAGTTGTCCGACGTATTGAATTATTTAGAACAGAGACTTAGTTCATTAAGTTCAATAGGTTTCGTCAAGAAAAAGAATTTTAAGATTCCTGCTATTAATACAGAAAGTTGTCCGATTTGCAGGATGCCCGGCCATCAAATAATTTATTGCTATAAATTTAGGGCAATGACTCCAGAAGAGCGATATCATAGTTCTCGGGCTCTTGGGCTATGCTTCAAGTGCTTGAAAAATAGCAAGGGATGCTCTTGTGAACAACAAGATCATCAAGAACAACAAGAGCATCTTCCTAACATTCAAAGAGAGGTATTAATACGTGTGTGGTCAAAAGCTAAACTTTATTAGCAACTGCTCTAATTAAAGTTAAAGCAAGTACTGGGCAGTATGAAACATTAAAAGCATTGATTGACACTGGGTAACAATGTACGATGATTTCGGAAGAAGCTGCCCAGATACTCAAACTACCGAAAACCAAATCCAAGAGAAAAATAACTGGTGTATCGATCCAAAACGGTTGTACATCAAAATATAAGGTAGGTTTAAATATAAAAACTGAGGGCTATTCTAAAAAGCCATTAGAAAATGAGGCAATTCTTCTGCCTAAATTAATAAAAACACCGGACATTAAGTCGCATAATATAGACATGTCCAAATGGGAGAACCTGAATTCAACGAAACAAGTAGAATAGATGTTATTCTAAGAGCGGATATATATGCTCGTATAATGAAAGGCTGGGTTCGAAAAATTGACTGATTACTCGGACAGAATACCGAGTTCGGGTGGATAATACCTGACCGTATAAGAACAAATAATAAAATATATAAAATCAAAGTAAAAATTAAAATGAATAATACTAAAATTGAAGAAAAGGTTCTAGTAAGATCGATACCGTTTAAAAGAAAAAAATCCGCGCAGTTTAAGGAAAAGCACTTCGGAGTAATACTACCAGAAATCGCACAGGATCCCCTTGAACAATCGCCTGACATTGATATAACACGTAAAAAATTAAAAGAATTGAGGGAACTTAAATTTTAGTCAAAAGGTCTCAGCTTTTATTGTGTTTCTGGGCATGCATAACTCTAATCATGTTAAGAAATATAATGTTCAAAGGCAGTTAAGTAAGTTAAGTCTTTCACGAACATAAATGAATATATTTGAATATATGATAACAAAAATTAAACAGTTATATAGACCACTAATTAAAAATCTGCACGAAAAAAATAAACTTTTAAAATACAGTACACTAAGAAGGAGAAAACACATTAAAAAAAAAATATATATATATATATATATAAATATATATATACATATATAGAAAAAAAATCTTGCCCCTCGGCAGGATGCTCAAGCACGAACAGGTATTAATTTTATGTTATACTGTTAAACAAACATAATATTCATTCACAATATTTAAACATAAAACTCACACCTTATATCGCTAACATCTTTCTTTTGGCCCTTGGCAAGCATGAACATACATTGTATAATAAATATGTATGATCTTGGGACAGTAGGAACATATTAAAATAAGATAAGAATCATATGCTGTCAATGGGCCAGTCAAGTACTTGTATCCTCAGCTATCATAAATTATGTAAGGCCTAAGCCACTTGAGTTGCAAAGGGTACTCTTTACGACCGCTGGATCTAACATAAACATCAATAAAAACATACTATTGACGTAGGTTCATGGGTCTCGTCGACCTAAAAATAATGTTATGTGACACTGCATGTGGGCCTATCAGCATATATATAATATCACAAAAATATGCTATGTGAGAAAATATCAGTCCGAGGATCACATTATATAAGCTCGATACTACGTGACTATTAGCTTATATATTAGTTCTAAGCACATAATTTGTATCGGCAGTTCAGTTCGGTTGGAAATTCAGTTCAGCACAACCACTCAACTCATCAGTTTCTTTATTTTGAGACTCTGATTAACAACACTCGTTACCTGGTTACTTCCCCTGATATGGATGCAGAAATCCGTAAATGTGAAGTGCGAAGAGAATCCACTATCCCGTTCCAATCCGTGCAATGAAAGGTTCCAGATCCAAACTCCCAGAGCCTCAGTCCAAAATGTCCACCCGGGGGCGCCAAAATGTTTGACCAATGTCAAATATTTGTAATATAATGCCTCAATTGGCACACGACAACTTGTTCGAAGTGCGGACACGTTGGATCTTGAAATCTTGGATACTTTATCGAATCACATACCCGTCTTTGCACTTCGGTGGTAAATTTGCAAGTATGTTTTATTTTGCGATGCTGTACGCTGCACTGTCTCTCTTTAACATTGTGAGTGTTAACAGTGGCGGGTACACAAGCGGTTAACAGTGTGTATATCATACATTCATTAGTTTCTCTTAAGTCTTATCTATTATGTATAAGAACTTATTTTATACAAATGTTAAATGAAATGCCTTAACAGTCATCATTACAAGGAGGGTGGTACACAAAGACGATCTAAAATAACATCAGCAAAGCGACCTCTCTAATCAATTTTTAATATTCTTCTTTTTAATTTTTATTTTATTTAATTCTATTTTATTTTAAAATAATTAAAATTAATTTTAAATGAATTAAATTGATTATTTAAATACTTAATAATAAATATTGGAATTGAATAAAAATAAATAAAATATAAAATTATAAATAATTCTGGGGTGAGTAGATTGTAAATTGATTCAAAATTTGTTGCTAAGATTGGGGAAATACAGAAAAACCCAATCAAATCAATGACCACCACCAGAGATTATGTGTTAATGTGTGAGTAAGTGTCCTAAGATGAAGGCTTTATTAGTGGAAACAGATGGCTCTAAACTGATAACCCCGTAAAGTCTGTTAGGCCACTGACCATATAACATATAGATGGGACATTTTATACAACGAAAACCACGGCCACGAAATTTCTTAGCGAGATTCCCCAGTTCGATGCGACATACACCGATCGGCTCACACGAACAGCTTCCGACAAGTTCGATCTCTCAATGTGCGAACCTATACTGAGTTAATAGCGTTTTGTACGTCGTCTAGGGCGGACGCTTCGTATAGAGCCCGCATGTTGTTCTTATGATCGCAGCAAATTAGCATGTGAGAGTCCCTCACAACCAAAGCTGATAGAGCTCACTTCTCTCTCCCTTTTTGCTTCTCTCTGGCTTTTCATACGCAAGCATCAACGACAAATCAGCAAGAGAGAGTGAGAAAGAAGACATTGTGGCATCCCTCACACCAATGCTGTTCGCTGTTGAGAGCTTGCTTTTTGCCTGTCTCTCCAATTCTAAGTTGCCCATTTTCATAGCTATGACAACAAAAAACAAATACACTCTTATCATCGTGTACGTACACATCACTGTGTGTGTGGGTCCCCAGCCTATTTCATATTTTTGGCTTTTGCTGCTGTCCGAGCTCAGCTATGAAAATGGGCAACAGAGTGAGAGAGGCAGGTAAGAAGCAAGCTCTAAAGAGCGAACAGCATTGGTTGTGAGCGTCTCTTTCACGCAAATTTGCTGTTTCTACCTGCGATCATAAGAGTAACATGCGGGCTCTGTACGAAGCGTCCGTCCTAGACGACGTACAAAACTCTATTAACTCAGTATAGGTTCGCACATTGAGAGATCGAACTTGTCGGAAGCTATTCGTGTGAGTCGATCGGGCTATATCGCATCGAACTGGGGTATCTCGCTAAGAAATTTCGTGGCCGTTTTCGTTGTATGAAATGTCCCATCAATATGTTATATGGTCAGTGGTTAAACTCAGAACATAGTACTCTAAATGGTTCATGCATAACGTAATTAGTAGGGCACGTGCTAATTGTTAATAAGGAAATGAAACGGGTTGATCTAATGGGAATTGATAACTTTAATTTATTAAGTAAAAAAGGAAAGTTAATATCTCTACCAATAAGTTTGAGAATGAAAGTTACACCCAGAAAAGTACGACAGTGAGAATAAGAAGGGAGATTAATTGATAGTAATATACTAGGATATGACGGCTAAGCTGTGGTGACCAGTTTAAGTTCTTTAGTGCCGATATTAGTATCTTCTTTTGCACTGACTCGATTTTGTCTTTATAAGTCTGATACTGAGGCGACAACTAACATGACCCTTACTCGAGAATAGGACGTACCAGCTTTAGCTGTTAAGTCGTATAAGGGTCATTGAATTCCTTAGACCAACGTTAAATGAAACCTACGAGTTTACGATGAAGTAATATACCTAGGTCATTGATTTGAGATATTTCCTCAAGAAGATGGCCGTGTATCAAGTATTAAACGTGCACAGCTTGTGTCCTGCAAAACGTCATGGCTTTGCACTTTTAACAATTAAGGGCAATAAGATAAATTTTACACCATGAATTGAAGATATTAAAATCAGCTTGCAGTAAGAAAGCTGATTTGGGATCCTTATTAGAAAGGTATACATACATCAAAACAATACTATTCTTACCAATAGACGAAAGATCATTAATAAATAAATTGAAAAGCAATGGTCCCATGTGTCTACCTTGGGGCACTCCTGAAGAAACAAAGATCTGCTTAGAAAGTGCTGAATTGAACATAACTCTCTGAGTTATATTTTTAAGATAGTTGGAAATCCATTTCATAACAAATTGTTGAAAAACCAAAAGTGATAACTTGAGCATTAGGAGATTATGGTTTACAGAATCAAATGATTTACTGAAGTCAGTGTAGCTAACGTCCGTTTGCATCGTACTATGAAACCCACTAATGACAATAGAAGGGAGTTCCTATAAGTTTGTGGTAGTCGATTTGAATTTCACAATGCCATGCTGCGTCGGTGAGATGATTGAAATACATACTTGTTGAAGATTGGAAGTAATGACTTTCTCGAATAACTTAGGAATAGCAGACAACTTAGAAATAGTTCTATAGTTCAATACATAAGACTTAAAGCCTTTTTATTTTTTTTTTTTTTTTAGTTTAATATATTTAATAAGTGAAGAGTACTTTGAGTACTTTAACATCACTTGATAAGATTGTGTAAGTGGAACCAAACGTCAATTCTTTATGACGATTACATATATTGATGTGTTTTTAGAATTGTGTTGTAGTATAGAGGTGGGTAAAAGCTATTGGCGCCTCATTGTTTTGGCGAATCCATGCCTCTCAAGACGCCTCAAAGGTCTAGCCGGAATTAGATTTCGAGCTGCGGAGCCCCAGAAGTTTATCTCTGTATCTGCTTGTATGCCTACCAATCTGTTCATTCACAGTAAACAGCTTCAAGTCTCTGTGAAGAGTTGAACCGCGTACATACCAAGGACAATAAGTTATATTTCTAAGGACCCGGATCTGCATCACCTGAATCCGTTTATAATTTGATTTGGCAGCGATCTCCCAGATCTGAATACCGTAAAGCAAGATTGGTAAGATACAATGCACGTATAACGCCCTTTTGCATCTAAGCGGCATGGTACTCCTTCTATTGATAAGCCATCGCAATTGCTGGATCCTCATGTTACATTTTTTAACCGCAGTCTTAAGATGTGGTCCGAAGGTAAGTCGCTTGTCTAGAGAAATGCCAAGGTATTTCGCTTGCGACGGCTGCTCCAGAGTAATACTCTCAAGCTGAATTTCAGGGGTTATCATTATCAGTCTCTTCAGTGTGAAGCATGGGTTTGTTGTTTTTAGCGGATTGACTTTCATCACTGACCATATAACATATAGATGGGACATTTCATACAACGAAAACGGCCACGAAATTTCTTAGCGAGATACCCCAGTTCGATTGCCGACATACCCCAGTTCGAAGCGAACAGCTTCCGACAAGTTCGATCTCTCAATGAGCGAACCTATACTGAGTTAATAGCGTCTTGTACGTCGTCTAGGGTGGACGCTTCGTATAGAGCCCGCATGATACTCTCATGATCGCAGGTAGAAAGAGCAAATTTGCATGCGACTCTCACTGTGAGAGTCCCTCACAACCAATGCTGTTCGCTGTTGAGAGCTTCCTTCTTGCCTGCCTCTCTCATTCTGTTGCCCATTTTCATAGCTATGACAACAAATACACTGTCATCATCTTGTACGTACACATACTCATCGCTGTGTGTGGGTCCCCAGCCTATTTCATATTTTTTACTTTTGCTGCTGTTTGAGCTCAGCAAAGTTTTTTTCCACTACCTGCGACGGGTCCGACCCATCGCACTGCAAGACGAATCTTTACCCTGTGTTGCGTAGCACAAGTTTACAAGGCGGCATGCCATTATTTTTCTTACAGGGAATTTTATATTTTGTCCTTGCTTTGCATGTCGCAGATTCTGAATTGTGCTATCCCACCAGATCAATGCCTGCCAGAATATACAAACACAAGCATAGCTTTTTGTGTGTACACACATGTCTACATGTATGCGTGACTTTGCTTGGGACTTCTTCTCGATTGCCAAATTATATTTCTAGCTCGAGAAAGACTTTTGATGCTTGGGAAGACAATTTGATACCCTGACCTTCCACAAATACATGAATTGCAACATGACATGAACTCCATTCGTTAGCAGATTGGCTACAAGTGCAATGTGATCGGAATCAAGATCCCAGCTTTCATTAATATTTATTTGCGAATTGAGTATCCCATGATATAATGCAAAATCAATGCACGTAGCAGTATGACTAGATACATATGGGTACCTAGTTGGAGAGCCAATTGCAAGAATTTTAGCCCCTCTAACTGATATGGATTCAACTAGCTCAAGCCCTCTAGATGAACTAGTATTGTTGCCCCACATCCAATGACGCGCATTCCAGTCACCTCCACCCAAATACCTCTGTCCAAAAGAAGCGAGTATTTCAGTGAAATGCCTTTCCTGTAGTCTATTTCCTGGAGGACAGTATATCTCACTAACTTCCATGTTACCCAAACCTGTGACAATTTTAATGGTAGATCTTTGAACTAATCTTGTCTCTATAACTTTTTGTGGGAAGTGGACCTTTTGTATGCAACGGAATAACATAAGATTCTTTCCATAACTCAGGAAATAAACCGGTCGAAACGGACAAACAAAAAGTTTAAGAATTGGCTTACAGAGCGAATTAGCACAGTATCTGAGAACCCAACCAGGCACCCCATCTGGCCCAGGAGAAAAAGATGGCGTCACCAAATAGAGTTAGATGGATAAATTCTATAAGGATAATGACATTTAGAATCGTAAAACTTAGACGAAAAAGTGTCGTGGAATAATGCAGCAAAAAGTCCGAATCGATTGTTCGGTACTAGCTGATTTATCGTTTATAAGTAAGGTAGAAGGATATTAAGCAGTACTGCGTTTTAGATTTACGAAATTGTAGAAATTGTTGTTAAGTATGCACTATTCCCACGGTGGTTCATAGTATCATAGCCAGACCTAACATACATTAAAAAATTAGTAAGCCTGCCAGATAATTTGAATTTTTTGTAAAGCTTGGATTAAAACATTTAAAATCTACAAAGTTTCCTAAAGAACCAAGGTAGCTTTGTAGACTTAGAATGATACACCCTAGAAGCACTCAATTCAAAAATAGTGTTAATAGCTCTATACAAAATATCAACCCCACCTTCTAAATTATTAGAAAAGTACAATTCCGAACAATCGTAATTATTAAAATTAAATATTGAGATCACTAAAGTTTACTTTGCGAAAGCAGTAGTGTTTAGTGGATGGAGATCTTCTGTTTTGCTGACCGGATGGTGACAGCAGTATAGTGAGTTCTAAAGTGCATCTTCAGGTGAAACTAAAGGATCAATTCTTATATCACTATCGCATACCTGATCTGATACAATGACAAGATCAAATATTTAGATTCTACTATTGCGAATTGAGTTGACCTGAGATAGATTAAGTTGAAGAAGTCCCGACATTAACTCGTTATCCGACCAAATAACATCGGGCAAGTTAAAGTCACCAACAACTACCAAACAGAATTTATCTAAAAGCATGCTGGACAAAGATTGAATTACGGTTAGGTGAGCTAGGTATACAGATAAATCAGACTGGGAAGGAATATATGACCAGGAAAAATATATGTTAATGTTATGAATTGGAACTTTCACACATACATCGGAGGGGGAGTTATTTACTAGTTGCGATATAAGATTAGATTTGATAGCAATGAGGATTTCTGTGAGATAATTTTAATTTTTTTCCTTCACAAACACTCCAATAGGGGATCTTATGTCTGTTTCTTTCGTCAAAGTCCTCCAATCCCTTAACTCCCGACATTTCATAATTAAAGTCCTAGTAATTAAATTTGCATTCAAGAAAATTAACACCTTTTGTGTTGTCCACAAGAATTTCATACTACGACTAGCCGAATGCTATAAGAAAACTTACGCAGTCGAATGTTGCAGTGCCACACCTGGAGGCCTATTTTGTCAACTAGCACCAGGAAGTTCCTGCGCTCTCCCATGCGGGAGAGATTGCTCATTGCGAATTCCAACCAAACAACTTTAGTAAACAACACTTTAGTAAACAGCGGTATCATAATCATCAACCACAGTTCAAAAAAAGTGCAGGTAACCTTCATAACCTTCAGCGATCGCGCCATAATCAACGGAACTCTATTCGTCAACTACAACAACACTCATAATAGTGTTCGTGGAATTGCCAACTCCATCTACTGAAGATCACGAGCAGCTAAGATATACTTAGCCTCCCGTACCTTCATCGCTTGAATGTACGCGATCTGGAGGAAATCCAGAATTTTTAAGGAAGAAGCCGGCATCAATCGGATATGGCTGCGCTCTTATCTGTTAGACTCGCCTGCCGACGAACCGTCATAGCAGAGAAGTCTGCAAAAGCAACTTAGAGAGGTAGTCGCAGAAATAGGGTCATCCGAGGGCAGCCTTAAGCTTGAAGGAGAAGTAGCTAATTAAGTGACGCAAACAAAGTGCTGACGAATAAAAATGTCGTGTCAGCATTTTGGCTGCAACTGCGGGCGCTGTAGCACCCTTTGCCGAGCATAAATATGCTTGGTCGGCTTGCCGACCTCGACTTTTGTTTGTGTAATTCCATGATCCCCAACATTGTCACAATTAGCTTAATCATTTTTTAAAAAATTTTGTATTTAGTTTTGAATTCATTCAGTGTCTGAGCACATCAGCTCAGCTGCGCTAATAAAAATTTTTCTCAAACTGAAAAAGATTGTTTGATTGCTAAGGCACCGCCTAGCTAAACGTCTTTATATTAATAATATACTAAAAATATTAATTTTATATGGAAGCGCCAGTACAAGTATTGTCCAAGCCTTTGACAGAGTGTGGCATCCTGGCTTGCTCTATAAGGCTAAGAAGGTGTTGACACCACAGCTATTTACACTTGTAAAAAGCTTTCTGGACGGGCGGTCGTTCAGCGTATCACTTTCTGAGAGCAAGTCGACCGTCAGATGGATCGAAGCTGGTGTTCCGCAAGGCAGTGTTCTAGGTCCGACTCTCTACTCCATATTTACTGCTGATATGCCCAATCAATATGCAATCTCGGAGTTACAACACACAGACACTCTCATTGCTACATACGCTGATGACACCGCAGTGCTTACTAAAAACTACAAGAGTACAATAGTACTTGGACTCGTTTCAAGAATGGGCGAAGAAATGGAATATTTGCGTCAATGCTAGCAAATGCGCCAATATAACCTTCACCAATAGAGTCCGCAGCTGCCCCGGTGTAACTCTAAATGGAAGCGTTATAAGCCACTCGTCAGCTCATAAGTACTTGGGTGTCACTCTGGACAGAAGTCTAACTTTTGGCAAGCATATATCGGCATTACAACACGCTTACAACAACAAAGTGTCCAAGATGTTCTGGCTTCTGTCTTCCAATAATAAGCTATCTCTGGCAAACAAAACTCTCTCTCTCTCTCTTTTTTTTACGCTATTCAAGTATTTGGAATTGCAGCCAGTACACATATAAACAAATTAAGTGTACTGCAAGCCAAAACTCTTAGAAAAATTTCAAACGCTCCCTGGTATATACGAAACAGAGACATTGAGCGATATCTAAATGTTCCACTGATTGGAGACAGGATTCAAAAGATAGCTAGCAAATACGCAGAGAGGCTAAAGTATCACCCAAACGCCCTTGCCAGGCGTCAACACAGCGCTGGATTAAGAGCCAAAAGAAGACTTAAACAATTCTACCCACAATATCTCCCACAACGTATCTTGACGTAGTGAACTCCCAGAGCATAAATATTGTAAATTTCCAACCATAGTTTATCTAGATATAGTTTTACTTTTAATTATTATTTTCTCATTAGCCTAAGTTGCCACAAAGGTAATAGAATACTATTCAGCTATAATCAATATTTCTAATAAATACGATTAATAAGAAATAAGTATTGTCCACTGTCAATGCAGCGAGTTTCGGTTGTGAACTTCCTGAAATCTCTTTTTGACTTTTGGCTGTCCTGAGTCTATTCTTTATTCCTAATGGCTACCACCGAACCATATTTGCCGACAGCGATGCTGCTGCGATGCAACTGGTCTTTTCGAAGCTAGAATGCACAGCCAGCTAATCACATGTCTTGCTAACTGTAACACAATTAATGCTAAGCTACACTTCTAATCTCTATTATGATGAGATAACAATACGCGCCGACACGGCCATCCTGATATTTACGCGACTTCGTTGAATACTAATATACTTCCATATAATCTTAAATATGGAAATATAATGAATATTACAGCAGTGATCCACAATTAACCAATTAACAAATTATATCATGGCCCAATTGAGTTTTATATTTTCAGTCACATTCTCTATTTTTTCTTTAACTTTAATATGAACAATTTTTTAATCAAATTTATTTAATATTATTTATGTGTGTGAGCAGCCGAAGCGTCAACATCAAAACATTTTTTTACATTTTTTTTATGCGAAAAACCTGTAAAATATTTATATTGAAATATTTGTTCTTTAAACGCCTTTAAATTCTCTCGTTGAGAATAATACTGTCGATTGAGCAATAAAAATTTGTTTATCTTCGTGCAATAATAAGAACGCTTCAACAGTGCAACAAATCTGCGATAGCTGCCTTTGGACAGAGGACCTCCCCTGGCTCGGCGCAAGCCGCAATTAAGGAACATCATCCATACTTATTTGTTATAAAGAATGAAAAAATTAATCAATAAGATTGGATATGTGAATAAAATGGATGGAATGATAAAGTAATAAGCAATGGGATTGGAAAGCTTGTAAGCATTATCAGATTAAAAAAATAAATAATTTTGAAGAAATTCGTAAAGTTGCTTTCAAATCTCCATCTAAATTTAGAGCAGATGTCCAAAAATCATTATCAGTTATTACTGGAGGTAATGGTGTTTTAGTCCCAATTATAAGTGTGAAGCTGGACACTCAGCACTGACTGAGGCCGCTCTCTATATAATAGATGCTCAAAAGCATCAAGTATGTAAGAAGTCGATACCTTCTATGATGAGCCCCAAAAGAGCAAATAAAGAGTCTGTAATATCGTTGGACAATAACAATGGAAATAACCATTACCGTTTTGTCCTGCTGGATATGGAGCTTGATGACCTGAGTGATGATCGTAATGAGTTGAACCCTGTAGAAACAGCTGATGTTCCAACAGGTATCATTACAGAGGAGCCTTCTTCAAAAAAACCACCGCAAATTGTGGTAAATATTGCAAATTACTGATATGGATGACGTAACTGTTAAAGTGAATCAAGGCACAACAGCAAGAGCTTATCCAAAAATTAATGATGCATATGGAGAAATTGTTAACGACTTTGATAGTATGGGAATACAATTCCATACTAATCAATTGAAGAAAGAAAAACCTTGCAAGATTGTAGTGAAGTGGCTACATCACTCAAATAAACCAAATAATATCCAATTTTAAAACCGTTGGTTTTGACGCTCTAATCCGAGATCATAATCAGAGCATAATCCAAGATCAAGGGCAAACAAGGACCAAAAATTAAACATATTTTTCATAAATATAAAAAAATGTAAAAATATCAAAGAAATTTATCACTTTAAAACTTTTTGCCGATAAAGAGTTACAGTTGAGAGGATGCGTAAATCATCTGAAATTGCGCATTGCTTACGTTGTCAGGAATATGGCCATACAGTAAAATACTATTCGACAAAAGAGTGTGTTCGCCCATTGGATAAGCAACCAACTTGTTTACACTGTGGAGGGAGTCACATGGCTACCTATAAGGTACGCCAATTGTACCAGGAGTATCTAAAAAAAACAATGGGGTATTGTAAGGGACGCTCCACAGTGAAACAATTAATTCTAATCGTTCAAAACCGCAGGAGCAACATCAAGTACAGCAAGAACGAAAACATTTGCATCAATAAAAAGAACAAAAGCAATTTGGTCAACAACAGACTCAACAAGCCAGCTCTCCTGGAGTCCGTGCTAGCTTGTCTTACGCATCTGTTGCAAGAAATTGCGTAGTTTCTGTTGGGCATCTAATGTCTAGTCCCCAACAACGACAGAAAAATTGTAATGAAAATATACCTCCAGTTGATGCCCGAGCATTAATGGCACAACAACAGCAGCAAATTATGGAATGGCAGCAAGCACTCCAAAAACAGCAGCAACTTGTACAGTACTTGCAGCAGCAGCAAAGTGAGCAACACAAGCTTACACAAGCAACGACTAGACCGGCTTGAAGATATGCTTCTTCAATTAATAAGTTCGCTAAAGAAAAGGAATGAGGACAGAGGTATTTGGTTGGAGGTGACTGATAATATCATTGAGCTGCTTCGGCTTCAACTCAAGCAAAACCAGATATTCGAACCATAAGATATGGAACTATTATTACAAGAGAATCCAGAAAACTTATAAAAAGAAAAAGGCGCCTCCGAAGAAGAGCAACTACTCTCTATGGAATTGCATTAAATCGCTCAAGCAACAGCCCCTTATGCAGGTTCCAATACATTGTCCTGGCGGTAGCCTTGCAAAAAATGAATTGGAGCAGTTAAATGCTTGCGGTATACATCTGGAGGATCGCTTCAGTCCTTACAACTTTGCTTCGACTGAAGAGACCAGTGAAACTCAGCAAAGTTTAGAGACACCACTGAAGATGTAATTGCCTATTAAGCCCATAAGAAGTGAGGAAATATCTGAAATCATTCAATCGTTGGTTAATAATAAAGCACAGGTGGACATGGTACAAGTGCACAGATTGGTAAAGCATATCCTACAAGCCTTCGATGAACTGGAGTACTCCAATGCGGTCTTTATTGATCTGCAACAAACTTTCGACAAGGTTTGGCACGTTGGCCTTCTTTATAAAATCAAAAGCTTCCTACCAGCTCCATACTATGGACTTTTAAAATTATATTTGGAAGGTTGGGAGATTAAAGTCAAAGTTAGGGATATATATTTTAACAGCTACCCAATGAAAGCAGGACTACCACAGGGCAGAACTTAATTCGCTGATATACCCAGACCCAATAGTCAACATATGGAGACTCCTTCTGAGGCCCTCATTGCGACCTATGCAGATGACATCGTAGTAATTTACAATTCCAGAAATCGAATAGAAGCAGCTCATGGCTTGCAGGAGTATCTTGTTGCTCTGACAGCTTGGTGCAAACGTTGGCTCATGAAAGTCAATCCGCTAAAAACAACAAACCCATGCATCATTCTGAAATCCAGCTTGTGGAAATTACTCTGGAGCAGCCGTCTCAAGCGAAATACCTTGTCATTACTCTAGACAAGCGACTAACCTTCGGACCACATCTTAAGTCTGCTATTAAATAATTTAATATGAGGATCCAGCAATTGCGATAGCTTATCCATAGAAGGAGAACAATGCCGCTTAAATGCAAAAGGGCGGTATAAATGCATTGTGTCTTACAAATTTGCCTTTACGGAATTCAGATCTGGGGGATCGCTGCCAAATCAAATTTTAAACGGATTCAGGTGATGCAGATCCGGGTCCTTAGAAAAATTGCCTTTGGTATGTACGCGGTTCAACTCTTCACAGAGACTTAAAGCTGTTTACTGTGAATGAACAGATTGGTAGGCATACAAGCAGATACAGAGTTAAACTTCTGGGGCACCGCAGCTCGAAATCTAATTCCGGCTAGACCTTTGAGGCGTCTTGAGAGGCATGGATTCGCCAAAACAATGAGGCGCCAATAGCGCTTCCCACCTCCATACTACAACACAATCTTATAACCATGTGATAAAGTTCCTTAAACTGTTCAGATTCTTCACTTAAACCGTAAAAATATTGTAAGCACAAGTGCAATACAACAAATAGCTTAATTATCTGTAGAGCCTTTTCAACAATTTCTCTCGATACTGTCTCTTTCAACAGTTCCTTCCTTATTACTGTCTCTTTCAACAGTTTTTCTCGACACTGTCTTTATCAACAGTTTTTCTCGATAGTTTTATTGTCTTTTATTCGTTAAAGACCTGATCATTTATCTATCTTCGATCTTCTCGGACGTTAAAAAAGACACTTGAAAATCCCTGTATCAATTGTCTAAAATTATTAAACCAATAAATTGGCTTAAAGCTGAAACCGACTGAGGAGTTAAAGTTGGAGAAGTTAAAGCACTGACTTTATATGAACTCGAACTTATTTGACCTCCGGTCACTTCATACTTCAAAAGAATTTGCAAGTTCTCTAAGTGCTTGCATCACTGTACGCAGAAACACAGAAGGTATACAAATGACATGTCCAAAAATTCATACTGTCCGTCTGGGGTGACAAAAGCAGTACATTCCTAGGAATCTTCATGCAGGGGAATTTGACATACCTAACCATGTGAAATATTTTCTTGAAGTCTTCCTATTTGATCTGAATTAACAAGCAAACGATATCTATGTGGAACCTTGTTAGAATTTGATTAACGGTAATCAACACACTAACGATATGAGCCACCTCTTTTTATTAACGAGGACTTTCATGGGACTTTCATAGGGTGTGTAACTATGGACTTTTATGTTCCAAAAGTTCACTTATCTTCCTTTTAATTTTGACTTAACTTACATGGTCATCTTTTAACAACATTCCTTGGGTCTTAATTTTATTTTAATCAAACTAGCTCAAGTCGAAAGAAATTCCATTAATAAAACATTTTTAAAATGCGCCGGTCGCGGTCAGAGCGAGAGAAAATGCTTCACTACAAAACAATGTGTTCGAGATTGGCAATAAAATTTTAGTCAAATAAATTAAATAATAAATAATTCTGGGGTAAGAAGATTGTAAATTGATTCAAAATTTGTTGCTAGGATTGGAGAAAAACCCAATCAAATCAATGACCACCACCAGAGATTATGTGTTAATGTGTGAGTAAATAAGATTAAGGCTTTATTAGTGGAAACAGAAGACTCTAAACTGATAACACCGTAAAGTCTATTAAACTCAGAACATAGTACTTTAAATGGTTCATGCATAACGTAATTAGTACGGCACGTGTGACTGAGCACATCGGCTCAGCTGCGCTACTAATAATTTTATTTCTAACTGAAAAATATTGTTTGATTTCTAAGGCACCGTCTTTATATTAATAATATACTAAAATATTAATTTTTATGTAGAAGCGCCAGTTCAAGTATAATCCATTGTCAATTCAGCGAGTTTGGTTGTGAACTTTCTGAAAATCTTTATTTGACTTGTTCTTTTCCAAGCTAGAAAAGAGCCAGCTAATCACATGTCTTGTTAACTGCAAATGACCATCTGACACGTATTACGCAACATAATTAATGATAAGCTACACTTCTGACGGAATCACTATTGTGATGAAATATCAATACGCGTCTGATATCAACACGACTTCGTGGAGTAATACTAAAATACTTTCCATATAATCTTAAATATGGAAATATAATGAAAAATACAGTAGAGAATGACTATTAACAAATTACATATTATTTCATTGCCCAATTAAGTTGTTACTGAAAACAAGTTCTATTTTTTCTTTAACTTTAATATGAATCATTTTTTACTCAAATAGTACAGTTGTATTGCACTTGTGCTTACATTATGTAAAAGCGGGGTATGTTTTGGTATGCCTTGTTGGCTCCATGTTGGCTTGCATGTTTCACGTTGGAGAAAAAAAAAAACAAAACCTATGCAATAAACATGCATTACTTATCTTCCGATTAAAGAGGAGGGAAGGACTTCTGCCCAACTTCTACTCCTTGCTGGTCAATCAGAGGCAGCCGGGCGGGACCCTCTGGTACAGTAGCTCTTTCGGCGTGGGCGTGTCTACCCGAATGACTCCCTGCTACACAAATTTTAAATTCAGGATCCCTATGAAAATTACTATCTTTAAATGATCCGTACAGGTCTTTAGAAATTTGCTACGTCAAAAAAAAATTAAGCGACACAGACATGGAAATAGTGCACACAAAGTACAGCTGAAGAGAAAAGGTCGTATGAGAATACCCTACCTTCAATACCCTACCCAACCTATGATCTTGGATGGTGTTCTCCAAGATCCCCAAAAATGACTTCCCTTCTCTTACTCAATCATGTCCCTAACTGATAACTTAACCCTTTATAGTGATAAGAATCTTTGTATGAAATATGCTACCAAAAAGATTTTATGTCAAGTTCATAATTCATTTTTATTACATATTCAGAAAATTAGTATTTACCAATTATGGTTATTATAATCTAATTAACTTATATTTATCTATATATATATATATATATATATATATATATATATACATCCAATATACAAAGTATCTGATTACAGAATTAACAATATAACAAAATAACAAAATATATTTTCACTATAATTCTATGCACGAAGCGGTGCACAGCACAGGCATATGATTTGAATTTCTCTGGCTTTAGTTATGTACATATGTGCTTGTCAAGTGTTCGCGGTTTCTTTATTTTGATTCTGCATATTCGTATTTAAAAATTTACTATTGACGTTATCATATTATCATATATGCAAAGGGAACGAGGGAACGATCGACTCAGGCAAGTGACAATGCAGGTGTTGCTGGCTATCCACACAGTGCTGTGCACTATGCTAGTAACTATGCATGGGACTCCCCGCACGTCTGATCATCACTCCGTTCCAGTGAATAATAAAAATTTTTTTAATTGTTTTATTTTATTTATATTTTTTATTTTTATTTATTTAATGTCAACTATAAACAGTCGACAGACAATTAAAACGTAACATTAAAATTAAATTTAAAAATAATTAAATTAAATATATATATATTTATTTTTAAAAATAAAAAATTAGAATTAAATTAAATTAAAAGAAATAAAAATAATAAATAAATAGTTCTGGGGTGAGTAAATGTAAATTAATTCAAAATTTGTTGCTAGGATTGGGGAAACCCAGGAAAACCCAATCAAATCAATGACCACCACCAGAGATTATGTGATTAATGTGTGAGTAAATGTTCTAAGATTAAGGCTTTATTAGTAGAAACAGACGGCTCTAATCTAATAACCCCGTAAAGTCTGTTAAACTCAGAACATAGTACTCTAAAAGGTTCATGCATAAGGTAATTAGTAGGGCAAGTGCTCATTGTTAATGAGGAAAAGAAACGGGTAGATCTGATAGGAATTAACAAATTTGTTAAGCAAGAAAGGCGAGTTAATATCACCATTGATGAGTTTAAGAATGAAAGTTACATCCAGAATAGGGCGACGGTGAGAAAGAGAAGGAAGATTAATTAATAGTAATCTACTAGGATATGGCGGTAGGTTAAGCTGTGGTGACCAGTTTAAATTTCGTAGTGCGAAAATTAGAAACTTCTTTTGCACCGACTCGATTTTGTCTTTGTAAGTCTGATACTGTGGCGACCACAAACAGGACCCATACTCGAGGATGGGACGTACCAGAGAGACGTAAAGCTGTTTAGTCGTATAAGGGTGATTGAATTTCTTAGACCAACGCTAAAGCGGCCCATCCACAGACGAGCATGTTGGCCGAGCCACTCGTCGAGCCAAAATATTCTTGTCCACCAACTAGTGCAAACATGCTCGCAAACATCATTTGGTGGCAAATTTTGAGCAGTGAACATGGCAACGGAAGACGACAGCGCCACTGTAATTTCATTTTTTTTCAATTAATTTTTGCTTAAAAAATATATAAATATATAATTAATATATATAATATATACATAAACTCTTGCATAAATTGTTTAGATATTTTTAGCAGCGCTCGCTAGCACGTGTTTTCACTTCAAATGTTTGGTTGAAGTGATGTTTGTGCCATCATTGCCATCCATTGTCGAGCATGTTGTCGCGAACACAGGCAAGATAGAATCATTTCTACTTCGTGCGAGCGGCTCGACGAACACGAAATTTGTACGCGAGCACTACCACTAACGATGAAAATTCCGTCGAGCACAACATGCTCGGCCAACATGCTCGTCTGTGGATAGGCCGCTTTAATGAAGCCTAACACCTTCATGGCTTTATATAATATGAACTCAATGTGATCATTGAAGGAGAGTTTACGATCAAGTAAGATGCATAGGTCATTGATTTGAGATATATTCTCAAGAAGATGGCCGTCTAATAAGTATTCAGCGTGCACAGGTTCTGCAAAAAGTCATGGCTTTGCACTTTGAGCAATTGAGGGCAATAAGATTGGTTTTACACCATGAATTGAAAGTGTTAAGATCAACTTGCAACAAAGAAGCAGAAATAGGATCCTTATAAGAGAGGCATAATTTAACGTCATCTGCATACATCAAAACAGCACTATTCTTAATAATAGACGGAAGGTCATTAATAAATAAATTGAAAAGCAATGGTCCGAGGTGGCTACCTTGGGGCACTCCTGAATAAACAAAGATCTGCTTAGAAAGGGCAGAATTGAACATAACTCTCTGAGTTCTATTTTTAAGCTAATTGGAAATCCAGTTCATGAGAGTATGAGGAAATCAAAGAAGCGATAACTTGTGCATTAGGAGAGTGAGGTTTACAGAATCAAATGCTTAACTGAAGTCAGTGTAGATGACGTGTGTTTGCATCGAGCTATGAAACCCACTAATGACAATAGAGGAGAGTTCCAATAAATTTGTAGTAGATTTGGAATCTCGCCAACCCAGCATGGCTTTGGATTGACCTACATAAGTGTTGGAGTTGAGAAGTAATGATTTTCTCGAATAATTTAGGAATGACAGACAACTTAGAAATAGGTCTATAGTTCATGACATCAGATTTAGAGCCTTTTTTATGTAAGGGAATAACATAAGATTCTTTCCATAACTTAGGAAATAATCCGGTCGAAACGGACAAACAAAAAAGTTTAAGAATTGGCTTACAGAGCAAATTAGCACAGTATCTGAGAACACAACAAGGCACCCCATCTGGCCCAGGAGTAAAAGATGGCTTAACCAAACTCAGCTCACAACCTAACGAACTTTCCGTAATCTGCGGACCGAAAACAGAGTTAGATGGATAAATTCCATAAGAATATGGAGACTTAGAATCGTAAATCTTAGACGAATAAGTATCCTGGAAAAAATCTGCAAATAAGTCCGAAATATATTGATCGGTACTATCTGTTTTCTCGTTTAGAGTTAAGGAAGAAGGGTATGTAGCAGTTCGCCGATTTAAATTTACGAAGTTGTAAAATTGCTTAGTGTCTTTTACAAATTGTAATCTACAGCGAGTTAAGTATGCACTATAGCAACGGTGGTTCAAAGTATCAAAGCCAGACTTAGCACTAACATACATTGAAAATCAGTAAGCCTACCAGATAATTTGAACTTTTTGTAAAGTTTAGATTTCAAATTTTTAAGTCTACAAAGTTCCTTAGAGAACCAAGGAAGTTTTGTAGACTAAGAATGATACACCCTAGGAACATTCAATCCTAAAATAGAGTTAATAGCTCTATAAAAAATATTAATCGCACCTTCTAAATTATTAGAAGAGTACAATTCCGACCAATCGTAGTTATTAAATAAAGTATTGAGATCACGAAAGTTTACTTTACGAAAACAGTAGTGTTTAGTCGTAGGAAGTGTTTTATTTAGCTGCCCGGATGGTGACAGCAAAATAGCGAGCTCTAAAGTGGGGTGGAACGCATCTTCAGGTGAAACTAAAGGATCAATTCTTACAACAGTATCGCATCTGATACAAAGACAAGATCAAGTTTTCGGTTCCTGCTATTTCGAATTGAGTTGACCTGAGATAGATTTACTTCTAGAAGTCCCGACAGAAACTCGTTAGAAGTCATTGAGTCGTTGTTATCCGACCAAATAACATCGGGCAAGTTAATGTCACCAACAACTACCAAACAGTCTTTATTCAAAAGCATGCTGGACAAACATTAAATTACCATTAAGTGAGCTAGGTATACAGATAAATCAGACTGGGGAGGAATATATGAACAGGAAATATATAAGTTTCTGTTACGAATTCGCACTATCACACATATTGCACAATTTCTATATTAGTAGGGGAGTTATTTACTAATTGCGATATAAGATTAGATTTCATCGCAATAAGGACACCACCATCTTTTCTATCCATTCTAACACATCTATAAGTAACATAAATAGGTGAAAGTATAGATGCATCAAGAATATCAGGTTTAAGCCAGGTCTCGGTAAATGCCAAAATGTTATTTTCGTAGGAAAAACTATCTACGTAAAGGTTAGAAAGTTTTGACTTAAGGCCTCTAACATTCTGATAAGCAAACAGAATGGAAGAATTTATTAGTTTTTTGACGGAACATTAGTAGAAAGAGTACTACTCCTTTACAACCATATCATCCAGCCAAAAGCATTAGTACAAATAGTACTAAATGCACTTGCGGGAACAGATATCAACGGTCATGTTGGGACAATTATTATTAGGTTTATTTAAAATATACGCCTTAACATCTTCAGTTGAAGTGTCAGATGCCAGGCGAGAAATAAGAATTTGGCGTCTATTAGGTACAGACTTAAGAGGACTGGCAGTCTCCACTACGCTAGGAAGAACATTTGCAGGCGCGGGATTCTTAGGGGAATTAAACACCCAATGATGATTTACCTCTGATGATACAAGAGGCATATCATTGGAAGGCCTACCTTTCTTGGGTTTATTGGATTTAGAGCTACGCGGGTTTGAAATAGCTGCAGATGGAATTGTTTGAGGAATATGTTCAATAGTCAAAACCGGAGTAATAATTACCTCCGGTGGTGAGCTACTAGAAGAAGGCACACCCACAATAGACGGCTCAGGAAAAATTTTAAAATTATTAAACTTAAAATCAATTGCTTGGAATTCCTTGTGAAGAAGGTCAAAGTTTTTTTTAAAGCACAGAAATTATTGCGCGTATGCATTGCAAATTTATTATTAATTTCCGTCTCACGGCAAGCTTCACAACACCATTTAAGACCCATCTTATTGGCAATGTAATCTTTCACAAGCGCGGTGAAGCCTGCACATTTAACATGAGCTAGATTGTCACACAACCAGCAGCTTATAAAATCAGCCTTAGGATCGGACATTACCTTACAGACTTTAATGCAGCACGAAGTCATGATGTAAGGAAAATATGAGATCGAATAAAGAAATTGAGAAATAATAGGAAGTGAGTTATATTTGAAATGTAACTAAACTTGTGTCGACTGCTGTAGAAAAACACAATAACACAATGCAAACAAAGCAAGAGAGACAATGAGGTACAGTTAATGTTAAGAACTGACGTTAAGAGCGCAAGCTATACAGATAAGCATGCAATGAGAGAGCGCAAAGTTAGAAGAGTGACGAAAAGTAACAGACGAGAGTAAGCAAAAAAGAAAAAGCAATAAACTCAGCTGTTAGCGACGCGCACTGTTTGTAAAATATACAAATAAAATGCAATTATTTAATAGCAAACACACGAAGTTTGACACTAGCACCAGTAATAATGCTCAACACAATAATATTGTTAAAATTGGCACCTTTAAAAGTATTAAACAACAGTAAGAACTACAGAATTCAAGTGATTTAATAAGAGGAAAATCAGACGCGTCTACTCTGTACAACAACCAATGTTAATATATGACAACGCTGAATGGAACACACACTTCAAGAATCAATAGAAAAAAAAATATTTGAAAAATTTTACTCACCACGAAATCCAGGAGAAATATCTTTATGCAGGGTGGGGAATGATGATGTTGGTGACTTTTATCATGACTATCACAGTCGCACTAAACATTTACTGCTGAAGGCATGTACCCTCAGTATATATTACATGTATGTATGTATAACGATATTTAATGTCACTATTCACTTTTATATGAATATACATATATGTAGTATCACTGACCATATAACACATAGATCGGAAATTTCATACAAGCGTTTTTTTCTTACGAGGCGTCCCAGCAGAGGCTCGGCCTCGTTGCGAGACGTCTCAGCAGAGGCTGAGCGTCGTTACGAAGTGGCTCAGCAGAGCCAAAGGCTGCCGAACGTTATCGCTTAGCAGCAATCATTCTCATTCGGTCTGCTGCCGATGTCTTTTAGGATCGTTAACAACAATAACATATGAGCGAGAAAGCATTATAGAGACCGCATATTGCCATGCTTCTCGCAGTCTTGTCATTGATGTTGTTAGCGATCCACCCCCGTTTCGTTTGCTTGCCACTGTCATTGATGATGTCCCTTAATCTTTGTTTTGAGCTCGTGTGTATGCATAGTTCGCTGTCCAGACAGGCAATAGACAAATACATGCATAGCTTCTTGTGCGTATACATATCTTTACATGTATGCGTGATCTTCGTTTGGAAGTCTTTCTGAAGTCTGAGCCAGAGAATTTTCCTCGGGACACGTTGAATATAACTTACGAATACGTCTGTACGCAACCAAAATTAATTAGACAAAAGAGGCCGATATCAGTCGGCGCAACCTTTATATACCCTATTTTGCCGGAAATGCTTAGCATTGGGTGCGATTAAAGCAAAGTGTCAATGCAGTAGAGAGAGCGTTGGAGATGAGCGCAAGCTTTAATCTAAGATAAGTTCAGAGTTTTTGCTGTGAGTGCCGCTGTCTCTCTCTTTTAAAGTTTATTTCATTGCAAGCATTGCACTTGATCGTACACCCGACAATTTTGTTGAAAAGTCGATCAAGCATTATTTGGTCTCTACGAAACTCTATCCGTTACAATTATTATTATAACAAATAACTTAATTATCTAAACAGTCTTTTTCATAGTTTTCTTATTACTGTGTGATTCAAAAGTTTCTTCCTTATTGCTGTGTGATTCAACAGTTTCTCTCGATAAGCAGATCTATATTTCTTCAGAGTGCCCAAGGTAGCCACCTCGGACCATTGGTTTTCAATTTATTTATTAATGACCTTCCGTCAAATATTAAGAATAGTGTTGTTGTGATGTATGCAGATGATGTTAAATTATGCCCCTCTTATAAAAATCCTATTTCTGAATCTTTGCTGCAACCTGATAACATCATCAATTCATAGTGTAAACTAATCTTATTGCACTCAATTGCTTAATGTGTAAAGCTGCGTATGTTGAATACTTGTTAGACGGCCATCTTCTTGAGAAAATATCTCAAATCTAAGACCTAGGCATCTTACTTGGTCCTAAAGTCTCCTTCAATGATCACATTGAGTTCATGGTAAATAAAGCCATTAAAGTCTTGTTTCATTAAACGTTGGTCTAAGGAATTCAATGACCCTTTGTAATTTTCCAATAATGTTGAATTAAATATTCACAAATAATGATGCAAGAACGACTGTGTCGTTTGAATTTGCTTTATTTAATATTTTCTCTTAGCTTAAAATATATGCATGCATATGCTGAGAGAGCGAGTATGTCACAATGGCATACACGCTTAAAGAGAGTCTTACGTAGATATGATTTTGGCACTAGCGGTCAGCATTTCGACTTAGCCCAATACATAAGTGAGCGATCATATTTCGCACTCACTTGAATTGATTTATTTATTTGTTTATATTGCAACAATGTGTCGCTGCTATCAAAGTGTTGGGTACAGTGGACCCTCGCTATATGTGCAACATATGTGCATATTACATCTCCCTCCTTTGGAAAAATAACGTAACTAGGTGAAGTTATTTTAAATTTATTTTGTATATAACATTGTATAAAATGAAAATATAGTACGCATTTTTATTTTTATTATTAACTTTTAAATTTTTTTCAAATTTTGTTGCCTGATTAGACCGTTTTGTATTTATTAATTAAATGCTTTTAATCTATTCTTATGAACTTTTTGGGTTCTATTTCTGTCATCTTTAATTGTAATGTTATATGGACCCATATATACTAGATCCAACTTTTTAGTCAAAGAGTTCCTTATATTTTGCTATATGTGTTTTTCAAGCATTAACCTAGCTCTTTTATACGCTGTTTCTAATCTCTACTTAACTTCTTTAGCATAATCTTCTACATTATAAACTGGATCTATTCTATTTATATTATTAAAATCTTTTGGAAAATTGGGTCTTTTACCGAAAACTAGCTCATATGAACAATAATTGTGTGCCATAGAGGGGGTCGTGTTGAAACAGTATACGATGCATTAAATTCATACGTCCCAATCAGTTTTATTAGCTGAACGTATGTATTCGTTATAAGTTCTGTGACTTCTTTCTAGTGTTCCAACGGTCTGTTGATGATAGTTGATGTTGCTATGTTGTCTATTTTCATATACTTGCACAATTCATTTATAATTGAGTTCTTATATTCAGTACCCATGTCCACAAATGTTTTCATTGCACCGAACTTCACAATATAAGATTCGAATATATCCTTAGCGACAGTGTTTGCACTTTTATTTGGTATAGAAATGGCTACGAGGTATTTTGGTAAATCACAAATAAGAGTTACAGCATACTCGTTTCCACTCTCTGATCTTGGTAATGGACCTATTGTGTCAACAATTACTTTATCAAAAGCTGATATTTGTGTTTCTGTTATAGTTAGGGGGTTTTTCGTATTTTTTGTAATTTTAGATTTCTGGCACTTTGGATATTTTCGAATGTATTCCTTTATATGTTTACAGATACCATTCCAGTAATAATATCGTTTGACCTTGGCCAAGGTTTTTACAATACCTGTGTATCGAGGAATCCTTTTAGTTTAGAGGCACCTTTCATACATACACTTTTCTTTAATAAGAATTAAAGCCGACGCGAATATCAGTTGTTTCTGCTGCAGTTTTATTGTAATCTATGATAGAAGTTACAAGGCATAGAGAGAACAAGAACAGAAAAAGGGCCACCAGATGATATACGATCGCAACATTAGGCAATCTTAAGAGAGACTAATCTGCTAATCTGCTGACCTCAGCTGATGATTTCACATATGACTTGTGTTTACGTTTGTGCTTTGAACTCGTTGCTCCTGCTCCTGATATAGTCCCCCCGTTGGAGGTTGGGCATCCTTTTACTGGATTTGCTTCGAGGGGTAGAAGCGCCAATTTTCCGACAGCTCTCTATAAAAAACCTGCTGCAGTCCTGACTATTGCTGCATGAACTGTACCATCTTTTCCTGCAATAGTGCTTTCCACTCTACCGAGTCGATTGGTATAGAGATGCGCAAATTCAGGCTCATTAATGACTGACATAGGATCGCCAATTAGGAAGTGCCCAGGTGTAAGCACGTCAAAGTCGCTGGGGTTCTCATCATCTGCGGCGGCAGGTCCATTAGAGCGCATATTGGGTGTGGTGTTGTGGTTGCCATGGTGTGGAGCTCGCAAATGATGCTGCTGGGGATGATGATGCTGCAGATGCTCTGCTGGCAGCTGCTTCTGCCGATATTGATACTATGACGTGGCCCAGCTTGGTGGGAAGCGACGGCTGTTAATGCGATGCCAGAGGCGAGCTGCGTTTGGTCACCAACTTCACTTTATGAGGCGTCAGACTGAACCCGCCTGAGAGATGATGTGGCTGCTGATGGCCGATTACGTAGGCGGCGCTTGTTAATGATAGTAGTGCCAGTTGAGTTCAATTAAGGAAGCGGAGGCAGCTGTATGACATTTCTGGTTATAGCCGACGTGCGCCAAGGTGGTGAGGCTGATCGCGTTGCTGAAACTGCTGGAAGTGGATGCCGCTTTACTTGGTGGGCTGCATCCCGGCGTCGGCCGGCGGACGGACATAGTCGCTGGGCATAGACATTGATGAGCATGCGTTCTTTGGATTCCTCCCCGAGCAGATCGTCCTGTAATTGAAGTTCAAAGTAGTTGGCCTGGGTCTATTGTTGCTGGTAGTGCCCTGCTGTTGTTGCGGACAGGGAGTGACTTATTGAGCTTGGAAAAGATACACTCCCTGAAATTATCTAACCAAAGTTAGTTTTCTGCAGTACTGGCAAGTGACTTGCGATTTTGATCTGACCCACGCAGAGATCACAGAAGATTCCCGCAAAAATGAGCATGTTGATTCGCTGACTCTTGAAGAAAAGTGGTTCGGCTAGAGCTATGTTGCTGGCAATTTTCCATTTCTTTTAATCGATGTCGAATTGTGGCTGGTAGTCAGTGATTGATTCCGTAACAAACGATTGAAGAGACTTGCAAAATTCGGAGCATTGTCACTGGGCTGTTATGTCGACGATCCTACGAGCAGCCAACGAGGTATCCTCAAGGCCTGAAATGACGATGTTTAAACTGCAACTGTCTAACTTGACGAGAAGTTATGAAATTTGACTGCGAGGCAGAAGCCAAGAACGCGGTAGGAATTGCCCAGATCTGCTCCTTATTTATATGATAGCAGTGGCTAACAGCAAAAAATTATTCGCATGTCAATGCCCGGGCTTCATGAGTAGATGCAGGAAGGACAGATGGTATTCAAGATGATCTTGCTTCATGTGCGCTTGTAGAAGTACTTGTGTCGGTGTGCGAAAGGGTTTGGAGCTTCTAACATACTGAATCCTTTTCAGAAAGCGTAGAGTTGGAACCACAGCAGCTGTCTATGGCTTGCGATTTTAATCTGACCCTCGCAGAGAATATCAAAGAATATGCCCGCGCGAATGAGCTTGTCGATTCGCTGACTCTTGAGGAAAATTAGGTTGGCTAGATTTATATTTCTTTAAATCAATGTCGAACTGCGGCCGGTAGTCACTGATTGTTCCCGTGACCAAGGCTTGGAGAGACGCGCAATATCCGTAGCTTTGAGATTGGGTTATTACGGCGACGATTTTCTGAGTAGCCTGCGTGGTATCCCTAATGCCTGATATCACCAGGGTGACCGTTTATGGTATTTTTAATACTTTTTGGTATTTTATCAGCTCAAATTTAGCTCAAAAGTATTTTAATGGTATATAGGTATTTAGTAGTATTTTTCATAGATTTTATGGTATTAAATGGTATTTTCGGTTTGGCCACACTTTAACAATGTCATGCTCTCTTTTTATTGAATAAAAATCGAGGCAAGTCATAATTTTGTGATAATATATTAAAATAAAGAATAAAATAGTGAAAATGAGTAATAAACAAAAATATAGAGCTGAGTGGGAGAGTATGCAGGATAATCAATAATGGCTATGCAGGAGCGAAAATATGATGGATGCGCACTGCAAAGCGTGCAAAACGGACATTTTGAGTAGGCTGGCGTCAATTAAGCAGCACGCTGCTACGCAAAAACTAAAGATAATATGAAATACTTCTGTGGAAAAACAAAGGTGAGTTTTTATATGTTTTTAAATTATATGTAAATAATAACTACTCTTTTTACAGATTGAACCGTTTTTAAAAGAGTCGAACAACACTTTAGTTGCCTCTATCAAAAAGACAGAAATGATTTTCGCTGCAGTGATGGCTGAACACAACATACCAATGAGAGTAATGGATCATATTAGCAATGCGGTTAAGAATGCGTTCCCCGATATATATTTGAATATGGAATTGAATACGACTGCATATTGATGATTTTAGTTTTATTTGGACTGAAATATTATTAATCTTGTAATATGAAATAAAAACAAACATTTTTTGCAATGGGAAAACCTTTTTTTTTCTATATATTCAATATATTTGTTATGGTATTTAATGTGGTATTTTGTAAAACGTGAAAAAGTATTTTATGGTATATTTCTGACCCCAAATTGGTATTTTCCGTTTGGCCCGGCGCGGTCACCCTGGATATCACGTTTGAATTAAGGCCTTTTATCCAACAACGCACGACACGGAGTGGAGTTCCAAAGTGCAAGTTTGTTGCATTAGTGCTCCTGGATATTTCCATGTTCCCCAACATGCGACATCTCTTCTCAAGCCAACTTGGCAATGATTCGCTTACTAGAACCTCTTCCCATTTTGGTTGCGCTTGAGGGTCCAACTTTGATGGACGAGATGCACTAACAATCCATCTGATTTGATCATTGCTTGCCATGGACCGCAGAGTACGCAAATGGAAATGAGCTTGTCACTGAGCTCGCGCAGACTGCTTGCTGAACCCTTTTCCTCTTCTAGTTCCAAATATTGACCGCACATGTGCCTGAACGTGAAGCCGTTATTTGTCGAAGAGTTTCATTAAAAGTCAATGAGGGTTTCATAATTGGCCTCAGAAGGATTCTAGGAACGAATGTTGTCCAACGCTGCGCCAAATAAGCAAGAGCGAAGGTGCTAGAACTTCTCAACGTTGGATAAATCGTCGTTTTTTCCGATGACGGTATTATACATTGCTATAAAATCCGACAAATCGGTTTAAGACACAGAGAATGTTGGAAGTCTCAGCTCTCGCAAACGACTTAACCGTGGCGGAGCTCGGCAGAATCCAGAAGAAGGGAAAACGGGAAGGGAAAACAGGCCACTAGATGATAACCGATCGCAACATATGGCAACCACAAGCTGGGCTGCCAATCTGCTAACGGCTGACCTCAGCTGATGGCTTCACATATCCGTTTGTGCTTTGAACTCGATGCTTCTGCTCCCGACAATCTGTATGTCCGCCCAGTATGGGATCGTCATCTAATTTAGACAAGATAGCTTCTATTTCCTTTTCACAATTTATTTGGGTCATCGGGATGAGTAGCTCTACTCTTAAAATTTTGAATATCTTATTGCCCATATTTTGTAACTTGTTGATGGTTATTCTTGATAAAACATCTGATACATGATTATCTTTACCCTTCAGATATTCTATCGTAAAATTATATTCCTTCAGTTCAAGCCTCATGCGTGTTAATTTTGAACTCGGATTGACCATTGAAAATAGATTGGTAAGCGGGGTATGATCCGTTTTAACAGTGAAATATACCATAAATATATGGTCGAAAATGTGTTATTGCCCAGTGGATAGCTGTTAGCTCTTGCTCAGTTGTACTCTTATTACTATCTCCGTTAGTAAATGATCTTGATGAGTATGCAATTGTAAATAGCTCCACACACTTGCTTACTTGAATCTGTTAACATATTATGCAGAATTCTTTAGTGAAATCTGGATATTGTTATAAGGTTGTATTCATCAGTGCCGATTTTAGATGATCGAAGGCCCTCTGGGATTCAGATGTCCATTAAAATTTTACGTCGCTTTTAAAATATCGTGTTATGTGACGTGAATAGTTGACAAAGTTTATAATGAATCGTCTATAGTAGTTGTAGAATGCAACGAAATGTCTAGCACTGTCCGCATCATGTGGGACAGGGAAATTTTTTTTTTTAAATGTTACGTCATGATTGAAAAATGAACATTTTTCTGGATGTACTTTCATGTTGAATTACCTGCATTTGTCAAAATCATCAGTTTTGATCATATGTTTTTGACCATATGCTTCTCTGAACAACCGATTACTATTAGATCATCAATATAAAGAAATGCTTGTGATGGGTATAAGCCAGAAAATGCTATTGTCATCATTCTCTGACATGAGTTCGGGGCTATTTTCAGGCCAAAAGGCAATCGCGTTAAGCGAAATGAGCCATTACTTGTCGGGAATGACGTTATTTTTCTAGAACTTTTTTCAAGTTCAATTTGGTGAAAACCAGATATTAAGTCTATGCATGAAAAATACCTTGCTCTACCTAGCTGATCTAGAATATTATCGATTCTAGGTAGTGGAGATTTACCGTACAATAGTTTCTTGTTAATTTACCGGTAGTCAATAACTAATCGCCATTTTTTATTTTTGCTGACGTGAAGAGACTACTTGAAGACTAATAGGTGTGGGCTATCATATTCTGAGACTGATGGTTCAACTATTCTGTCGTCTATTAATTTTTGCACTTGAGCTTCAATTTTGTGCACTTGGCTGTGGGGACTCCTATAATTTTTTATATATACGGTATTCATCATCCTTCAATTTATGCATTTGTTTATAAAAATTGTGTGTTATTGATTCGGTTTCTAGTCCGAATAACTATCTGTATGTTTGGAACATAAATTTTTTAGTTGATTTTTAAATAATGGTGGGAAATTTTTTAGTTAATTTATTCTTTACAGCGTTGTCTCTTTGTTCGTTATTTTCTTTTAATATTTTGTAATAATTTATGGTTTCGTACTTTATATTATTTAATTTTACAATTTTAGTGATATTTGTTGTGTTTAAAATTCGGATATAAGTATTCTTGTGATCGGATATGGTATTTGCATCCTTTATCAATTTCCTGATTTAATATCAGAATATGATTTTTTATTGAGGGAATTTGTATTTCACGGACAACGAACGAGCTGGGAGTACTGTGGCATTATTGTCACAAGTATGAAATATTTCTAATATAATAGGATAGTAGGTTATTTGGGCGAAGAAAGAGTGTGTCGCCACTCTGATTGACTTGATTGGGCAATTATATTGTTTTCTGAAATCTATGCCTAGTATGCCATTTTTGATCGGCTAAATGGAAGTCATGCGGAATTCTGTATTATTCTGTAGTAATTTCTGTGTAGGCTAAACCTTTTTAAAAAAATTGTTCCCTCACCAATTTCCGATATTTGGGTAGAAACTCTTTTGTAAATATTTTCGAATATATCTATGTTTTTGTAATGAATAACGAAGATCGCTCTTCGTCGTCTGAAGCGGATGGACTTGCAACTGTAGAAGGAGTACGCGTTGGCTGACGGCTACTTTCTGGTCGGCTGGGTGTGGGTAAACTAATGTAACCTTCTAGTTGCTTTGCTTCGCGAGAATAATTATATTATTGAGAAACTCGCGTACTATTTTTATTAAAAGACAAGGAGAAGGAAAGGATGGGAAAGGGGAAGGAAAGTGAGCCCTAGAGAGAAAAAGAGCAATTGGGGACAGAATAGGGATTTATCTCTGAAGAGGAGCCTTCTCATTATTATGCACTGGTGTTCGTGCACATGTGCCCACCCTACCATGATCCTGGTTGACCTGTGAACAAATTTAGTCCAGGATCCCAATGAGAAAAGTCCTAGTTGATCAACCTAATTTCTCCTAAAGACTGCATGGTTCCAAAATGACAGAGGACTTAGTATGTGATGGACATTATAAACAATTTATTAAATACTAACATTATACATTATAATAAAGATAGGGGAACTATTGTTATAACGATTTAACTTATTGCTATAAAAAATATTAAATAACTTTACTTTAATAGAAATATAGTAATAAATTAGTTACATAACATAGTAATGTAACATAAGGCGCCACAATTTGTATTATTTATTTTATTATATTTAAAACGTAAAATAAATCAATTGCGTAACGTTATGCGACACATAACCAAAACTGACACCCGCTTAAACAGCATCACTGGAGTTTGTAATACAATCAGCTTTTGGTATGGTGGTGAGGCCAGATCAGCCAAAATATAGTATTTATGAAAAAATAACAAAGCTTTTGACTCACCGCAAGCTCCCGCGTCGAAAGATCTTTCTCGCTTGTTGTACCTGTGGGCATGGGTGTTAAAATTCACTAATGTTACCTATCAAAAACTGGTTGACACAACGCTGAAGACTATTTGGTTATGTGTCTACCTTTGTACGTAACACGACTCAATTTAGATTACAAAAATAAATAATTAACCACTTAACATATAAATGGCAGAAGGCCCCAAATTGAATTTATACATATAAAATTATCAATTAACATAAGAGAAAACAAAAAAAAATCTAAACAATTACCACTGCACAAATTTTTTCTTTGTCGCTGCACACATAGAACTGTTGAGACGGTGTGGATGGTTGCGTCAAACGATAGGCGTCTCGAATCGTACTTTTTTCGCCTTGGGGCTTGTTGAAGGAGCATTGGTGATCTTGGAAATGATGCGCTCACACATTCACGATGCAATTTTTTTGTGGAGACACTCGAGCGCATGCGGGAACGGCATTCAGCCTAGCTGCTGCACAATAGTTTTGCTAATGTGCCGTGCAAACAGCTGATCCGCTAAAAGCTCTTGTAGCGGCTTGCACTCCAAATTACATGCGATGGAATTTGCCCATGGCACATCTGGCCTAGCACAGCTTATGGGCTATGTAGCTCCCCTCTGCCATGTGAAAGTGGGGCGGACGAAAAAAGTTGGATAGCACAGTGGTACCAAAACCCAATGGATGCTAAGTGTAACAAAAAAACAAGCTGGTGCTAAGTGCCGATCTATGGAACAATTTAAAAATTAATTTCCATTCGTATTTCTAATGTACCCAATTATAATTACCTTGTTGGAGTACTCGGCACTAACAATGATTTGAATTTAATTCACTTTTTGAATCTATTTAATGCATTTACTCTTTATCCATATAAATATTTTTTTTTTTTTTAAACTTAGATTGACACGTCTAATCATGTGTGCACCCACGAGTGGAATAGACGGAGGAAATCTAATATCACTGTCATTAGGACAATTTCCTCTACATTGCCATTCACTTGGTGGCAAGTAGAGATATTTTTTTTTATTGGTTTCTCGCTTCTCCACACATAGGGGGCGCCAATAATTCGGCAAGTGACAACCAAAAAAATTACCAGAACATATTACATAACACATTACAACATAAATACTTAACAATTACATATTAATAATATTAACACATATTAATATATACTAATTTTACAAACCTACAAAAAAAAGTTAAACTAAGTACAAAACTAACTAAGGTACAAAACTTAGCTTCTACACTAACCTAGGTACATTCAGGGAAAACAATAGAAACCGAAAGCTTGCTTTAGTATATAACAAAATTTATTGCATTCTTTTGAGCCTCTACTGTTAATCGGCATACCAAGCGACCACTAAATTTTCTTTTAATATAGATATATCTGCGTCAGTATCTTGTAACAGTGTACAGAATTTACCTGTTCTTTCATTGTTTAATTTTACAAATTGAGGTTGATGGCTTTATTGTGCCGTTTATTGGCTCTGAACCCCTGAGGGCAATTGTTGGTTTTCCGGATTACTCTGAGTTTTTCGGTCGTTTCCTCTGTTGCTATTATTCTGATTTCGGCTTTGTTTGCCACCTCGGCATGAATTGTATCTACCTCGGTAATTTCCTCTGAAATTACCTCTACTGTTACTATTGTTGTTATAGTTATAATTATTTTGTAAATTACCGTAACCGCAGCTATTGCCTTTACCCCTTGTGTTAATTCGGTTGTAATTTCCATCATAGCCGACATTGTTTCTTTTGTTGCGAACTTTTCAGCATGATCAGAGTCGAATCCATCATAAATAAAAGCTGCTTTCAGTTGCAGATGCAAACTGTCAATTTCAGTAGTATATACTACTATTATATATATATATATATATATATATATATATATATATATATATATATATATATATATATATATATATATATATATATATATATATATATATATATATATATATATACATATATATGAATAGTATATATAGTAGTATATATATAATTTAATATTATATTATATATATACATACTATTATATATACTATTCATTCAGTAGTCTCATTTTCAACTTTGTGAAACACGGGGCTAACTGATTTTGAAAATATGATAGATACGGCCACATCTTCTAGCTCACCCTTAGTACGTTCTAATCGTATAGCTCTCAAAAATTTGGCTAAATTCAGCTTGATGCCATCGAATTCTGGAATTGCAGACGGCAATTTCCTAAAATAGTAGCGTTCTAATTCTACCTGATTCGAATTGTTTTGGTTCTGATGTGTCAAGTGGCTCAATGTCGCTATCAGCTTCAGGATCAGTATCACTAACTGGTGCTGGCTTGGAGTTCTTCTAGCTGTTCTGGGTCAAAAGCTGCAATCAACTATATGCCTTTTTGGATGTCTATGCTGATATCATGCCTTCAGCTGATATTATTATAATAAGATAGTCCTGACAGATTTTATTATTTTTCTACATTTATAACGAGGCTTACACTTTGTTCTTTGGTCAGAAAGAGTTGAACTATATTATTACAGTTTAAAATAACTATATTTATGTGATGAAATAGCGTTTCTACTCTAATAGGTAAGTTCTTATTAATGCATTTGTATGAATTTTTGAATCTCTTTATCTCTAAAGTTATTTGTCTGCTCAGCTAATTCGTTACATTTCATTTTTTAAATTTTTTAATTTTTTATTTTTTTTTTGCTATCGTTTTTTGATGCGGGCACAGATATCTGATCGGTGGAGATTGGAACGCACGGCATTGGCTTTGGGGAGACAGTACTAACTCACCCAGAGGGCACGAATTAGTCGATGCCATTACAGCCAACGGGGCAATCATCCTTGCAACAGGATCACCAACAAGGTATCCGTATGTGCAAAGACACTCTTCTTCTTGTATTGATTTTGCTGTGTACCATGGCATCCCAGAGTTTAGAGTCAACATCTCTCAAAACTGGGACCTAGACTCTGATCATGTAGCCCTTGTTGCTAGCCTACAGACAGACGGCATACATGTCAGCCGTAGCCTGCGCCTAATCACTAACCGTACTGATTTAAATGCCTTCAAACAGTACCTTGAACGCTCACTGCCACTGGACTCAAGACTGGACTCCGGAGAAGATATTGAACAAGCAGTTGATATACTAACGGAAAACATACATAGAGCTGCTGCTGTCTCAACACCACCCAATCCGGTCTTACACCCACCAAGGTATGGCATTGTTCTCACAAGAGAAGCCAGAGACCTAATTAGGACAAGGAGGCGCCTACGTAAAAGAGCAATTCGATCCCAACATCCCTGGGACCGTTTGATGTGGAACCGGGCTGCATCACAGCTGAGAAAACTTCTCAATGAGTTAAGAAGCAACTTCTTTCAAGAAAGACTGGCTGGTATGGACTACTCTGTAGATACTAACTACTCTCTGTGGAAATGCACTAATTCATTAAAGCGTCAACCCTTTAGACAAGTTCCTGTGCGTTGCACTGGAGGCGAACTTGCTAAAAATGAAGAGGAACAATCCAATGCGTTTGGGCTTCACTTAGAGGAACGCTTTACTCCTTTTAACTTCGCCACGGCTCAACAGACAAGCGAAACAACCCAGAACCTGCAAAGCCCACTACAAATGTCATTGCCCATTAGGCCCATAAGGACTGAGGAAATAGCAGAAGCCATACATTTGCTACCTAAAAATAAATCGCCAGGCATTGATATGATCTGTCACAACACACTGAAGGCTTTGCCAACAAAGGCGCTTTTATATATTGCCCTAATCTTCAATGCCATGATCAGTGTCCAACTATTCCCAAGACAGTGGAAGCTGGCAGCGATCCTAATGATACATAAGCCAGGTAAACCGGAACAAGATCCCGAGTCGTACCGCCCAATAAGCCTGCTACCGTCTTTATCAAAACTCTGGGAAAGACTCCTTGCTGATCGCATAACTGCCATCGTCAAACAAAACAACATCCTGCCAGACCACCAGTTCGGATTCCGAATGGGACACGGCACTGTTGAGCAAGTGCACAGGCTGGTCAAGCACATCCTACAGGGTTTCGACGATAAGGAGTACTCCAACGCAGTCTTCATTGACATCCAGCAAGCATTCGACAGAGTATGGCATGACGGCCTGTTGAACAAAATCAAGGACCTCCTACCTTCACCCTTCTTTGGTATCCTAAAATCTTATCTAGAGGGAAGAGAGTTCAAGGTGAAGGTCAAAGACAAATATTCACGCAAATATGCTATGAGAGCAGGAGTTCCGCAAGGCAGTGTGCTTGGGCCGCTGCTTTATACACTGTTCACGGCTGACATCCCAAGCCCCAATGCTGAGCACATGGCATACCCCTCTAAGGCGCTAATTGCGACATACGCAGATGACATCGCCATCATCTACAATTCAAGCAATCATATTGAAGCAGCTAGAGGCCTTCAGAGATACCTAAACAGCCTTTCGGCCTGGTGCAAACGATGGAACTTGAGAGTGAACCCAACTAAAACTACTAATCCTTGAATGCAGCAAAAACAAACCACAAAAGGATATAAGTCCTGCAGAATCGGGTACTAAGGCAAATCACCAACTGTCCGTGGAGTTCAGACGTGTCGCGGACAGCGTAACTTTGATATCAGCGATATCAGTTTTTCAATCGCCGTCTCCCTTTTGTGCTATATTCGCATCGTACGATTTTACTGCAAGTGCGAAGTACCGTACGTTTGTGCCGGTTTTTGATTGGCTGCGGTTAGGCACACGTGTGTTTGCGTGTGTGAGTGTTTGTGTGTGCAAAAGAGATAAGGCCTGCTGTGTTACAGTTACAACACTGTTAATTTGTGTTTGTGTGAACACATAAGGTTGGTTGGCAGAAAATGCCACGGGTTAAGCCGGCTGTTGACCCCGCTGATGATGGTGAGTCATTAGCTGTGGTTGAGGGGGGAAAGGTGCGGCGGAAGCAAGGGCCGGCGGTGTTAATGAAAAAGGTTAGGAAGGTAGCTTCGCTAACCTGTGTTGACGCGCTGGCAAGCGTAGGTGAGGGCAGCGTGGTAGGCAGCATTAGTGCTGCTAATAGCGAATGCTCAGTGTGTATGACTGAGTCGGATGGGTGCCAGCCTGCTTGTTCGGTGGAGGCAACCCCGATGGGCTCCATGGAGAGCTTGTGTGGGAGTGATGTGGGGGCAACGCGTGCAGCTGAGGCGCCATCGGCTCCCATGAGTGGACTGGCGTCAAAGAGGCGTACGGGCTTGCCCGTGGAGCGCATGAAGGCGATCAGCAAGGACGTGGTCACGCACGCTCTTGCTGCAGGTATGGGTGGTAGGGCCATTGGTAGTCTGGTGGACTATCTGGCCGAGCTGGAGGTGCTCAGATTGCTGAAAATGAGCGCCTAAGAGGCCGGTTAGATGAGTGCCGCCGGGCCGGAAGTGTCGTTCGTGACGACGGCATTTTCCGTATGCCGGCCCCTGTGGTTGCTCCTCGGAGCGTGCCCGTCGTCGCCAAAGGAGGTCCCGTGTCGGCAGTGCCGTCTACTCTGGAGGCGCCCAGACCAGTTGAGACCTGGTCCGTCGTTGTTCGCAGCAAGACTGCGGGCAAGACATCGAAGGACGTGGTCGAAAGGTGGTGAAGGAGGTGGGGCCATCCCTGGGCGTCCGGGTGTTCTCTATGAAGCCGTCACGAGATGGAGGAGCGATTATACGCACTCCAACCATGGTGGAGAGGAAGAAGTTAGCGGAGAACGCTAAGTTTGGTGAGTGTGGTCTTGACGTGAGTGTGAACGATAAGTTGGGATCAAAAGTTGTGGTACAGGGCGTTCATTCTCAAATCACTCCTGACGAGTTCATGAGTGATCTTTATGAGATGAACCTCAAGGAGACGATGTCGCCTGAAGCCTTTAGAAAAGGCGTTCGAATGGTGAGCAAGCCGTGGTCGGTGAATGGTGGGGCTACGGTCAATGTTGTGTTGGAGGGCGATGGCAAAGCCATTGGCTCTCTGCTCGATGTTGGCCGTTGCTATATTAAGTGGTTTTCTTTCCGACTAAGGAATTTTGACCCAGTAGTAAGCTGCTTCCGATCAGGGTGACCGCGCCGGGCCAAACGGAAAATACCAATTTGGGGTCAGAAATATACCATAAAATACTTTTTCACGTTTTACAAAATACCACATTAAATACCATAACAAATATATTGAATATATAGAAAAAAAAAGGTTTTCCCATTGCAAAAAATGTTTGTTTTTATTTCATATTACAAGATTAATAATATTTCAGTCCAAATAAAACGAAAACCATCAATATGCAGTCGTATTCAATTCCATATTCAAATATATATCGGGGAACGCATTCTTAACCGCATCGCTAATATGATCCATTACTCTCATTGGTATGTTGTGTTCAGCCATCACTGCAGCGAAAATCATTTCTGTCTTTTTGATAGAGGCAACTAAAGTGTTGTTCGACTCTTTTAAAAACGGTTCAATCTGTAAAAAGAGTAGTTATTATTTACATATAATTTAAAAACATATAAAAACTCACCTTTGTTTTTCCACAGAAGTATTTCATATTATCTTTATGTTTTTGCGTAGCAGCGTGCTGCTTAATTGACGCCAGCCTACTCAAAATGTCCGTTTTGCACGCTTTGCAGTGCGCATCCATCATATTTTCGCTCCTGCATAGCCATTATTGATTATCCTGCATACTCTCCCACTCAGCTCTATATTTTTGTTTATTACTCATTTTCACTATTTTATTCTTTATTTTAATATATTATCACAAAATTATGACTTGCCTCGATTTTTATTCAATAAAAAGAGAGCATGACATTGTTAAAGTGTGGCCAAACCGAAAATACCATTTAATACCATAAAATCTATGAAAAATACTACTAAATACCTATATACCATTAAAATGCTTTTGAGCTAAATTTGAGCTGATAAAATACCAAAAAGTATTAAAAATACCATAAACGGTCACCCTTCTTCCGATGCCTGGGTTTCGACCATAAAGTAGCGGAATGCAGGGCTAAGCAGGACGTCTGCCGTCGCTGCGGCCAGGTGGGCCATCGGGTGGCTAAGTGCAGCAATGCACTTAGTTGCCGCAATTGTGCTTTTAAAGGGATGCCTTCGGAACATATGATGATGTCTCCGGCATGCCCGATATACAGTGCGATTGTTGCGAGGGCCAACGCTAGACATTAATATGGCTAGCAAAGTCCTCCAGTTGAATTGCCAGGGGTCATACGCTGTAATGTGCGACGTAGGCAATATGATGTGTGAGAGGGGCAACGTCGTGGCCCTGCTTCAGGAACCGTATGCACCTAATGGTTGTGTACGGGGATTGCCAGCAGCAATGCGGGTATTTCCTGACAGCAGGGCAAATGCGGCGGTTGTGGTGAATGAGGTCGGTATTGAGTGCACCTTGGTGTACTCAACCGATAGAGGTGTGTGTGTGTGCTTGAGTGGCAGGTTTGGTAGGATATATGTGGCGAGCGTATATTGCGCGTTCGGGGAACCCCTCGAGCCGTATATTGCGTATGTGGATGAGGTGCTACTACTGGCGAGTAGCGAACCAATCATCCTCGGGCTAGATGTGAATGCATCATCCCCGATGTGGTTCAGTAAGATATCCAGACTCGCGTCTGGTTATCCGAACCTCATACGGGGTGAGATGTTCGCTGAGTGGGCCGTCTCCCGAGATGTTCGGTTCGTCAACGAACCCAGTGAGTGGTACACGTTTGATAGCGTGAATGGGAAGAGTGACATTGATGTCACTCTTGTAAATGGGGCAGCAATGGGTGTGTACACTTTCAGCTGGTGTGTGTTGGGCGGTTTCGGTATCAGTGATCACAATCCCATTGAGATTGTTTTCACTTATGCCGAAACCCAGAATGAGAGTGTGGGGGTAAATTACTGGCGTACTCATGGTGTGAATTGGGCCCAATATGGGCTATTGGTTAGGTAGAAGGCTCTGCAAGTCCCGCACAGCACTTTTAGTGCAATGAGCGTGGATGAGCAGGTCGCCAGTATTAATGGGTGGGTCACGTGTGTCAATGACCGCTTGCTGAGGAGGAGCCGAAAGGCAAATCTTAAGCGTGTGAAGTGGTGGACCCGTGAGTTAGGCGTTATGCGGAGGTCGCTTAGAGCCCTGAGGAAACGTTTCCAAAGAGCACGGGCGGCCAATGATAATAACGCTGCCCAGCTTGGGGCTGAGTATGGTCGACGCAGTCGTGAGTATAAGCAAAGACTTGTAGATGTAAAAGAGTCCGAGTGGCGCGCAATAGGGACGACCCCTGGGGTCGTGCCTACCAATTTGTGAGAGGTAGCCGTAGGGAACACAGTATAGGGAACCTCCAGGTTGGCAGCTCACAACTGACGACTTGGAGTGAATGTATGAATGTGCTTCTCGGTGAGTTTTTCCCGAGAGAGGAGAGGCAGGAGACTCTGCTTAGTGTGGAGCTCCCGATCGATCCTCTCGGTGAAAGCGAACTGGGCGCGGCTTTCCGGAGATTAAAATCCAGAAAGTCGCCTGGTATGGATGGCTTCACGGGGGAGATGTGCAAGTGCGTCTTGAACTCGATTCCGGAGTACTTGATAACCTTGTATGAGCGCTGCTTATACGAAGGCCATTTTCCCAGTGAATGGAAGAGGGCAAAAGTGGTTGTCCTGTTGAAGTCGCCGGAAAGAGTTAGGAGTAATCCTCGGTCATATCGAGGAATCAGTCTCCTTCCAGTGCTTGGAAAAGTGCTGGAAAGAATAATGATTGAAAGGCTTCACGAAAGAGTGAGTGACCAAATGTCAGATAGGCAATTTGGTTTTAGACAGGGTAGGAGCACAGAGGACGCTTGGAGATTTGTGCAAAGCTCGGTTGAGTCCAGCACCTCCAAGTATGTCCTAGGCGTCTTTGTGGACTTCAGGGGTGCGTTCGACTACCTGAGCTGGGCGAGTGTGATTAGGAGGTTGAGTGAATGTGGCTGTCGGGAGATTGCTCTGTGGCAGAGCTTTTTCTCCGGCAGAACTGCAGTATCAGTAGGTCGACGTGAAAGCGTCGCTGTTGACGTTGTACGTGGTTGTCCTCAGGGCTCCATCTGTGGTCCATTCATTTGGAACCTCATGATGGACCCTCTGTTATGGCAGCTTGACAGTATCTGCAAATGCTGTGCATATGCAGATGACTTACTGATCATGGTTGAGGGGCGCTCGCGTGCTGAGATCGAGGCAAACGCTGCGGAGTGTTTGCGTATTGCTTGCGAATGGGGCAACAGTGTGGGCGTTGGTCTGGCAATGGACAAGACGGTGACAATGCTGCTTAAGGGCAGATTGGCCGCTAGTCGACCTCCGGTTGTCAGGCTCGGAAGCGCCAGTATAGGGTATGTTAAGGAGGTTAAGTACCTTGGCATAACCATCGGTGAGAGAATGAGCTTTATGCCACATCTCACCGTTCTCAGAGCGCGATTGCTTGGAGTGGTTGGACAATTGCGCCGAATTTTGAGAAGTGAATGGGGCCTGAGCAGGCGCGCAGTGCGTGCCATATATGATGGTCTGTTTGTTGCTTGCGCAGCATATGGATCGTCTGTTTGGTACAAAACTGCTGCGACTGTTGCGGGCAGAAAGAATGTGCTGGCTTGCCAGCGTGTGATTCTGTTAGGGTGCATACCTGTATGTCGCACCGTTTCGACGGAGGCGCTGCAGGTGCTGTGTGGGGCAGCCCCTCTTGACTTGGAGGTAAGGCGTAGGGTCTTACTCTACAAGATTAAGAGGCGGCTGCCATTGCTGCAGAATGAATGGCTCGCTGATAGGGATGTGGAGAGTTTAGGGCTTAGTGTGTGTAAGAGTTTGTTGAATGAGTGTGTCCTGTCTGACTGGCAAGCCAGATGGGATGCAAGTGAGAATGGGCGGGTGACTCACAAATACATTCGTGAAGTCACGTTTGTAGCCAGCCGACCAGACTTTGGTTTCAACCTTAGCCTTGGATTCCTTTTGACTGGCCATGGTTCGTTGAATGCGTTTCTGCATCCAAGAACCTTGGCGGACAGTCCGGAATGCCCTTGTGGTTCGGCACAGGAGACATGGCAGCATGTGCTCTGCGAGTGCCCGTTGTATGGGGATATCCGCTCTTTGGCGGATGTTGGTATTGTGCAGGATAGTGGCGAGTTTGACGTTAGTCAAGCACTCTCCACCAGTGATAGGGTAAAGAGGATGAATGAGTTTGCGTGCGAGGCATTTGCGAGGCGCCGTTTGTGCATTCACGGAGGCATGAATGAATGAATGAGTGCATGTGGGATGAATGGTGGGGAAATATGAATGATGATGGATGATTGTATGTTGCACGGGAGGGACTTAGCGTTCTCCCTAGTGGGTCACCAGTCCCGCGCATCATGGGGCGAAAACTGGTAGTGTCCTTGGGGTTAAAATTGGAAGTACATCATGTGTACGGCGTTCGACCGGAGACGTTTTATGTCTGATACCACGGGAGTCAGGAGCCCGCGGACAGTTGTCTGCCCTGGCTACGGTTTGCGGCCCTTCGGGGAGATTCGTGGTGGCTGTGGTTTACTACCCCAATGCGGGAGAGCATGTAGCTCGGCGTGGAGTTTCGTTTTTCCAACCGGTGGCCGTGATATCTAGATCGGCAGAGGTTTTAGTTAGGCCTCGGCCCCAACCAAGGGCGAAGCTACCAACCCAAACAGTTGGCCTTTATTTGGTACCTGAGATTTCCAACTTGGGGGCGCTGATTGACGCTTAAATCGTATCCCAGTGCTCGGGCACCGTGAGATTGAGCCTACACGGCAGGTGCTCACGTTAAACACCGTTGACTTCTGTCCGTGGAGTCAGGAGCCCGCGGACAGTTGTCTGCCCTGGCTACGGTTTGCGGCCCTTCGGGGAGATTCGTGGTGGCTGTTGTTTACTACCCAAATGCGGGAGAGCATGTAGCTCGGCGTGGAGTTTCGTTTTTCCAACCGGTGGCCGTGATATCTAGATCGGCAGAGGTTTTAGTTAGGCCTCGGCCCCAACCAAGGGCGAAGCTACCAACCCAAACAGTTGGCCTTTATTTGGTACCTGAGATTTCCAACTTGGGGGCGCTGATTGACGCTTAAATCGTATTCCAGTGCTCGGGCACAGTGAGATTGAGCCTACACGGCAGGTGCTCACGTTAAACACCGTTGACTTCTGTCCGTGGTACGTGCGAGGCTCATCGCTGCACAGGGACCTCAAGATACATACAGTTGAGGAGCAAATCGGCAGACACACCAGCCGATACACCAACAGGCTAAGGGCACACCAAAGCCGTCTTGCAAGAGACCTACTACCTGCCCGACGACTCAGAAGGCTCAAACGACTAGGCTTCGCCAAAACGATCACAGAATTCATACCAACAGAACAAACATAATTTAATTTATTTAACATTTAACTCCCCATCAAAGGGGTTTGGCCCTCATAATACTTGCAATTATTGTGTGGTTAAGGTACGATGAGAAGTACGGATCCTACACTTAATAAATAAAAAAAAAAATAAATAAATCGTTTTTTGATACATTTATTATGAAACTTGTATATTATATAGAACAAATTTGCTGATAGAATTGTGAAAATTGCAACAATAAGTATTGTTATTAATTTTTAATCTGTATTTTCTACTTCTATCTTATTTAATTCATAAGCTGTCGATTCGACAGTTTCTACATCTACTAGGCCCATATTAAAATATTCCTCTGAGTTTTACTTATGGAGTTAAACTTAAGGGGCATTCATAAAAATTTATTTTATCATTGAATCCTGACTATATTTTTCATACAGGTTTTTACACCTTGTACTCGACCTGCAGTACTTGCGTGATCTTAAATTTGAATTTAATTTAAAATTATATTACAAATTTCATTATCCGGTCGAGGCCATTCTTCTGTCTGCTTGGCTTTGGTCACAATCTGGTGGGGTGCCGGTGCTGGACTCACAGGCTAATGGCCTTAAGTAATCTCTTGGGCACTTTGCGATGAATCGGATCTTCTTAGTTTCTGTTGAATTTTGTGAATTTTTATTATTTATTTCACATAAATTTTTTTATTCTGAGTGATGGTTTCGTTTGATCTTGTTGCCGATTTATTTTATTCTTAATCAACTCATGCAGTTGATC
This sequence comes from Drosophila quadrilineata, assembly GCA_018150725.1. Classification (NCBI taxonomy): domain Eukaryota; kingdom Metazoa; phylum Arthropoda; class Insecta; order Diptera; family Drosophilidae; genus Drosophila; species Drosophila quadrilineata. Next base: position 670,550 of record JAECWN010000155.1, on the reverse strand, counting down.
AATTCTTCTGTTAGTTTAACCGATTTATCCCAAGCTACTGGTTTTGGGTTGCTGTAAAGAATCCATTTTAGTTTGCCTATCCTCTTTTATATAATTTTGCTTTCCACCTCTTTTCGATGGGTGCTTAGCATAAACTTCTCTCACGTCTTTAGCTTCTTCTTGCCTTTGACGGTACCCGGCTAACCTAATGCGTATTGACATCGGCACAAGAAACACTTAACTCTACTCACTCATATTTTCAATTTCTGTTGCATCTTCTTTATTCCATCCATGTAATGTTCTATCCAGATCCTTTGCTGTCCTGGGTCTTCCTAGACCCATGACACGGTCGCCATGTAATGTTCCAATAATGTTGATTTAAATATTCACAAATAATGATACAAGTACGACTGTGTCGTTTGACTTGCTTTATTGAATATTTTCTCTTACATTAAAATATATGCATGGCGGTTCCAGTTTAGTCGGCATGTATGCTAAAGTGCTATTCTGAGAAAACGAGTAAGTCACATGGGCATACAAGCTTAACGAGAGTCTTACGAACACATGTTGTTGCATTCTGATCAGCTGTTAGGGTCAAATAGGTATTTTTTTTTAAGTTATCGATAGGGCGAGGGTTGGCGAAAGGAGTCGCTCTCTCTGGAGTCTGACGGATGATTCGCCGGAGAGAATCTGTCAGATTTTTTTTGTGGGTCATCTGTCATATTTTTTTTTGCAAATCATCGGTAAAAAAAAACTCGCAGAGGGCATAGAAAAAGGCAGGAGAATTATTAAATTTGGCGGGAGCTTTAGAAAAAGCCAGGTAAGAGGAGTTGTTGTGGCTTTCCTTTGTAATAAAAAGATAATTCTAATCAGAATTTTTTTCTTATGGCAGCTGACCGACGTACGGATGAATAAGTGAATTTCTTGGTGCCAAAATCCGGCATCGGTTCATTTATATTATTTTTTTTTGCCTCCTGTGACTGCCCGGGATAACGCTGGAAAGCTGCCGTCCCCACAGCTCCTTGAACCTGCGCAGGAGGACGGAGTGGACGTCAGAGTAGTAGGACATCGACCCACACGCACACACACACACACACACACACAATTGAGCTCACTTGGCCCAGCGAGTCCTCTCCAGCTCCGCAGAAGCGCGAGGCATGCCCCCTAGAGGGTGCATTAGACCCTACATAGCCCTGAGGGGCACGTCGCACGTCAGGTCTGCCTATTGCAGACCCCCCTACCGTCACCGTCTTATTATTCATTTATTTGTTTATTTGTATGTGAAGTCCGATATATTAAGTTTTTTTTAGATATTTTGAATTTTTGTGAAGGTAGGCGCATTGCCGAGTAGCAATTTTGCTGCTTGCGGGCAAGCCTGCGCGCGTTGCAACCAGACGCTATTTTGGTTACGGTTAGGTGTCCCACCCCGAATCCCAGAGGAGCTCTTCTAGGTAGGACAGGACCCTTCTTATTGACCGTCGTAGAGAGTGTGCGAGGCTATTTGCAGCTTGTATTTTGACGCACACAGCGCGTGATGATTAGCCCTGGCAGACAGCAGACTTGCTGCCACGGTCATCCGTCACCTTAGGGCCCTACATATAATTTCCAATTAATTTTAATAAATATTTGTTATTTGCGCGCACGAGTTAAAATAACTTGTTAGTTTCCCGCAGGAGGGGGGGGAAGAGAAGGCTGTAAAAGCCAGGAACAGTCAGCTGTGACTTTCCTCTAAGGGCGATAGACCACAACATTCGCGCTTTGGTCCATCGTATGGAAGGGTGGGCGCGTCTCTGGTTATCAACACCAGACCAGCAGTAATTCCACTCAGCTGTAGATTGTTGTTTGTATGCATGCCTATGTTTTGTTGTGAGTTATACTGTGCTGTTATCGATGTCGTAGCGAACGAGACTGAACTTGTTCGGGATCTGGCTACGAACTGAGGGCAATGGGACCCAGCAACCCATCCCTGGGTACACTGAGCTAGCTGAGATAGCCCACCGGGAAAAATCGGTTCGTAACAATGTGTTTGGCACTAGCGGTCAGCATTTCGACTTAGCCCAATTAATAAGTGGGCGATCATATTTCGCATTCACTTGAATTTATTTATTTATTTATTTATATTGCTACAATGTGTTGCTGCTATCAAAATGTTGGGTACAGTGGACCTTCGCTATATGTGCATCATATGTGCATATTACACTTTATACGACTACACAGCTGTTTGTCTCTCTGGTACGTCCCATTCTCGAGTATGGCTTTTGTTTGTGGTCGCCACAGTACCAGACTTATAAAGACAAAATCGAGTCGGTGCAAAAGAGGTTTCTAATTTTCGCACTAAGAAACTCAAATTGGTTACCACAGCTTAACCTATCGCCATAATAGTTTACTATTAATTAGTCTTCCTTCTCTTTCTCATCGTCGCACTAAACTGGGTGTAACTATCATTCTCAAACTTATCAATGGTGATATTAACTCTCCTTTCTTCCTCAACAAATTAAACTTTTCAACTCCTTTTAGACCTGCACGTTTCTATTCCTTATTAACAAATAGCACTTTCCCTAATTACCTTATGCATGTACCATTCAGAGTACTATGTTATAAGTCTTTCCACTAATAAAGCCTTAATCTTAGGACATTTACTCACACATAATCACATAACTACGGTGGTGGTCTTTGATTTGTTTGGGTTTTTCTGTGTCATAGCAACAAATGTTAAATCAATTTTCAATCTACTCACCCCAGAATTATTTATTATTTTATATTTAATTTTTTATTTCTTTTGATCTAATTCTAATTTTTATTTCTATTTATATATATAATAATATCTAGAGCTTATCTCGCTATTCTGCTACACTTCGCGGCCTATGATCGAACCTCACTCAGCAGCTAACGGTTCTTGCCTTGCTACGCACCGAATCGAGTCTCTAGACGAAGTTCCTCATTATGTCTCGTCATGTGTTGCAACTCTAAACACAGAGTCCAACGAAATATGCATACTAGCAATTCGTTAAAAGCATATACTGACATATCAAATATTTGTACCAACGCTTAAATACCACGTCATTATCACCTTTTGGTATAAGATATTCTTCATAAGGTCAGTATATACTGCATAAAATTTCTTAGCCTTTGAACAATAGCTTGCAGATTTTGATTTAATAATTTTGAGTTTTCATAACGATATTATAACATGAATACATAGTTCTTCTCGACCAATAATATTATTATTCACTTACCCATTGTCCATAACATAAAACAAAGCTGTATGCAATGTTCTTAAATTTTTACTCTGCCAATATCCAATTTTGTTACTTATCTTTTCTTTTCCTCCAGAGTCGAACGTTGTTATAAACCAATGCCCTGCGGCATTTTCTGTCAAAATTATATCCACATTTCAGCACCGGGCAGATGCGTCAGCGATAGGAAGATATTCATTGAACATTGGTATAATAACAGGGCTTTTAATAGTTGGTCGGACGGCTTTAAAGAGCGCAATCAAATTTCACTACTGATGTTCGAGCGCCAAGTATTGACCATTGTCAACGCAGCAAGTTTCGGTTGTGAACTTCCTGAAAATCTCAATTTCACTATCTTTAGTGTATTCATCATTCCTAATGCCTACTACCGAACCACACTTGGCGTCAGCGTCAGCGCATTGCCACTGTTTATATATATATATATATATATAAGATAATACCAGAGAAGTTCAGATAAGTTCAATAACCAAATGCACCTAGCTTCCGCACAATGAATATGTGCAACATATCTTCTTAAAAAAAAAACTCTGAACTTCGTTCAGTATAACTATCTGCACGTATTATGATAATTAGTGGATGATAGATCCCAACTTAATGTCCCGGTGAAGTTTGGTTGCAGATAAATGAGAACTGTCTTTGTTCACGATCAAAAGTATAATAATTCTTTATTCTGTTTCCAATTAAAACTAAGTTACAAGACGATATTGAATGGTATGGGATTCGAACGGGAATCTGCAAGGCATGCAGAAGTCGAACGATTGTGGGATTGAACGGGAATCTGCAAGGCATGCAGAAGTCGAACGATTGTGAGATTGAACGGGAATCTGCAAGGCATGCAGATTCTCATTGGTCGATCTAGTTATTTGTTTTTATTTGGTTTAGCGCTTCCGTTCGCTATCTCAGCGTTTGCGAATGGGTGAGTGACCGTTATTTGAGCCGCCGAGGTTTGGGAGGCGGTGATGTGGATGCAACAATTTGTGCGGTAACTTACGCGCCGACCCAGCAGAGCTTCGATCAGCGCCGACCCAAAATAAGAACGAAGTTGCACAACATCCGCCACAGCGCCTTCAGCGGAATTCCTATATCTTCGCCCGCAAGAGAATATCAACCAATCAGAACAAATGCAGCCAAGTATCAACAGCGCTGCCCTAAATTTTGTCAAAACGCGTAGGGCTAGCTTAGCATAAGTATTGTTTATAAAATAATATTTAATTAGTCATTTAACTGGTAAACATATAAAATACATTTTTTTTCTTACAAAAAATTTGTAAGATTTTAACTGGCGCCCTCGATAACACGAAAGTCTCCTGTAGAGTGTCGTGGACAATTTAAACAACTTGTTTGATTTTTATTTTGAGCAACCTTAATTGTTGCTCTATTTATTTATTAGAGGGAGCAAGCCTTTATTGTTGCTTCCCCCGAAGGTCAAGAATAAGTGATTTTCAATTTGTACAAGCGCTCCTTATATACTATGCGTAGGCTACGCAGCGCTGCTGCTGAGATCGGCAGCAGAGCGACTGCGTTGGGACACCTGCATCGATGTGAAATGGACCACAGATAGAAGTAACGGTAAGCTGCCGAGCAATTCAACCGATCGAGAAGGATGACAAGGACAATTTATATGTAAGCTAGAATTAAAATCACACAACACATTAAAAAAAAGCACAATAAACTGTAAAAATAAATCACAATACACAAATACTCATCCACACACGGAACATAAGGAGTGAAGTGGATGAAACAATTTGCAGACGCAAAAAGAAATACTCAATGTGACATGGGAAAAAAAGGTAAAAACATAAATAAATATATAACTATAAATAAATAGTAGGACAACACATCTGGCGATGGAACAAACCAGCTACTGGTTTTTACATACCGAAAATAATAATAAATTCCATACATAGTTTCTCGATCAATATTGCAAATCATTTCGATGCTACGCTACTGATGGCCACACATATTTATTATTTTCCCACACAAAAGTAATTATAATAACTTAAACGTTTGTAAATAGAAATAAACTTACAATCGAAATCACCTTAAAATTACACTATACTTTGACAACTACAATTCAAAATAGAAAATAGGGTTCCTTTTAAATTGTTGTTACTGTTACAAAAAAAAAAGGCCATTCTTTACTATTACTTTTATATAGTCGAATTTCAAAAGGAAACCTCTTTACCAAACGGAGATCAAATTAAATTCGTTTCAACATACTTCAAGCATGAACATATTTTAAATAATATAATATAATATCATGGGTTAAAATAGATTTTGATAGAATACTCGCATATGTACAACTCAGCATAGGTCATACCTAGCTTATATACTAGTTTTATAAATAAATTCTATATATAAATAATAAGATACCAAAAACCAAATAAAAGGGAGACCGACCCAGAGTCGGTAGTTCAGTTCAGTACAACAACTCTACTCGTCAGTTTATTTATTTCGAGACTCTGATTAACAATACTACTTAATGTCTAATAGAGCCAATCTAGTAGAACCCCCATTAGTAAATTTTGAAGAACAAATAGAAGAGTCTAGATTCAGGCAGCAGCAGCGGGTTAATCAGCGCCAAATAGAATTTCAACAAAACAGGACTATGGGAACAGCAGGACCAATCCTAATCCAAAATATTAATTTCAAACATTAATTTAACATTTAATTTTAAACAGGAAACTTATAGGGACTTCACAGAGTTCCCGACATTCTGAAGGTTTCAGAAGAGCTCTCCGGGGATCAAGCGTGCATAGAGTCATGGAGCTGAAGAATGTACCCCTAGATATTTTGGGATTTTGCATACTATACTATTTTGCATAAGATAGTAGAGAACGCTGACACGGCTCTCGAGTCAGACAGTGTTCCAGTCAACGGGCACACTATCTCCAAGTGCTTGACAATGTCAAATGCGAACTAAAGCGATCTCGAGGGTTCGAGGACCATATGACGACAATAGTACAGAAAATAAATCAAACTCTTAAAGAATTCCATCAAGAAATTTATCATCTATCTCTAATTCTGAACAAGGTAGGGTGCATGGAGCTTGATAGAGAGCCACAGACGCTAATCACAAAAATGTATAGAGACAAAGCTCTTGATACTTTTGTTAGATGGCTACGTGGAGATTTGTCGCGAATGATCGGTGTGAAAGAACCGATCCCTCAGCTCTAAATTTGTGTCTAAAGCTCGAAAATCCAAATTATCGCAAAAATAGTTGCACAACGCAAGTTACGGCCTGTAAATAAACATCTCCTAGTACAACCAAATCCCAATACTACGGACAATTTTTGATAATCTTACCAGGACAGCAATCTACAACACAACCAAAACCAGAACGCTGGTTTCGGGTACCAGCCAACCACCGCTCCTCGGCAGGCCTACTCTTTTGTGCAACATCAGCCACCACAGACCGCACCTCCTCGACCTACGGCTCCTAAACCATTGTCTCCTCCAGAACCCATGGACGTGGATCGTAGTATCCAGTCAAAAAAACTAATTACATGAATCGACCTCAGTTCGACTACGGACAAAGACCATCAGGTTAAGTCCAAGATTCATTCAATAGAGAAAGCGAACAAGAAATACAATCGGCAGAAACGTATGCCACTTCAACAGAATATAAACACGGACCATATAACATGTAGTCTAATTTTGCAATCGAGAAGAAATCCCAAGCAAAGTCACGCGTACATGGAAAAATGTGTGTACACAAAGAAACTATGCTTGTGTTTGTATATTCTGACAGGCATTGATCTGATGGGATAGCCCAATTCAGAATCAGCGACATGCAAAGCAATGACAAAATAAAAAATATCCTGTAAGAAAATTAAAGGTGGCATTACTGCACACAAATGCTAAACTTTGTGCTTGGAAACACAGGGTGAAGATAAGTCTTGCAGTGCATGTGTCGGGTCGACCCGTCGTAGGTAGTCGAAAAAACTTTGCTGAGCTCAGACAGTAGCAAATGACAAAAATATAATATTCGGGAGCCACACACACACAGTGATGAGTATGTGTACGTACACGATGATGAGAGTGTATTTGTTTTTCGTTGTCATAGCTATGAAAATGGCAAACTTATAAATAGAGAGACAGGCAAGAGCAAGCTCTCTCAGCATGGAACAGCATTGGTTGTGAGGGACTCTCTCTTGCTAATATGTTGATGCTGCCTGTGATCATAAGAATAACATGTGGGCTCTGTACAAAGCGTCCGCCCTAGACGACGTACAAAACGCTATTAACCCAGTATAGGTTCTCACATAGAGAGATCGAACTTGTCGGAAGCTGATTGTGTGAGCCGATCGGGGTATGTCGCATCGAACTGGGGTATCTCGCATCGAACTGGGGTATCTCGCTAAGAAATTTCGTGTTTCACCATATGGTCAGTGATATAAGCAAGAGATGGCAGAATATGTCAAAGAAGTTGTACAAGAACAAAGATTAAACGGATACGTGGACCAGATCAACGGAAACACCAATGATAATGCGTACGAATACCTTGATATGACCGCCGTTCATTTTGTAGAATAACATATTCCTCACTCCCATACTTTACATGCAAGCTGAGGAATGGACAAACCACCAAAATTTTAATATACTCCAGCTCAAAGCGTAATTACATACAACTTAAATTTGTAGAAAACCCACATCCGAATCAAAACCCATTTAAAGGAGTTTCAGTAGGAGGTAACATAGTACCCTAATCACCCACTACAAAGAAGCAAATCTTTTTAATATTCAAAGTCAAAGTGAAATTTTTTCGATTACCTAATTTGAAAAAATTCGATGGCATCCTAGATACCGATAGTTTAAAAGAAGTAAGTAAAAACATGATGACTATTAAAAACGGCGTGCGAATACCTATTAAAGAAAAGAAAAATCATTCCCAAACTTATTAGCAGACCCAAATCAAAAACTTATCTACACAACTAATGTGAAGGCCACTATCCGAACGAATTCTAACCAAACCGTTTACTCAAAGTTCTATCAGTATCCGATGACACTAAACAAACAATTTAAAGAACTTCTGGAAGTCCGAATCATCCGGCCTTCTCGCTCACCTTACAATTCACCAGTGTGGACTGTACCCAAGAAAGCTGACGCTTCTGGAAAAAAAATATCACATGGTGATAGATTACCGTAAACTAAATAAAATAACCATAGCAGATAAATATCCCCTTCTCGACATAACTGAGGTGCTTACTCAATTAGGGAATAATTAAATATTCTCTGTATTGGATCTCAAAAGCGTGTTCCACCAAATCTCCTCGAAAGAAGGTGTGGGAACCGGTACGAGAGGGAAGAGAGAGCACCACTGATGACCCTGTTGAGAGACGGTGACTGACGCTCTTTGCAGATTACACAAGCAGTCAGTGATAAGAGAGTATTTGCCGAGAGCACAACACATTCTTCTAGTGGAGCAATAAATAATATATTTAATCTAATTATCGCAAGTGTTATTAATTACGGGTTAAAAATTTGTTAAAAAAAAAAAAACAAACAACATTAACTTATTAAACATATGTATATGTATTTATAACAAAAAAAAATACCTATATGTCCATATATAATACAAAGTGCTGTGAAAAGAAAACACTTGTGAAAAAAAAGAAGGAAAACTTCCAAAGACTTGCGTCTTGAGTACAGTTTGCGACTCCGTTAGTTTGTCTTCTCTATTTCATTTTGTGCTCGCATTCGATGGTGGCGTGATCTTGAAGAAAAAAGAGTGCAACGAAATAGAAAGCGAAACGTTAAAATCAGCATATGAAAAAAAAGAAAAAAAAAACGATACATATTTCGCCAGCATTGCTATGCGTAAGAAAGAAAAGCGATTGATGAAATGCAGAATCAAAAGAGACACGATTTAAGAATAATAAAATAAAAAACTGAAAACAGAGCAACCGCACTGTTGGGGCAGTACTAAAAGTACGGGCCGAATGAAATAGCTACATATACATATACATATAAGTATGTATATATGAAGCTGATTTTAAAGTAAATGAAGCTGGTTCTAAGTTAGGGGCTATACAAAAAAAATATATACATAATAATAAAAGAATGAGCCGCAGAAGTATATGTTGAGTACAACTTAAGATTTACAACGATCTGAATGAGTCAGAGGTAGTTTGCCAATTTGTTTATTTTCTGATTTCAGGAATACCAAACAACAATGACGGAGAGCGCTATTAAGCAATTTCTCTGCGAGACAATTGAGAAATCCCATTTACGCGTTGTTCGTAAGAGAAGCAAACTCTTACATTTAGGCGGTCCACAGCTTCAAACCGTGGCATTCTCCTTACCTAATGCTATTGTGGATAATGTTTTAGATAAAGATATAGACATATACAGGGTTCTAGCCGATAAGCTAAATACATATTTCTCACCAAAGGAGAATTCAAGTTTTGAGAAGCACCTATTTAGAAACATTTGTCCCATAGATGGAGAGGGTTTTGCCAAATTTGTGTTGAGATTGCGAAATCAAAGGCAGAAATGTGACTTTGGGGACATTAAAGCAGAAATTGAGGAGATTGCTCTTATGGACAAGATCATCGACAGCTGGGCCGGCATTAATTTAAAAAATAAATTTTTGGAAAAAGAGTACACTTTGTCTCAGGTAATTGATGGTTGTCAAGTCGATGAAGTGATTAGTAAACAATCGGAGATAATGTTTTCAAAGTCGGAAACTGAGAGATAAGGAAAATTTCAGGAGGACACGTAAATCTAAATAAATCATTTGACTGTGGGAGATGCGGCCGTAAAGGTCACAATAACAGAAGCCCGTCATGTCCGGCAATAAACCAGAAGTGCAATAAATGCACACGCATCGGTCATTTTGCAGTAATATGTAAAACAAACCTGAAGCGGAAGCGACCCTATGACTATCATGGTACGGCGAAACGTCAACGCAGCAACGTACATTTGGTGAAAGAGGAGAGTGTCCAAACGAGCAACTCAAATTGTTTTAGGATCCAAAGTGATAATGAGGATGAGGTTATTAAATGTCGAGTTGGAGGTTGCACCCTCTCGCTAGTGATTGACTCTGGAACGCGGTATAATCTAATAAGTCAAAAGGACTGGACAAGCCTGTTCGAACGAATTCAACAAATCAATTCAGAGGATATGCCTCGCGCGAATTGCTGCAAGTAATTTGCCATATCTATTGATCAAAATCCTGAGGTGTTTGCTTCGTTTTCGTAATAAAATACGGAGCGCAATCATTACTGGGAAAGGACACAGCACTTAAACTAAATGTTTTACGTCTTGGACTCGATGTCAAGAAAATAGAAGAGTTAACACCGTTTCCAAAATGGAAAGGGGAACCTTTAAAGTTATCATAAATACGGACATCAGGCCAATTCAACAACCAATGAGACGAATTCTAATTGCCCTTGAGGACAAAATATCGGCAAAATTGGAAGAAGCTCTTGCCCTGGATATCATCGAGTCAGTAACAGGTCATTCTCCCTGGATACCGCCTATGGTCATAGCATTTAAAGAAAACGGTGACATCAGAATATGTATCGACATGAGACTGTCAAATAAGGCAATCTTGAGAGGGAATTATCCGTTACCAATATTTTACAGGTTTATGACTAAGTTGAAGGCTGCAGAATATTTCACACGCCTGGACCTAAAAAGTGCCTACCATCAGTTGGAGTTAAACGAGTCCAGTCGGAACATAACCACATTTATCACCCCACTTGGGCTATTTAGGAATAAAAGGCTCATGTTTGGTGTTAATTCTGCCCCTAAAAAATTTCAGAGACGACTCGAGGAATTTTTAGCATCATCCAAGAACGTGATGAATTACATCGACGATATAATTATATTTGGAATCAACGAGAATGACCATGACGATGCAGTCCAGAAAGTTTATGATATCTTGCAGGTAAAAACGTTGTATTGAAAGAGGAAAAATGCGTTTGGAAAACACAAGAGGTGAAATTTCTAGGACATATACTCTCAAATAATGGTATTGAGGTGGATCCTGAAAAAGTCCAAACTATCATGTCTTGTAGAGATCCCAAAAACATGGAAGAAACCAGGAGTTTTCTTGGACTCGTAACTTACGTTTTAAAATTTATTCCAAATCTGGCAAATTATACAGAGCCTTTAAGCCGACTGTTAAAAAAGGAAAGCAAATTCAATTGGGGCAAAGTAGAAAAAAAGGCTTTTGAAGGCCTTAAGTTTCATTTCGCAAAAATACCAAGCTTATCCTATTTTGAACCAAACAAAAAGACACGTCTTATAGCGGACGCTAGTCCAGTTGCAGTGCTAGTTTGGGAGCAGTGCTAGTGCAATTTTACGAATCTGGAGAACATAAAATAATTTCATTTGCAAGTCACAGTCTATCTGACGTAGAAAAACGTTATTCTCAGACCGAAAAAGAAAGTCTTGCTCTAGTATGGGCTGTTGAAATGTTTTATTTTTATTTAGCCGGGTTGGAATTCGAGCTAGTCGCAGACCACAAGCCATTGGAAACCATTTTTAAGCCAATCTCAAAACCACTGGCATAGAACGATGGCTTTTACGCCTGCATGCTTTTAAATTCAAAGTGATCTATAAAGCCGGCAAAGGAAACATTTCAGATAGCTTATCTCGACTGTGCGAGTTACCTTCAACCAATTCGAGCTGGCAGACAACGAAACACAACATATTTCGAGTCATAGATTGCACTGTCCCTATATCATTGAATATATCAGAAATTGCGCTAAAAAATGGTGCCGACGAGGAAATAGTGTACGCTATGACCTGTCTGGATTCAAATTCATCGGAAAGCAATTTATCAAACAGTTTCTACCCATTCCGGTTTGAGATTTCGACACTGGGAAAAATCCTATTGAGAGGAACACGGTTAATTATCCCCAAAAGCCTACGGGATAGAGTTCTAGAACTAGCTCATGAGGAATACCCTGGTAAGTCGGCCATGAAGCGCCGATTACGAGTAAAGGTGTGGTGGCCACGCATCGATCGTGACGTCGAAGGCTTTGTGAAATCATGTAAAGCTTGCCCGCTGGTATCTCAGCCATCAAGGCCGACTCCCATGCAAAGAACCGCGTTTCCAACAAGCCATGGAGCTCTGTAGCCAGTGATTTATTAGGTCCTCTTCCAAATGGTAAATACGTACTCGTATTTATAGACTATTTCTCCAGGTATATGAAAATAAAATTTCTACAATCCACATCGTCGGAATCAATTATTGGAGCTATGAAAGAAATATTTTGCCGGCTGGCTATCTCAAGATATTTGCGAACGGATAACGGGAGACAATATATTAGATCAATGATCGAACAATACTGCAGCACTAATGGTATCCAATTAATAAGGACTCCACCATATTGGCCCAGGCGAATGGCGAGGTTAAAAATATGATTCGATCACTAATGAAAAAGCTAAAGATAGCTCATCTCAATAAAAACAGTCTGCAAGAGGATATTCAGCAGTTTATCTTAATGCATAACGTTACTCCAAACAGTACAACAGGCACCTCTTTGGTGAAGTCCATGACTCGGGAGGAAAGGACAATGACTATATACAGAAACATAAAGGGAAAGTAAATGCAGGTAAGAAGAGAGGGGCGAAAGAGATAAGCATCCAGCTTGGCGATCATGTACTGATAAAGAACGTAGTCGTCCTAACCAAGTTGACACCAAATTTAGATACCACAACGAATGAAGTGTTAGAGCGTAAAGGCAACATTGTAACATTGACAGGGGTAGGAAAACACTTATAAGGGATGTTAGTCACCTCAAGAAAATTCCAGCGTCTGATACTGGAAAGGAATTATTGGATTCAGCAACGACTACGGCACAGCTAGGGGAGACACATCAAGCATTGTCGGTGGATACTCCCGAGCAATACGGCACAACATCTGGACCTGGCTTAAAACCCAAACTGGAAAAAGGAGGGATGTGGGAACCGCTGCGAGTGGGAAGAGAGAGCTCCACTGATGACCCTCTTGAGAGAGACGGTGACTGACGCTCTTTGCAGATCACACACAAGCAGTCAGTGAGCAATAAAAAATATATTTAATCTAATTATCGCAGTGTTAATAATTACGGGCTATTACAGACATTGACATTGAAAAAACTGCCTTCTCTATTAATAATGGAATATACGAGTTTACATGACTCCCATTTGGTCTTAATCTTCCAGCGCACACTAGATGACAATATGGTAAATATGTTTCACTTATATAGACGATATCATCATATTCAGCAAAGATGACGATTCTCACCTAAAGGATTTGACTACAATTTTTCAGACACTACAAAAGGCCAATATTAAATGTCAGTTGGACAAGTGTGAGTTCATGAAAACAAAGTCGAATTCCTTGGATTTTTCGTATCCGACCGAGGCATAGAAAAAATTCCAAGTAAAATCACCCCTATAGCAAACTACCCTTGCCCAAAAACATTGAGAGATCTCAAGTTGTTCCTCGGTCCTTACGGCTACTACATAGGGTTCTTCAAAAATTATGCCAAGCTGGAGAAATCCCTTACTGATCTTTTAAGAGGGAAAGATGAGCACGTGTCCAAAATAATGTCAGGAAAAAAAATATTATGCTAAATGAAGAAGCATTAGAAGCTTTTAGAAAATTAAAGAGTACTATTATTTTAAGAGATATCATTTTCAATTACCCAGATTTCAATAAGGAACTCTACACTGACACACAGACTACAACTACAACTATAACGACCGACCTCGGAAAGTTACAAACCAAGACGATACGGATAATACACATAATAGAATTAGATAGTATTGGCGAATCCTTGAAGCGTATTCCATACGTTATCATCTTCCTTTAGTAGTAGACTTAAAAGGGCTATTAATTCTCTAGGAACGGTATGGAAATACATCGCCACACCGGATCGCGACGATCTAGTGTTGATGGAAAATAATAATAAAATAAAATAATAATAAAATATCTAATAAGCCACAACCACAAATAAATTATTGTAAAAAACCAATTATAAAAAAGATTTAAAAAATGAACCGAACTTTCGAATTCTATCACAAATTCTTTAAAAAAGACTATCTGCCTCAGCACAGAAATAACATTCAATTTGCAGAATCAGATCAGATTAGTAAAAGAAGAATGGTTGAGACTTAATGTAATAAACTCATTTTTACTTAATGAGGAAAAGATAAAGGGAATAGAGAATATATTCAATAAGCGCAATGTACTAACGCTATCAATAGAAGAGATGATAGAATTCTCGGAAGTAACCATATTCCACAACAAAACAACTCTTCTACATATTATAAAAATTGCAAGTTTAGAGAATATTATTGTCAAACCAATAGTTAAAAATAACCTGATAGTAAACCAAAAATTTAAAAAAATAATGTTTAATAAAAATAAAATGTATGGGATAACAAATGATTGTAAAAAATTCAGTAACGTAAAGATATGTAATATGAATCAATTTGTTAATATAAGCAATACTACTTGTCAACCTAATCTCTTAGTAGGAGAAAAAGTGTTTTGTGAATTTATTTATTTTTTTATTTATTTATTTATATTATTTCATGTCGACTATTAACAGTCGACAGAAATAAATTAATATATAACATTAAAATTAAATATCAAATTAATTAAATTAAATATTTATATATTTAAAAATAAAAAATGGATTTAAATAAAAAGAAATAAAAAATAAAATATAAAATAATAAATAATTCTGGGGTGAACAGATTGTAAATTGATTCAACATTTGTTGCTAAGATTGGGGAAACACAGAAAACCCCAATCAAATCAATGACCATCACCAGAGATTATGTGATTAATGTGTGAGTAAATGTTATAAGATTAAGATTAATAACCCCGTAAAGTCTGTTAAACTCAGAACATAGTACTCTGAATGGTTAATGCATAAGGTAATAAGTAGGGCACGTGCTAATTGTTAATAAGGAAAAGAAACGTGTCAATTTAGTAATGCAGACCACATTAGGAAGAGCCCAAATTGAAAGAGATCAGCAACGGAATCACTATGATTAACAATTTCAATGGCACCGTAACCTGGAGCAACGGCGAGAAGAACCTAACGGGCGCCTAAGTCATTGACGTCTACAATGAGACCGTCATCATAAGCGGTCAGAAATTCAGCAATTCTGAGACAACTCCAATGCAGTCCAGCAAACCTCTGATACAAATGACCCCGGAAGAAACAGGGAGAATCAAGATACTACAAAAACTGCAAGTAGATACCCTGTTCAATAGAAGTTCAATGTAGTTCTGTTCGGCATCTTCATGATCATCACTGGTACTCTATACTTCTGCAGGAAGAAGGAAAAGAAAATTACCTTGCATACCATTACCCAGCGATATGACAAATGTAAGGGGAATGTCTTGTAGGCCCCACCTTGGCTTGCACTCCTCACGTTGGGAGCCAAAAAATATTTCAACATACCGAATGAGAGAGAAGCAGTTTCCTGGCTCCATATTGGGCGCCAAAAAAAAAAAAACTATGCAATAAACATGCATTACTTATCTTCCCATTGAAGGAGGGAGGGCATCTGCCCAACTTCTACTCCTCGCGGGTCGATCAGAGACAGAGACATAAAAAAAGTAAAGCGACTCAGACAAGGAATTAGAGACAGAGACATAAAATAAAAAGTAAAGCGACACAGACAACGAAATAGTGTATAGTGAGTACAGCTGACTAGAATGTTCGTATGATAATGAAAAGCGGTGCGGGGTTATGATGGAAGTGGACCCTCCCCTTCAGTACCCTTGGATGGTGTTCGCCAAGATCCCCAAATAAAAATGGACTTTCCTTTTCTCACTTAATCATGTCCCAACTGAAAACTTATCGCTTTATAATCACAAGCATCTTTGTATTAAATATTTTACCAAAAGATTTAATCTCATGTTCATAACTAATTTTATTCCACAAAAATGGGGTATTTACAAATTCGGATTATTATGATTAATTCATTATGAAAACAATGCGAAAAGAAGATTAACTAAACTTAACTTATATATATATGTATATACACATCTCATTTACAAATTATCTGCTTACAGAATTAACATAAGAATAAACAAATATATTTCAACTATAATTCTATGCATGAAAAGGAACACAGCTGGCATATGTTTTTTTATCTTTTGTACATATGTAGTTGGTTGTCAAGTGTCCGCGACTTCTTTGTTTTGGTTCTGTATATTCGTTTTTAATAATTGATTATTGATGTTTGCAACTGCTAGTTCGCAATAGCTTTTATTGGTATATATGTACATATATGCACATACATACATACATATGTATATACATATATTCTTTTAGTTACTTATTTGCTATATTTATGTATGTATGTGGTTGTCAAGTGTTCGTGACTTTTTTGTTTTGGGTCGGTATATTCGTTTTTAATTATTGACTATTGACGTTAGCAACTGCAAGGGGAACTAGGGAACGATCGACTCAGGCAAGTGACCATGAAGATGTTTCTGGCAATCCGCTTTGTGCTGTGTACTAAGCTAGCAACTATGCATGGGACCCCTGCACGTCTGATCGTCACTCCGCACTATAGACCTTTTTTGACTTTTCGTGTTTTATATTAATATCTCATGAATGAAACAAGGTATTTTGGTTTAGTTTTTTTTATCTGGTAGATATAACCAATAGTAAGTAGAATTAAAAAAAAAATTTGGGTGTGGCACCGCCCATTTTTTTATTTTATTTATTTTTTTATTTGGGGTTATTTTTAATAACGAGTGTTTTAACATTGGTATTATTAAAAAAGCATGTAAAACTGCAAAATTATAAGTAATAATATTTATAATTATTAATTCAACAGAAAAAAAAACAGTAAAATTGAAGAATACATGTGTATTTATTGCATTCCAAATGGTAACCAACTCTGAGCTGTTGGATTTCAGGTTATGCCCCAAAAGTTTAAATTCCAATAAATCAGGATAAACCTGGCAATTCTCACTATATGCAATTAAACAATAATTAATTACTCTACGACTTACAATAGGTTACAGCGTATTTCCAAATACGGCACACTTTTTAAACCTTTGTAAAAATTAAACTTATTAACAAATCTGTACTTGTTAGAACACTTATTTTGACATATAACTACGGAGACACCACAACGACTTCAAACACTTCAGATATCAAAACATGCAGTACAAATCCCACTGATTCGATTGCATCACAAAAATTTGATCAGACAAGAGTTCTATTCATAGTTATTTGATATTGACAATTAGACTAAAAAATGCACATCTGCACTGATTGCGCCCATGGATATAAACAGCCGAGTTTCAAACCTTATTTCGCCACAGTGGCGCCACCTATGAAAATTTTTGGTATGCAACTTTGATGGTCACTCTTTTTTTGATAAAGAGCGATCAAAATTATTTTGATAGTTTAACTTTTATAAATGGGGTTTATAGCAGCTTTTTGGCAAAAAAAAACCTATAGTGCTCCGTTCCAGTATAGAAAAAAAGATTTTAATTGTTCACAAAACTTAATAGGACACACACTTCAAGAATGAATGGAATAAATATATTTTGCGGTGCATTGAAACTGCTTAGTTGTGAATGTGTGTGTGTCAGTGTACGAATACACATTTTTGGGTATTTCACCAGAAATACTAATTTCACAAGTTTGGTAATATTGCATCAGCTTCTAATTGTGCTGTGATTGGTTGTCTGCATAGTCTCGCTTGAAGAAGTACAGTTTTAGCGGGGCGACAGCGTTGTGTCGCTGTCGCCGAGTGTAAGTACCGTTTTAGCGGGGCGACAGCGTTGTGTCGCTGAGTGTGGTTCGAAGGCATAAGCATAGATGCGATTTAATCGATAAGTCAGTGTACTGCCGTCATCTCATGAATAAACTTCGAAAAGGGCTTAGCTCTAATGGAAGATCATAATTCGACATAATAAGTGGGATCTGCCCATCTGCCTTCAACACTAGATGGATCATGGCGTACCATGATGGAATTTCAAAATTAAAACTTAATTGAACTTATGAGAGCTATAAAAACAACTGTACCTGATGCAGAGCAGAACAAATCTGTGGAACTACCCAAATTCAACCCAGACAAACCAGGCGCCAACGCATCATAGTGGAATTACTTGGCCTGAGTTTAAAGAATTGTTTATACAACGCTTCGACACTATAAAAACCGAAGAGATAGCTGTGTCTGTGACCCTTGCGTTGCTGGCAAGCTTCGATAACCGATTGCAGCGTTTAAGTTTCACATCAAATGTTCGTTCGAACCAGAGGAGATTTACAGTTCTAATTAAAATTGTTCACTTTTATTAAAAGGAAAAGAGACGCTATGGGGAAAATTGGGACACAAAATGTTTTAATGCAGAATCAGGAAATAACAGAATCAATTTGCAACTAATAAAACATACCATGGCAAACGCGATGGTCACCACGGTGAAAAATCAAATGTAACTTGCTACAAGTGCATAGAATTGAGTCACATATCTACCCAATGTACAAAGAAGGAAGTTGATAAGAACAAGGCATTCAACCTGGAAAAGCGAGTGGAGCAGTGCACCGTTGCAGTACCCAAGGGAAACCTGAACCATAGAGCTCAAATTCTTGAAATTTTCTGGTAAAAGATTCAACAATATTGTTTTGCTAAAAGATATCGGCAGCAATGGAATATGTAGTGCTATACAAATATTAAGTAACGTATAAATTCAAGATAATTGTATTAAAATTTTGTTTCACGTAATAGGCGATGACGATATGCAAATCGACAATGTAATTGGCCGTATAATACTAAATCAGGGTCTTAATATTGTTATTTCATCAAACCAATTTAAAATTTCAAGGACCAAAGTAGTTAATTTATGTACCGGCAATGAGCCAGCCGATATTAATACTGAATTCGAGGGATAAGATAAAATAAAACTACATTCATTGTTGGCAAAGTACTCATTTATAACTGGTATCCCAAGTACTAAAGTCAGAATTGGCGAAATGAAAATTAGGTTGATTGATCCAACAAAAACCGTACAAAGAAGGCCATACCGTTTAAGTCCATTCGAGCGAGATTTAGTTCGAGAAAAAATTAATTAACTGCTAAAATGCAATATAATTAGACCAAGCTGCTCACCTTATGCAGCTCTATATTATTGGTGAAGAAAAAAAATGGTTCGGACAAACTTTGTGTTGACTTTAGACAACTGAATTCAAACACAGTCTCTGATAAATATCCTTTAACACTTATACAGGATCATGTTTAGATATGGACAGTGGATATTACAAAATTCCTTTACATTCAGATTCCATAGAGTACACGGCGTTTGTGACTCCAGATGGTAGGGGATCTAACAAATTCTTTTGCCATCGTCTATATGGATAACATCATGATAGTTGTCTCAATAAAATGCGAGGCGCTAGAAAGATTCTAGATGTCTTGAAAAAGGCTGGGTTTTCATTTAATCTTTCAAAGTGTTCATTCCTGAAAACATCGGTTCAATATTTGGGTTGCAATAGAAGTGCAGGTGAAATTCGTCCAAATCCACAGAAAGTTGTAGCGTTGAATGCTCTTCCGCCCCTACAGTCAGTCACTTCACTTCATTGGGCTAGCATCCTATTTCCGACAGTTTATTAAGGGATTTCTGCAATTAATGAAACCGTTATATTTCCTAACTGCAGACACAAACAAATTTATTTGGAAAACAGAGCATGAACAGATACGGAAAAAGGTCATTGCCACTCTTACCGACAAATTAGTCCTTGTTATTCGATCCTATTCATCCAATCGAATTGCATACAGACGGAAGTTGCAATGGCTACGGTGCAATTTTATTACATAAAATTAGTAACAAACCCCATGTAATAGAATACTATAGCAAAACTACTTCATCGGCAGAATCAAGATATCACTCGTACGAGTTGGAATCCTTAGCTGATGTGAACTTCATTAAAGATTATTATTTGTTGGGCAGGAACTTTGTCGTTTATAATGACTGCAACTCGCTAAAGGCGTCAAGAAATAAACAAGATTAAACCCACAGAGCATAGCGTTGGTGAGCTTATTTGCAGACATTCACATTCGATATTCAGTATAGAGAAGGGAAAAGAATGGCACATGTTGACTTTTTATCGAGAAATCCTCTTTCACAAAAGTCTACTTCAACTGCAAATAGAGAAAAGAGTAAATTTAGTTGAATTTTCTAGCAACTGGCTTATCGCTGAGCAACGTCGATATTGTTAAACATTTTAGAAACTTTTCTCTGCCTGAAGATGTTGCGAAAACCAATGAACTAAGAGCAGAAGTTCTTCATCGGAAAAAACAGAGAAATGACAGAACACGTTGTTTACCAGTGGTGCCACGAGCTTTCAGATGGTCTATTATAAATCAAGTTCATGAGTCAATAATACATTTAGGTTTTGAGAAGACATTGGATAAAACTTACGATTTATACTGGTTTGGCAATAACTCAAAATACGTAAAAAAAATTTATAGACAACTGCATCACTGCAAGGTGTCAAAATCCACTTCATAAAAAATACAGGCTGAATCCAATACCAAAAGTCACTTCCTTCGTACACTATCCACATCAACAGGAAAATTAAGTGACAAGAGTAACCAAATATGTCTATCTTAGTCATAGTCTTCAATTAGACAGTCAGAATTGCATAAAAGCCGTTCAATCTGCTGTTTCATTTTATGGAACACCAAACCGAATAATAGCCGACCAGGAAAGGTGTTTTACAGGCGCAAAATTCAGTCAATTTTGTTCAGATCAAAAAATAAACTTGAATTTGATAGCCACTGGTGCAAGTCGAGCTTATGGTCAAGTGCAGCGAACCATGAGCACGTTGAAGAACATGTTAACGGAGGTTGAAACTGGAACACAGTGTTGGCAGGATGTGTTAGGAGAGGTGCAGTTGGCAATCAATTGTACAACCAACCGCACTACGAAAGCAAGTCCTTTCGCTGCCAATCGATGGCGTCGACTATCGGTAGTTCTCCACCTCTAATTTAGAGTGCTCGCGCACTTGTACATTCATATATGTATTTCCTCTGGTGGAATTCAAAATATGATGAAAGCGAATGACATTTGAAATTCAGTAAATCAGTAAATTCAGTAAATTTGATTCTAAAAGCCATAATTTCCTAATGCATAATTTCTTACTTATTGGGTTACCCCATATTCTGAAATTGATTTCCAATTATCTTAAAAACAGAACTCAGAGAAGTTATATTCAATTCTTTTCTTCCTAACCTTTGTTATTCGGAAGTGATCCTAGATCCTCACCAAAGTCGAACCACTGCTGTTCAATTTATTTATGAATACTTGGACTGCTGACTAGAGACCATGAATTGCCCAAGAATTTACGTCTTTTAGAAGCGTAGAGAACAACAATTAATGAACAAGAGAACATGAGAGATCGCACAGCGCCATCCTTAACGCACCTCTGTCATTGATGTTGTTAGCAATCCATCCAACACCACCCAAGCAAAGCTTCTTGTGCGTATACATGTCTTTATATGTATGCGTGAGCTTATTGTTTGAAATTATTTCTAAAGTCTGAAATCTTATTTCTTGCTTTCCAGAGATATTTTTCTCAGGCGATTGGCAACTTGAAAAATTGTTGTGGTTCATGTTGTGAATCGCCAACATCAAACTTGTATATACAAAAATCAAAGATGTTTCTTATACTCCCACTGAAGAACTAATGTATAATAATACTTACAAAAATAAAAACAAGTAAAATCAAAAAAATGCTAACATGCAATCATAAAAGGGGTACTGTCGGGAGCTCTCAATTTTTTTTCCTGGAAGTTTGTGTTTGACATCTCACTAAAGGATGGAGATGCACTGAATTTTGGAAATATACAATCTGTAGTTTCTGAGAAACGAGAACTCATACGAAGACCAGGTTTTATTTGTTCAAAAGGGTAGTTTAACTTCCTTTTTTTGATCGCTTTGGTGGAATCTTAAGCTCATTCTTTCTTGTATATTTATTGTTGCTTTGAATACGATTGGCTTAATTTAATATAACTTTTTATAGTTATCGGGCGAAGATTTAATTTGGGATGATTCTGCATTGACAATTACTATAAATCCAATGCAGGGTGATGCTATATCAGAAGGTAGTTCAGACTCCGATAATACTGACTCCGAAGATGAAGGTATGCACAATTGTAATATTAATAAGGTTAGTAATAAAATATGTATATAATTTTTTATATTTAAAATTGACAGGTATGAAAGATAGATTCACACACATTAATCAACTTGAATGGCATAACTCAAATATGTTTACATCAACAAACTAGATCATTTATGAGCGAGGCTATAAGGTTTATTAATAAGAAATAAATTAATTAATTAATTAAACTTAGCTAAATGTTAATGTGCTTTTTAAATATAAATTCAATTTAAATATCCATATGAGGTAATCTAACTTACAGATGCAATGGGATTAAAGAAATTTATTATAATATTTACACCTACTTAGAAACATTTATTGACAGATAGAAAAAAACGTTCCCCGGACCAAGCATCATTAAGATATGCTATCAAACAATCGTTTTGTCTATTAATTTTCTTTGAGATGCGCTAGAGCAATGTTCGCAGAAAAAGTAACTTTTTTTTTCACTGTGGACATGGACATCGATATTAGTTAGTAATTTTTTAGTGGGAGCTCCCTCCCTCCGTAGATCAGATGAACGCGGGGCAAATGTTGTTTATGATCACGGGAAAGAGGTAGCCAGTAATCAAATACAGTACAATAGATCTTTTTATTTTGTAACATTCAAGAATCCGATAGATGGAACTGTAGTAGTCAGAGTCTACAAGAAATTCAACAATCGGTGAGAAACAACAGGCCACTGCAACAAACACCAAGACAAACGGAAGCAAACATGTCTCTGGTTCATAGCTGATGACATTTTCTGAGTGAGTTTAGATCAACGGATTTCATATCATCACGGAGTATCCCCAAAGAGTTCACTGGCCGCTGCGATCTTAAAGGTCAGTATGAGATCTCACAGAGAACGACTTAACGTTCAATTCCAGCACACACTGAGAATTCTGAATTTTGTGCCTATTGGTAAATTAACAAACTAACAAATCATTACTGCATGACGTTATTGTAGTGACCATTGAACGACTTCCTTATGAAGCAAAAACAACAAATGTCGACTCAGTAGAAGTCGAAACACACTCGGCGACAGCACCACAATGCTGTCGCCGCGCTAAAACGTTTCTTCTTCTTCTGCGACAACTTACAGAACAACCAATCACAACACAATTAGAAGATTATGCAATATTAGAATAGTTGTGAAATTAGTCTTCTGATGAAATTCTCAAGACTGTATACCCATACCATCATACCAACATCCACACACTCTTATTACGCGCCGACACGGCCATTCTGGCCATTACACGACCTCGTGCAATTTAACTAAATAAAAATATTTTGTTACCATTCAATCAATTTATAAGTTTATTCAAATATAACTTCTAAATTTTCATTTCAACTTATAATTTTCAGCTTATAATTACAAATTACATCATACATATTTCTCCGTTTTATTTTCTTAACTACTTCAAATTCTTTTGTAAGTTTTTTGACTCATTCTTTGACACAGCTCAATTTTTTTTTTTTTTTTTTTACATTATCATTAACCATTCAGGTTTCATATTATATTATCTAATGCACCACACACCATGATCAATAACATTGTTTTGCATTTGTGCTTACATTGTTATTAAAAATTTCAATATTATCCCTTAAGGCAACTGTACTGTTTTTTTCAACAGTTCCAACTTTTTCACCACTGTCTCTTTCAACTTTTTCAACATTTTCACCACTGTCTCTTTCAACAGTTTCAACTTTTTCACCACTGTCTCTTTTAACAGTTTCAACTTCATTTACATTATTTATCCTCATCACAATTTTCAAATTCCTCTAGAATTTTTCCATCTGGCATTTTTCTTATGTCATCATGAGCATATTTATATATTCTATTATTTGTCAAAGACCTGAGCATGTATCTATCCCCCTCTATCAATTCAATTATTTGGAACGGACCCCTAAACTTTGAGCTTAACTTTGTCTGATGTCTCTCTTCATTTTTTTACAACACGAAATCTCCAACCTTGAATCTAACAACTTTAGCCTCGTTTTTATCAAATTGCTCCTTGTTATATGCTGCTGCAGCTGAAATATTTTGACCTACTCGTGCTCTCACTTCTACTAAGTCGACCTCTTCTACCATATCGCAGGGTGGGCAACTCCCCCCCCCACCGGGCGGGCAACTTTGCCGATAAACAATTCTAAGGGGCTTGCCTTTGTCACTCGACTAACCGAACAGTTCAAAGCTAATTGAACTTCTCCTAATGCATCTTGCCAAGATCGATTGCTAGTTTCAACGGCCGTTAATAAGTTCATTAAGGTGCTCATAATGCGTTCAACTTGCCCATTTGCTCTACCTGAACAATGATATACTCCTTCAGATCAGACTTGCCACTCAACTTTCCAGTTATGTCAATATGAATGGTGTGCCAAGGTGTATTTACTTTTGGTATTGTATGAAGATATACTTGAACTTTACCCAAAGAAGACTTTCACATTTTACACGTAATACAGTTTTCAACAAACTTCCGAATATACTTGGACATGTTCTCGAACCAGTAATAGTCGTAGGCCTTATCTAACGTCTTCTCCCATCCCAAATGCATAATGAACTCATGTATCTGATTTATTACGGACCATCTGAATCATCTTGGAACAATTGATAAAGATCGAGTTCTACCATTTCGCTGAATTTTCCGATATAATATTCCTGCTCTCATCTCGTAAGTTTTAGCAATGCCCTCAGCAAGAGAATTTTCTTTCAATTTATTTACAATATTAACTATTTCAGAATCTTGACGCTTTTCGGCCAAAAGCCAATTGACAGATATTTCTGCCAAATTAACTCGTTTTTCTGGGCCTTTACAAATCAACTCTACGGAAGGCAGATTTCTTGAAAAGAAATCAACATGAGACATTCGTTTACCTTCCTTATATTGTATTGCAAATGTAAAAGACTGTAAATACGCCCACAATCTTGCAGCCTGGGGCATAAATCCTGTTTAGTTCTTGATGCTTTAAGTGAGTTACAGTCAGTGAAAACAACAAAATTTCTACCCAATAAATAATGGAGAAAATGTTTTATCGCCAAAACAACAGCAAGAGTTTCTAATTCATAAGAATGATACCGTGATTCAGCAGGAGAAGCAGCCTTACTAAAATATTCAATGACATGAGACTTGTTGTTGATTTTGTGTAACAAGATGGCACCGTATCCCCGAGAACTTGCATCCGTATGCAACTCAATAGGATGGTTCGGATCAAAAATTACTAAAACTGGCTTTTGTGTAAGAATAGAAATTACTTTTTGTCTAATTTCTTCATGTTCCGATTTCCAGACAAATTCATTCTTCTCCGATGTCAACAGGTACAACGGTTTCATAAAACAGGAAAATCCTTGCATAAATTGCCTGAAATAAGACGCTAATCCAATAAATTGGCGTAAAGCAGAGACCGACTGAGGAGGTGGCAAGGTAGTTAACGCTGTAACTTTAAGCGAATTCGGACGGATTTCACCTGCACTCACTTCAAATCCCAAATATTGAACTGTTGACTTGAGAAAAGAACATTTTTTTATATTGAATGAGAATCCAGCATTCGTGAGACAGTCAAGAGTAAATTTCAACCTTTCTAAAGCCTCACTCTTTGTTGCAGCAGCCACCATTACGTCATCCATATAAACGACAACAAACGTATTTGCAAGGTCTCCAAGTGCTTGCATGACTGTGCGTTGAAATACAGAAAGTATGTTCCTGAGCCCAAAGGGCATTGCCAAAAATTCATATTGTCCGTCAGGAGTGACAAATACTGTACACTCAACCGATTCTTTGTGCATGGGAATTTGATAATACCCACTTGCCATGTCTAAACATGTAAAATATTTCGCTCCATTAAGTCTGGCTATCTGGTCTGATATAAGGGGCAAGGGATATCTATCTGCGACTATATTAGAATTTAATTCGCGGTAATCAACACATAAACGATGAGTGCCGTCTTTTTTGTTAACCAACATTATGGAACCTGCGTATGGTGAGCAACTTGGTTGTATAATTTTACATTGCAATAACTCATTTATTTTGTCTCGAACTAATTCTCTTTCATTTGGGCTAAGCCTATATGGTCTTCTTTTAACAATTTTTCTTGGAATTCCATTAAGAAAAGATTTTGAATATTTTTCCAATATACTTTGTAATTTATCTCTATCTTCCCCAACAAGATCAGTGTTCAATTCAAAAAATTTCTCATAATTTGAACAATAGTTTACAGTTTTTGATCTAATAATTTCGAATTTTCATGGTGTGATTATAACATTAAATCCAGGGGACAGTACTTCTCGACCAATAATAATATCATTCTTCAAAATTTTTGAAGTTCAAATACTCATGGAACAAAACATCAATACAATGTTTGTTAATTATTACATTACTACGTATTTGCAATGTGCTGCATATGCCGCCACTACCAATACCCTTCAACATGACTACATTGTTAATTCTTTTACCAACTAATTTGACACCTATCTTCTGTTTTATTAGTGAACATTCCGCTCCAGAGTCGAACGTTGTTATAAACGTCTCACCTTGATGAACCATCTCTCCTTTGGGTTCGCATAGCTCCACTCTTTTCATCTGGTGTGTATCCTTGACCTTATCAATTTTGGACTTACTACAGTGTGTTGAAATATGACCAAGTTCACTGCACTTGAAGCAGGTTATATTCGCTTTTTGATGGTGACACAATGCACTCCTGTCACTACTTATAGCATGAGACGATGGATGATTTTGCTGCTGTTTAGCTCGACATTCCATAATTTTGTGGCCTAATTTTCCACAGAAATGGCATTTGATTGTTGAAAGTTTAAGACGCTTATTTTTAGGTGAAGATATTTCGTCCTGCATATTTTTCTTTCGCTTGTTTAACGTGAATGCTTTAAGCTCGGTTTGTAATTCACTTCTGGTGCGCATATTTGAAGTAAAAGTTAGACACTGCAATCTGTTATCAACATGAGCCATCTTCGCAAGCGTCACAGAAACTGCAATTTCCTCCACGCTCATGTCGCGCCATTTCGTGACATTATCATACGACTAGCATAATTAGAGAGGCATTCGCCATCGGTCTGACAATTAGCTGGCATTGACAGAAACATGGCCGCTGGCGTTTCTACAGTACCAAAACGTCGCATGAAAAGTTCTTTAAATTCGTCCCAAGATATGTCGGGATAACATGTTTGTGAAAGCCACTGCGACGCACTACCTTCCAACGATGTATTCAAGGCCATCACCAACGCGCTGCCTTTTATGGAATTTTCTGCGAAAATTATTTTTACAGTTGAACACCACGCCGAAGCGTCGGTGCCATCGACGTCTGCGTTGAATTTTGGTAACACAATTGTTTTTTTATTTGTTGCCTTAGGTGTCGTCGATTGTAAAGCTTTGATAAGCTCGATCAAATTTTTATTTTGCATTTCCATTAAATCTCGCCATTTTCCATCTGATTCATTAGGTAGCGAGCCGGATCCCACTTCTGATGTCGCAGCGAATTTGTTATTGTTTTCCATCGTAGTAGCGCAGCGAGTTTCGGCTTTACACACTATACTATAGTTCTATACGCAACTGCCTGCGTTGTCCCTTCTACTTTCTGTGCTTACCACCGAACCACACTCGGCAACAGCGCCACAATGCTGTCGCCGCGCTAAAACGTTTCTTCTTCTTCTGCGAAAATTTGCAGAACAACCATTCGCAAGACAATTAGAAGCTTATGCAATATTACAATAGTTGTGAAATTTGTCTTCTGATAGAATTCTCAAGACTATATACCCATACCAACATCCACACACTCTTATTACGCGCCGACATATACATAAACTCTTGCATAAATTGTTTAGGCATTTTTAGCAGCGCTCGCTAGCACGTGTTTTCACTTCAAATGTTTGGTTCAAGTGATGTTCGTGCCAGCGTTGCCATTAAGTGTTTAAAGTTTTATTTTGTTTATTGACGCTGTTTCGCAATACTCAAGTCGCAACAAGAGAATCGGATCAACATCAGTAAGTATTAGTGTTCAATAAAAGAAAAAATAAGAAATATGACATATTTATAATGTGAATGCGTGTATTTTTTTGATTGATAGATGTCGCAATTTCAATTACTAGATTCGGGTTATCAGCAGAGTAAATAAGGAGGACGTCGCAGCTCCAAACGAAGCACCCTATTATATAAATAAAAGCTACATAAACAAACATGTGTAAATGTAACAAAATGTTGTTTTAAAATATATTAAAAAAGGTTACAAAAGTATTTAATAAATTATAATAATTTCGTAATAGGACATTTTTCAATGGAGTCACAAGTACTAATTTGACCCACTAGTGCAAGTACTAATACTTCACTTTTTACCGGGTACGCGGTGACGAATGGTGACCACTTAATTTCATAATGGAAATACATTGCTGTTCAGTAACTAGGCTACCACTATTTTCAAGAGAAGCACCCAGTACAAAGTAATTTGTTTAATTTGTTTCACAAATTTTTCTTCCGTCCTTATATCAGATGCCATTATTAAAACAGAATGATCAAGGTAAAAAAATATATATGTTGGTGCATTGAAACTGCTTAGTTGTGAATGGGTATTTTACCAGGAATACTAATTTCACAAGTTTAGTAATATTGCATCAGCTTCTAATTGTGCTGTGATTGGATGTCTGCATTATGTCGCTTTAAGAAGTACCGTTTTAGCGGGGCGACAGCGTTGTGTCGCTGTCTGACGCGCCGGCGCTGGAGCAGAGGCTCTACTGAAGCGGCGTCGGCCACGTGTAGGTTATGTCCCCTGTCGGCGGCGCTGGAGCTAATGCTGCACTTGCGCGTCGTCGGCCACGAGGAGGTTATGGACGGCAGAGACGTTGAAGATGATGCTGCACTTGTGCTGCGTCGGCCACGCATAGATTAAGTACACTGGCGGCGGTGCTGTCAAAGTTGATGTAATCTGTGCGACGGCGCTGTAGCTGAGCTGCACTGACGCGGCAGCACTGGAGCTGAGGCTACACTGGCGCTGCGTCGGCCACGTGTAGGTTATGTTTACTGGCGGTGGCGCTGGAGCTAATGCTGCACTGGCGCGGCGTAGGCCACGCGGAGGTTATGGACGGCGGCGGCATCCACGTTGAGGTTACCTGGGCGACGTTGCTTAAGCTGAGCTGCACAGGCGGTGCGTAGGCCACGTATACACTATGTACACTGGCGGCGGCGTCGCTGGAGCTGATGCTCTACGAGCGCGACGGCGGCGGACTCCTCGAGACACGTTGACCTATGCCACTTGACAGGAAAACGTTTTAGCAAAAAAATATAACACACGAGTATGTCTTAACGCTACCAAAAATTAATTAGAAGAAGAGGCCGATATCGATCGGCGCAGCCTTTACATAACCTACTTTGCCGAATATACTTGGTATTGGGTGCACACGATAATTTTACACCCTTGAGTAGGAACAATTAACGGGAATCAGGCTTTAATGTCCTTGGCGTGGAAAGTGACTACATTTCGTTTTTGCAAGCCTTCTAGGCAATAATAACAGTTCCCTATTTACGACGAACTCTGCATTTGACAAATTGTGGAACAAGTTTGGCATTAAAATGTTGTGAGAATTCGCTCTGAACAAAATTACGACGAAACACTTCTTGACCTTCCCGAGAAGACACTGGTTTGGTACGAATGTTCTACCGGGTGGCATTAATTATATTTGGTGCATGAGCGAAAATTTTCCAAAAGTCAGCTCTCAAAATCAATCTCTGATTAATGAATGGAATATTGTACACTCAGATTATTTTCTGTTGTCCTTTATAACTCATTAAAGCAGGCCAAACTGCAATATCTTCAAGTGCTTTGCTATCTGCTGTCCTAACCGACGAACAAATAGACTTACAAAGGAGATCCCTGTCTCTAATTTCTGAAGCCAAATATGCACCTACACAACTGACATTGGCTCCAGTATCCAATAAGCCCAACTCCTGATATTCGTTAAAGGAAATGCAGGCAACTAAAAACAGAAAAAATCAATGCTTTTTGAAAGGTTGCGTGCTTGTGAATAATATCTTTAAATGCGGATGGCATTTCTAAACCCGGACTTATCTGTTTTCATAAATATGCGATCGCGCACCTTATGATAATGATCCAGTCGGTTCCGGTTTTCCGATTTCCTACCAATACAAGTTGGGCATTGCGGCTTGTAGATATTAGGAGCGCCGCATCCGTAGCAACAAACTTTACGTCCGGCCAAGCAATTTTCCCACATACATATGACCTTCTCTCTGGCAATTCCAGCATTTGGCATTAGCACAGGGTCTCACCGCTGCTACTTCGGCTTGAGATACAACTTCTCGCTTATCTCGCACACATGTCACGTGAAAGTACATCGCGATGCTCTGGCTACCCCGCTACGCACACGCGAATCTATCTTCAAAGCTTCTTGCAATTGTACCAATCGTCTGAGATGACTAATGGTGTGTACCGGCCTCGAACAACTCCTCATCTGGCATAATTATCGAAAATTGATTTCTCCGATTTTCTGTTTGCGCGAGCGAACTTGCTCCTTGCATCGGAAAGCTGATCGATAATCGCGGTATTGAGATTTTAAAACTTTTCCAAACTTCATCCAGACTATTTAAGGAACCTGCTTATAGTATCTCCAGTACCAGTCTCTCGCTTTTCCACTGTATAGGATGTGTCAGTAAAATCACTGTCCAACGAATCGTCTGTCAACACTTTGATACAAAAACTCATCTACAGTTAAACCCGTCTCGTAACCATCAAACTGAAAGTTCCATTTTTGCATGATATCGGCTAACCGACTTGGTCTGAAACCTAACGAACCCGCTCCCGATGAAACGCCAAGGAAGCTTGGTTCTAGCCTGCCACTGTTAATCGCCGAACGCTCGGAGGGATGAGACTGCATGTTGGCCATCAATCGTGACATTGTCTGCCTTACCATCCCCTTGATGGCTGTGTTTTCAACTGCACCGTTTGCAGCTCTATTCATTCCACGAGGTCTACCTTTTCTTCGTCGGCGTGCCGCTGGATCGAAAGGGTTGGTACTATTGCTGGGCTGACTGGGTAAGAGACAATTTAATCCCCCAACAACTCTGTAGTTGCGGAACTGCATTATGACACAGTCTATTCCTGAGCTGCTGGTTGATCCTTCCTTGTGCTCTTCCTTAATCGCAGATCCTTGAACAGGAATTGTAGTTCGACAGTTACTTTGTCCTTCGTGGAGGAGTCCTTTACCGAACAGAAAATGTTGCTGCTCGGCAGGGTATCCGCAACCTACAGATACACAAGATTCCAGAGGAGACACTGTTCCTCGTTCAGAAACCTTAGCGATGTTCCTACGATGTGGTAAGGACAGACGAAGGGAGAAAACTAACTTCAAAGTCTACGCCTTCACCTGCTAGTAGTAGACGGGCGCATAGGTTCTCCTTCAAATTATCAATTCACATAAGCTTGCAGACACCCTGAGATGTAAGATAACAGTATGGCGAATCTCAAATGTGATCCTTATGATTACCCTTCCTATGTGATCCAAAATTATCTAACAATACACAAAAACCAATCTACGATCCTTTTTGCTTTTCTGCGGCTACACGTTGTGGGATAAAACTTAACCAAGCACTCAAGAGTCCATCTATGATCCCATGTGCCTTGCTTGCCTTGCGTGCCTTGTAAGCCCTATAGCCCCAAGTTGAGCGCCAAAAATTATTGTAACAAGCGGGGTATGTCTTGTATTCCTTGTAGGCCCCACGTTGGCTTGCATGCCTCACGTTGGGCACCAAAAAATATTTAAACTTACCGAATGGGAGAGAAGCAGATTCCTGGCTCCATATTGGGCGCCAAAATAAAAAACTATGCAAAAATCATGCATTGCTTATCATTCTATTGAAAAGGAGGGAAAGGCATCTGCCCAACTTCTACTCTTCGCGGATCGATCAGAGACAGCCGGGCGGGACCCTCTGGTACCGTAGCTCTTTCGGCGTGGGCGTGGCTAAACGATCGACACCCTGCTATACGAATTTTAAATTATGGATCCTTACTTTAGTAGGGATTACTATTATGAATGAATGAAAACTTAACGCTTCATAATCACAAGCATCTTTGTATTAAATATTCTACCAAAAGATTTAATCTCATGTTCATAACTAATTTTATTCCATAAAAATGGGGTATTTACAAATTCGGATTATTATGATTAATTCATTACGAAAACAATGCGAAAAGAAAATTAACTAAACTTAACTTATATATATATGTATAAGTTAACACCACACTTTACATAAATGCAACTTTAGGTCAACGTCTGCATTTCCTGCATGCGCCAACATAAACAAAACAGCAGACAAAATTCAGTAGAAGAGCACCGAATTTGAAACCGATATTGCGACACTTCCCACGGGCACTTGCAATTAACTGGAAAAATTGACAACAACAGGAAACGGTCAAAATTAATAAGAAATCATCAGCAGACTGCAATTAGCCAATTGCAGCCGACTGCACCATTGACAAGCCGTTGTCAAAATCTGATTTGCTGCTGCCTCCTTCGCTGCCACCTTCGCTGCCACCGTCGGAGACAACGCCGCCAAAATTACATATTCACAAAGGCCAGCTTAGGGAATCAGAATTAGAGCTTAAGTTAGTCTTAAATTTGCATTCAAACAGTAAAGTTCAATAAATAAATAAAAATAAAAGTTAATTTTTTTTATTACTTCAATTAATAAAATATAAATTTAACTGGCGCCCGAGCAGGGACCACGGTTATAACACAATAAAGCAAAACGCCTTTACGTGTCTGCGGATAACAGAGCAAAACGCCTCTACGTTCGCGTCGTGACGAAATACGAAAGTGAAGTTACGATTAACCGTAGGGTCAAGCAAATTAAAACGGACAACGATTAAAATACAACAGAGCAAAACGCCTCTACGTGTTCGCAAATAACAGAGCAAAACGCCTCTACGTTTGCGGCGTAACTTAGTGAAGTTACGGTTAAAAGTTGTGCCAAGGCCAAGGGACAGACTCCCACCTTGCAGGTGCGAAAGGTGGCCCGAAACCAAAATAGGCAGTCAAAAGATCTGTTGTAATATGCACATATGTTGCACGTAGCGAGGGTCCACTGTACCCAATACTTTGCCAGCAGCAACACATTGTTGCATTATAAACAAATAATTGAATCAATTCAAAGTGAGCGCGAAATATGATCGCCCACTTATGAATTGGTCTGAGTCAGCATTCCCACGCTGACCGCTACTGCAAAACACATATGTACGTAAGACTCTCTCAGCGTGTATGCTCATGTGACATACACGCTCTCTTTTAACATAGCACGTAAGCATAAACATTTAAGAGAAAATGAATGCAGCTGCTCCGCTGCCGGCAGAACGGGCAGCGTAGCGCGCATTCAGAACTGTATCAAAGAACGAAAAAACAATGAATAAAGAGACACCAAGGAAACAACACGTATGTTGTTTTAATAATGAATAAATTAATTTTGGCAACACTACATGGCGACCGTGACAAAGAGCTAAGGCTCTTCGGATAAATTAATCTTATAAAATTCTCAAAGTGCCTTACAATAATAAGTTACAAAACAACTACAGTGACAACAACAACAACAACTTCGATAGTAACTACGATTGATGGAAATAGAAATTTAAATTTATAATTGATCGCACATGTCGGTTGACACATTACGAACACTTTGTGTATTATTTTTACATGCGAATTAATTATGCTACTTATTAATTTATGGCAAAATGTGTTTCTATTTTGGAAACTTGCACGACGAATGACTAAGAATGATAATGAGAATAACGAAAATAAATAGCGAGGAATACGAATGCCAATAAAAATGACAATAAAACGAAACGTATTTGAAAAGTGACTAAATTGCAATTCCACTGAAAGAAATATTATGTGAAAACAAAATCCGAAATAAACAACAGCGCACGCATTATTTAAATAGTTTTCTAAAAATGTTTATGTTTAATGAATCTGTGGTTAATGAATCTGAAAAAATCTACAGTGAAGAGCACATTAAACCTGAACTAGCACCGGCATCGTCTAGCACATGAAAACCTTGAGAATTTGTAGCAAGCAAGAAAGCTAATGAATGACCGCCAAGCCGACCTTCGAATACCCTGCTCCTATCGAGCAAAGGGATTTACCAAGCCTTAGAGAGGCAATAGAGGTAGATCCAACCGCGGGACCAAAGCCCTTGACAATAGAGGAGTACAAGGCACGGACAGCGGCGAGGGAAAAACCACCAAAAAAGAAGCGAGGTGGTCAACGAATAAAATTACTAAGCGCAAGACGGTTAAACATTGAACTGCTGAAGACGGCAGCCAACGAAGAAGACCGACAGCGCTACAAAGAGCGCCTTGCAGCTGTCAACCTACAACTTCGCGGTGCGAAGTAAAGCGGCGAGCTGCGTTAAACGCCATGCGGTTCCCGCTGCAACACAAATATACTAACTATTAGGATTTCATTTCCATTACTAACACATTATACTCAGTACTAAACTTAATATAAGTAAAATATTGTAAAATTGCAAATTGCCATTTATGTAAACTGAGTATAATGAAATCATTCATTAAATAGGGAAATGATATAGAGTTTTAATGAAGCTGAAAATAACAACAGTTCTAAATGAAAACTTATTCAAGATATATCTATGTCTTTAACTGAAATAAAAAAAAAAGTTTCTAATTATGGGCGGAACAAAGTCGAAAGCAGACGATAACACCGCAAATGTGGTAAATACAGTAGAGGTCGTGGACACAACCCCACATTTAGATTCACTGTATGTGCTACTTTTGATTTTAGTAATAATATCAGCAATCAATCTTGCACTAAAGATATATCTGCTGCACAAAAGATCATTGAGAAAGACTTACATGAGTAGAGCCAATGATCTAGATAAAGTATAAAAAGAAAATAGAAGAAAAATGACAGAAATACAAATAGAGTCATATCTAAACCAAGTTCTAGTTAACGACCCTGATTTTCGAATTCGTGCACTTAGTATTCTGCACAAGCACAAGACTTATATATCTTTGTATGAATTCGAATATGAATATATGGAAACATATAACCATATGTTCAGCCCTCTTCTGTATTTCGATAATACAATCAAAGCAATAATTTTGAATACATTGCCGTATGTATCTATAAAGAAAGTACGAGAAACTAATCCAATACTGGGCGAATGCACAATTTTAATGTTAAAACTACATAAATAGATAAAAAAAAAAAATAAAATTAAATAATTTTATAACACATAGCTTAGTACAGTCCATACCCAGTAACACCATAGGGGTACAGGTGCGACTACATCGCTAATATGTACATACATGGAATGGTTAAATTTAGTAACAACCATAAACAATATTAGAGATGCTTTTGACAAGTCATATAAATGCATCAACAAAAACGCGCTGATAAAAACTCAGACGCTAATTTTCCACATAAAGGTATTGATAACACAATATAACGCGTTACAAACCTTGATACTTAAAAACAAACACAAACTTACCGAAGAACATAAAGCCCAATGCTTAAAAGTTCTTAATTCATTCGGTAAAAGACTAAATAATACTAGTGTTAGACATAGCATTATAATAGAAGTCCCATCGGATATAACCAAAATAGCGGAATTCGACGAGAATCAGCTAATAGACCTAGACGAGTCACAACCGCAAGAGGATCTAGGTATCGAAAGCGATATAGAATCAATAGATGAAATAAAGTATAATAAACCACAACCAGCTATAATAAACATGGCCAATACAGTAGAAGCTCAGAGAGCATACCTTAAACAGGTATCTGCCACAATACCTGAATTCGATGGTAAGAAACTCCATCTAAACAGGTTTGTGACAGCATTAAAGTTAACAGATTTGACTAAAGGAGATCAGGAAGCTCTAGCCGTAGAGGTCATCAAGACCAAAATTATTGGCCCACTGACGTATAAAGTAGAGCATGCGACGTCCATACAAGCAATAATTAACATATTGCAAGCAAACGTAAAAGGCGAATCACCAGACGTCATTAAAGCAAAGTTAATGAATGCCCAACAGAAAGGCAAGACCGCATCCCAATACGCAACGGAAATAGACAATATGCGTAAGCAGTTAGAAGCAGCTTACATAGACGGTGGATTAGACGCCGACAATGACGACAAATTCGCGACAAAAGAGTCGATATCGGCAATGATCAAAAATTGTGCCAATGAGTCACTAAAAATGATCTTAACAGCAGGTACATTTAATACATTCAATGATGCAATGGAAAAATATATACATTGCAGTACAGAAATGACCGGCAATTCTAATACAGTTTTCTTTTATAATGGGAATAACAACTACCGTGGTAGTAACAATTCCAATACAGAGGAAATAATAACTACAATCACCGTAGAGGCCGAGGCAACGGAAACAACAATTCCAGCCGAGGTCGATACAATAACAATAAAAACAAAAACACAAGCAATGTCAGAGTAGCCCAGAACAATCAGGGAAACTCCCAACAACCCTCAGATGTTCAACAGTAGGAAATTATGCGGTTCATACCATCAATCTTAGTTTAAATATTTTTGTAGAATTTTTTAATATAAAGACAAATAAAAAACTTGTATTTTTAATAGATACCGGTGCAGACATATCTCTGCTAAAGGAAAATTCTGATATCTTTCATGATATCCAAATAAATAAGAAAATAAATATTCAAGGCATAGGACAAGACCTAATACAGTCTAAAGGACTGATTTCAATAGAGATACAGACAGACAAATACATAATTCCACACGATTTTCATTTAGTAGACTTACACTTCGCAATACCTTGTGACGGAATAATAGGCATTGACTTCATTAAGAAATTCAATTGCCAGTTAGATTTCAAACCGAATGAAGATTGGCTCATAATGAGACCGAATAATTTAAATTTTCCAATTTATGTTCCAATAACATACAGTTCTGGTAATAATTCCATTGTTCTACCAGCAAGATCCCAAGTAGTCAGAAAAATTCACATATCATCAGTTGATGATAGTGTATTAATCCCAAACCAGGAAATAAAAAAAGGTATCTACGTTGCAAACACAATTGCAACAACTAAAAATGCATTTGTCCGATTAC
Source organism: Drosophila quadrilineata (assembly GCA_018150725.1). Lineage (NCBI taxonomy): Eukaryota > Metazoa > Arthropoda > Insecta > Diptera > Drosophilidae > Drosophila > Drosophila quadrilineata. The sequence continues at coordinate 633,071 of JAECWN010000155.1, read as the reverse complement.
TAAATACGACCAATACAGATCAAGTAGTTGATATTAAAAATTTGTCATATGAATCACTTTCGAACTACGAAATAGTCCAAAAGAACCAAGAAAATAGAGAAAAATCTGTCTTATCTCAATTAGCTAAAAATTTTCCACCACAATTTAAAAAAGAATTGACTAATTTATGCACAAATTTTAGCGACGTATTCGGACTCGAAACCGAATCGATCACTACCAACAACTTTTATAAACAAAAGCTAAGATTAAAGGATGATGACCCAGTTTATATAAAAAATTACCGAAACCCTCAAAGTCAAGTAGATGAGATACAAGTCCAAGTACAAAAATTAATCGACAATAAAATAGTCGAACCGTCTGTATCGCCTTATAACAGCCCACTTTTGTTAGTTCCGAAAAATCCCTCCCGGGATCTGATAAGAAAAAATGGCGATTAGTAATTGACTATCGTCAAATTAATAAAAAACTGTTGTCGGATAAATTCCCGCTCCCTAGAATTGATGACATCTTGGATCAACTAGGAAGAGCAAAATACTTTTCATGTCTTGATTTAATGTCAGGATTTCATCAAATTGAACTCGAAAAAAGTTCAAGAGATATAACGTCTTTCTCAACAAACAATGGCTCGTATCGCTTCACGCGATTGCCATTCGGTTTAAAAAATAGCGCCAAATTCTTTCCAGAGAATGATGACTATAGCATTTTCCGGATTAGAACCTTCTCAAGCTTTCCTTTATATGGATGATTTAATAGTCATTGGTTGTTCCGAAACACATATGCTCAAAAACTTAACTGATGTTTTTGAGAAATGTAGGAAATACAATCTTAAATTACATCCTGAAAAATGTTCATTTTTCATGCATGAAGTCACATTTTGGGACACAAATGCACAGACAAAGGAATCTTGCCTGACGACAAAAAATACGACGTCATCAAAAATTACCCAGTCCCACATGATGCGGACAGCGCTAGACGATTCGTTGCATTCTGCAACTACTATAGACGTTTCATCAAGAATTTTGCCGACTATGCTCGTCACATAACTAGATTATGTAAAAAGAATGTAAAATTCGAATGGACAGCTGATTGTCAGCACGCATTCGATCATCTCAAATCGGCACTAATAAATCCGAATTTATTACAATACCCAGATTTTAGCAAAGAATTTTGTATAATAACAGATGCCAGTAAACAAGCATGTGGAGCAGTTTTAACTCAAAACAAAAATGGACTCCAACTTCCAGTTGCTTATGCATCAAGATCGTTTACTAAGGGTGAAAGTAATAAAAGTACAACAGAACAAGAATTGGCAGCAATTCATTGGGCAATAACTTACTTCAGACCATATATTTATGGTAGACACTTCACTGTCAAAACAGATCACAGACCGTTAACATACTTGTTCTCAATGACAAATCCAAGTTCAAAACTAACGCGTATGAGACTTGAATTAGAGGAGTATAATTTTACAGTAGAATATCTGAAGGGTAAAGACAATTTTGTAGCGGATGCGTTATCAAGAATAACCATTCAACAGCTACAGCAAATAACTGTATCAATCCTGAAAGTCACTACCAGGTATCAAAGTAGACAAAATTCCTGCGCAGGAAATGAAAAAATAGAATTGCCAAGGCAATCTATAGAAAAAGCTTCAAAGCCCAACGTATATGAAGTCATTAACAATGACGAAGTACGTAAAGTAGTGACCTTGCATGTAAAAAATATGCTATGTTTTTTTAAACATGGTAAGAAAATTACTGCAAGATATGATGTTAGCGATATATATACCAATGGAACTCTTGATTTAGGTCAATTTTTCCAAAGGCTTGAAATGCAAGCCGGTATAAATAAAATCAGCCAACTCAAAGTGGCACCGTGGGAAAATATCTTTGAACAAGTTTCAATGGATAATTTCAAAAAAATGGGCAATAAAATATTAAATTCATTGAGAGTAGCGCTACTCAACCCGGTGACCAAAATAGAAACAATAAAAGAAAAAGAAGCTCTATTGTCTACATTCCATGACGATCCAATTCAAGGAGGTCACACAGGCATTTCAAAAACCTTGGCCAAGGTCAAAAGACATTATTATTGGAAAGGTATGACTCGAGATATTACCGAATACATACGAAAATGTCCAAAATGTCAAAAATCAAAAGTGACAAGAAAAATAAAAACTCCTTTAACAATAACTGAAACGCCAAATTATGCTTTCGACAGGGTTATAGTGGACACCATTGGTCCACTACCCAGGTCTGAAAATGGAAATGAATACGCAGTCACATTAATTTGTGATCTGACTAAATATCTAGTCGCAATTCCAATTCCAAACAAAAATGCTAACGATTTTTGAGAATTTTATTCTAAAGTACGGTCCAATGAAGACGTTCATTACGGACATGGGAACAGAATACAAAAATTCCATAATAAATGACCTGTGCAGATATTTAAAAATAACTAACATAACATCAACTGCACATCACCACCAGACAGTTGGAACAGTCGAAAGAAGTCACAGAACTTTCAATGAATACATACGTTCATATATATCGGTTGATAAAACTGATTGGGATGTATGGATCCAATATTTCGTATACTGTTTCAACACGACCCCCTCAATGGCACATAATTATTGTCCATATGAGTTAGTTTTTGGTAAAACAAACAATTTACCAAAACATTTCAATAGCAAAGAGGATATAAATCCTTTATATAATATAGATGATTATGCTAAGGAAAGTAAATATAGGTTAGAAGTAGCCTATAAAAGAGCAAGAAGCATGCTCAAACAGAATAAGTATAAGAATCAAATACTTTATGATAGGAAAACTAATGACACAGATTTATGTATAGGAGATAAGGTATTCCTACGTAACGAAGTAGGTCATAAGTTAGATTTTCAATACACAGGGCCCTATAGCGTAGTAAAAATAGAAGATAGAGATAATGTAGTAATAACGGGGAATAAAAATAAAAAACAATTAGTTCATAAAGATAGGCTAATAAAAAAAAAAAACGAAACAAATTAAAACCATAGATATATTTGAATTTGAATGACTTTATAAAAAAAAAAAATATATATATATAAAAAAAAAAAAAAAACTTAGATATAAACAAATGTTAATAATTTCAAAAAAAAAAAAATAAATAAATAATTTTTATTTACTTTATTCATTAAAACTCAATACCATAAATCACTTTAATTCATTAATATTAGAAACACATTAAATAACACATTAATATTAAAAAAAAAAAAAAACACATATATATTATTAAGATACAATTCAAAAAAAAAAAGTACATGAAAATAACTTCACTTGATTACGTTATTTTTCAAAAGGAGGGAGATGTAATATGCACATATGTTGCACGTAGCGAGGGTCCACTGTACCCAATACTTTGCCAGCAGCAACACATTGTTGCATTATAAACAAATAATTGAATCAATTCAAAGTGAGCGCGAAATATGATCGCCCACTTATGAATTGGTCTGAGTCAGCATTCCCATGCTGACCGCTACTGCAAAACACATATGTACGTAAGACTCTCTCAGCGTGTATGCTCATGTGACATACACGCTCTCTTTTAACATAGCACGTAAGCATAAGCATTTAAGAGAAAATGAATGCAGCTGCTCCGCTGCCGGCAGAACGGGCAGCGTAGCGCGCATTCAGAACTGTATCAATGAACGAAAAAACAATGAATAAAGAGACACCAAGGAAACAACACGTATGTTGTTTTAATAATGAATAAATTAATTTTGGCAACACTACACTGTCAAAAGTGTCCATTGTTGTGAAGGGTACGTCCCCATAACAACTTCCGATTGAAGTGTCGACAACTGGATCCCCAGTAGAGGAAATCAAAAAGGAGCAATTCAGACGACCAGGAAGGATGGCCACTATTCTGTATTCGTAAGCTTAAGAAAAATTTTATAAGAGAAAATTAAAAATCGAACAAATTGAAATTGATAAAAATAAAATTAGATTTAAGAATTAAAGTGATTAACCAAAGTGAAAATATTAATACATACATTAAACCTTGCAAAAATACAACAACTGATTACAAAACATTGTAGTATAAAATTGTGTAAAATTATAACAAATAATTGACTACAAAATATTGTAGTATAAAAGTCTCCAATCTTGCGATTCCCAACGAGGACCCTCCAAGACAGAAGGAGGAAACCAGCAACTGGTTTTCAAATTTTTTTTTCTTTCCAAATTTAAATTTAAAGTACACTTTGTTTCCTCACCAATTTAATATTTGTGAAACTTTTATGATATCTTCCCTTTACAACCTTGACAATAAATTAAAATTTTGTTTAACAAAATTTTATTTAAATATTTAAATCAAACTACATGTCAAATTCCAACAATTTAATACGACCCCCAGTACTAGATAACAGACAGGCAAATCAAAGCAGAAATATGAATCAACAAGAGTTGAATAATCACATCTCTAGAATTGTAGCGGAATCTATTGCTTCCCAGGTACCAGAATTGATCAGGCAACAAAACAATCCACACCACAACTTCCTTGATGTCCCCAACCAAACCATTCTTCCCCAACACCGGACGAATCTCAATGACTTAGACAAGATACCAGATGTAGTTAAGAGCATTCGGGAATTCTCTGGTGACCGCAGAGAATTCAGCTCATGGAAAAAAGGAGTAGATAGGATTATAGAGAACTATACGGCACTGCAAGGCACTGTCAAATATTTCGGAATTATTCACACCATACGAAATAAAATTGTCGGCAATGCCGATACTGCTTTAGAATCGTATAATGTGCCATTAGATTGGACTGCTATTTCAAAGTGCTTAACAATGCATTACGCGGACAAACGCGATTTAAGCACATTGGAATATCAGTTAACAACTATTACACAGGGTGTCACACAAACAGTAGAAGAATTCCACGAAGTAGTTTATCGCCACCTGTCCTTACTATTGAACAAAGTCGGTTGTATGGAACTGTCTCGAGAGTCAGAACAAATGATGACTAAGCTTTATAGAGATAAAGCTTTAGACACTTTTATTCGAGGGTTAAGAGGAGATTTACCTCGCCTTCTCGGAATGAAAGAGCCTGAAGATTTACCCCAAGCTTTGCACTTGTGTCTGAAGATCGAGAATCAGACTTATCGCTCCAACTACGCCTCAGCAAAAATGCAAGCCCCAATATTTCGACCAGACACAAAGCCCATTCCATTGCCTAGAACTCTGCTCGCAAATAATTCATTTTCTCGACAGCCGCCACCAGTACCGCATAGAACGAACTTACCAATGACACAACAACGTATGACATTTTTCGACCAAAGACCAGTACAACAACCATACACCCATCAACTATACCCAAGACGACCATTCATAACGAACCCCACTTTTGCACCGAATCGCCCAATGTCACCAAAACCGCTGCCTCGTCCTGAACCTATGGACGTAGATCCCAGCATCCGAACCAGACAAGTAAATTACATGAATAGACCACAGAACATAGAAATGGGTAAACGCCCAGGAATCCCGACATACCATACTCCATATGCTGATAAACGACAACGAACATTCAACATAGAGAGTAAAATACATAACAGCAACGCTAGTGACAATGAACAAAACGGCGATATCGAACAAAGAGAATACGAACAACTAACACATAATCAAATAGATGCAGACGATCATGGACAGACCTTTGACGAATATCAAGAACAATTCGAGGACATCTATGAAACTGACGAAAAATTAGAACATTACATGGACCTTAATTTTTTAGAGTGAACAGCTCCTCTTTACCATATTTTGAGGTAAGAGTAGGAGCAGACAAAACTCTTAAAATATTAATTGATACGGGATCTAATAGGAATTATATCAAACCAAGCTTAGTAATAAACCCCATTCCAAACTCTACGCCATTTGAAGCCATTTCAGTTGGAGGTAATATTAAAATTACCCACCATAAAATTGCTAACCTATTTAATATACGAGATGTACCTATTAAATTCTTTCTTTTGCCATCATTAAAATCTTTCGATGCTATTCTCGGCAACGATACTTTAAAAGAACTTCAAGCAGTAATTTATACCGACAAAAATTACATGATTATCAAAAATAACGTAAAAATAAATATTAAAGAGAAAAAATAGAAGCAGTAAATAGTATTAGCCCCCGTACAAACCACTTATCCGATCAACAGAAAGTAAATTTAGAACATTTACTTAGCAAGTACCCTAACTTGTTTTCCAAACCAGACGAGAAACTAACTTATACGACAAATGTGACTGCGGAAATACGAACAAATAACGAAACACCCGTCTATTCAAAATTCTATCAATACCCCATGTCTCTCAAGGACGAAGTTAATAAACAAATCTCAGAATTGTTAGAAAACGGTATTATTCGACCGTCTCGCTCCCCGTACAATTCACCCGTGTGGATTGTACCTAAGAAATTAGATGCATCTAACGAAAGGAAATATCGAATGGTAATAGATTACAGAAAGTTGAATAAAGTAACAATTGCAGACAAATATCCCATCCCTGAGATTAACGAAGTGCTTGCTCAATTAGGCAATAATAAGCTATTTTCTGTTCTTGATTTAAAAAGTGGATTCCATCAAATCAAATTAAAACCTTCGGATGTAGAGAAAACCGCATTCTCTATAAATAATGCCAAATTCGAGTTCACACGTCTTCCGTTCGGATTGAAAAATGCTCCTTCGATTTTTCAACGAGCCTTAGATGATATATTACGTGAACATATAGGAAAAATTTGTTATATCTACATCGACGACATAATCGTTTTCAGCCAAGATGAGAAGTCCCATCTCCAGAATTTGAACACCATATTCCATACCCTATACAGAGCCAATATAAAATGTCAACTTGATAAATGTGAATTTTTCAAGAACAAAGTTGAGTTCTTAGGATTCGTAATATCTGACAGAGGTATTGAAACAAATCCTGATAAAGTTTCGGCAATAGCCAATTATCCTACCCCAAGGACAATAAGAGAACTCCGATCATTCTTAGGTTTATCTGGTTACTGGTTTTCTTTGTTGCAAGCTGATCTTAACATTTTCAATTCATGGTGTAAAACCAATCTTATTGCCCTCAATTGCTCAAAGTGCAAAGCCATGACTTTTTGCAGAACACAACCTGTGCATGTTCAATACTTGTTAGACGGCCATCTTCTCGAGAATATATCTCAAATTAATGACCTAGGCATCTTACTTGATCGTAAACTCTCTTTCAACGATCACATTGAGTTCATGGTAAATAAAGCCATGAAGGTCTTAGGTTTCATTAAGCGTTGGTCTAAGGAATTCAATGACCCTTATACGACTAAACAGCTTTATGTCTCTCTGGTACGTCCCATCCTCGAGTATGGGATCTGTTTGTGGTCTCCACAGTATCAGATTTATAAAGACAAAATCGAATCGGTGCAAAAGAAGTTTCTAATTTTCGCACTAAGAAACTTAAACTGGTCACCACAACTTAACCTTCCGCCATATCCTAGTAGATTACTATTAATTAATCTTCCTTCCCTTTCACACCGTCGCACTATGCTGGGTGTTACTTTCATTCTTAAACTTATCAATGGTGATATTGACTCTCCTTTCTTACTTAACAAATTAAACTTTTCACTTTATTTATTTATTTATTTATTTTTTATTTAATGTCAACTATAAACAGTCGACAGAAATTAATTAATATGTAACAATTACAATAAAATTTAAAAATGATTAAATTAAATATATAAAATAAATTATATATATGTTTAAAAATTAAAAATTAGAATTAAATTAAAATAAAAATAATAAATAAATAGTTCTGGGGTGAATAAATGTAAATTGATTCAACATTTGTTGCTAGGATTGGGGAAACCCAGGAAAACCCAATCAAATCAATGACCACCACCAGAGATTATGTGATTAATGTGTGAGTAAATGTTCTAAGATTAAGGCTTTATTAGTAGAAACAGACGACTCTAATCTAATAACCCCGTAAAGACTATTAAACTCAGAACATAGTACTCTAAAAGGTTCATGCATAAGGTAATTAGTAGGGCAAGTGCTAATTTTTAATAAGGAAAAGAAACGGGTAGATCTGATAGGAATTGAAAAGTTTAATTTGTTAAGCAAGAAAGGAGAGTTAATATCACCATTGATAAGTTTCAAAATGAAAGTAACACCCAGCATAGTGCGACGGTGAGAAAGAGAAGGAAGATTAATTAATAGTAATCTACTAGGATATGGCGGTAGGTTAAGCTGTGGTGACCAGTTTAAGTTTCTTAGTGCGAAAATTAGAAACTTCTTTTGCACCGACTCGATTTTGTCTTTGTGAGTCTGATACTGTGGTGACCACAAACAGGACCCATACTCGAGAATGGGACGTACCAGAGAGACATAAAGCTGTTTAGTCGTATAAGGGTCATTGAATTCCTTAGACCAACGCTTAATGAAACCTAAGACCTTCATGGCTTTATTTACCATGAACTCAATGTGATCATTGAAGGCGAGTTTACGATCAAGTAAGATGCCTAGGTCATTGATTTGAGATATATTCTCAAGAAGATGGCCGTCTAAAAAGTATTCAGCGTGCACAGGTTGTGTTCTGCAAAAAGTCATGGCTTTGCATTTTGAGCAATTGAGGGCAATAAGATTGGTTTTGCACCATGAATTGAAAATGTTAAGATCAGCTTGCAACAAAGAAGCAGAAATAGGATCCTTATAAGAGAGGCATAATTTAACGTCATCTGCATACATCAAAACAGCACTATTCTTAATAATAGACGGAAGGTCATTAATAAATAAATTGAAAAGCAATGGTCCGAGGTGGCTACCTTGGGGCACTCCTGAATAAACAAAGATCTGCTTAGAAAGGGAAGAATTGAACATAACTCTTTGAGTTCTATTTTTAAGATAATTGGAAATCCAGTTCATAAGAGTATGAGGAAAACCAAGAAGCGATAACTTGTGCATTAGGAGAGTATGGTTTACAGAATCAAATGCTTTACTGAAGTCAGTGTAGATAACATCCGTTTGCATCGTACTATGAAACCCACTAATGACAATAGAGGAGAGTTCCAATAAGTTTGTTGTAGTAGATTTGGATCTCACAAAGCCATGCTGGGTTGGTGAGATGATTGAGCTACATAAGTGTTGCAGTTGAGAAGTAATGATTTTCTCGAATAATTTAGGAATAGCAGACAACTTAGAAATAGCTCTATAGTTCATGACATCAGATTTAGAGCCTTTTTTATGTAAGGGAATAACATAAGATTCTTTCCATATCTCAGGAAATAATCCGGTCGAAACGGATAAACAAAAAAGTTTAAGAATTGGCTTACAGAGCGAATTAGCACAGTATCTGAGAACACAGCCAGGCACCCCATCTGGCCCAGGAGAAAAAGATGGCTTGACCAAAGTTAGCTCACAACCTAGCAAACTTTCCGTAATCTGTGGACCGAAAACAGAGTTAGCTGGATAAATTCTATAAGGATAAGGAGACTTAGAATCGTAAATCTTAGACGAATAAGTATCCTGGAAAAAATCTGCAAATAAGTCCGAAATATATTGATCGGTACTAGCTGTTTTCTCGTTTAGCGTTAGAGAAGAAGGATATGTAGCAGCTCGCCGTTTTAGATTTACAAAATTATAAAACTGCTTAGGGTCTTTGGCAAATTGTAATCTACAGCGAGTTAAATATGCACTATAGCAACGGTGGTTCAGAGTATCAAAGCAAGACTTAGCGCTGACATACCTTGAAAAATCAATAAGCCTACCAGATAATTTGAACTTTTTGTAAAGCTTGGATTTTAAATTTTTAAGTCTATAAAGTTCCCTAGAGAACCAAGGTAGTTTTGTAGACTTAGAAAGATACACCCTAGGAACACTTGATTCAAAAATAGAGTTAATAGCTCTATAAAAAATGTGAATCGCACATTCTAAATTATTAGAAGAGTACAATTCCGACCAATCGTAGTTATTAAATAAAATATTGAGATCACTAAAGTTTACTTTACTAAAGCAGTAGTGTTTAGTGATTGGAAGTGGTTTATTTTGCTGCCCGGATGGTGACAGCAAAATAGCGAGCTCTAAAGTGGGGTGGAACGCATCTTCAGGTGAAACTAAAGGATCAATTCTTACAACAGTATCGCATACCTGATCTGATACAAAGACAAGATCAAGTATTCGGTTCCTGCTATTTCGAATTGAGTTGACCTGAGATAGATTAAGTTCAAGAAGTCCCGACAGAAACTCGTTAGAAGTCATTAAGTCGTTGTTATCCGACCAAATAACATCGGGCAAGTTAAAGTCACCAACAACTACCAAACAATCTTTATCCAAAAGCATGCTGGACAAAGATTGAATTGCCGTTAAGTGAGCTAGGTATACAGATAAATCAGACTGGGGAGGAATATATGAACAGGAAATATATAAGTTAATGTTATGAATTCGCACTTTCACACATACAATTTCTATATTAGTGGGGGAGTTATTTACTAATTGCGATACAAGATTAGATTTTATCGCAATAAGGACGCCTCCACCTTTTCTATCCATTCTATCACATCTATAAATAACATAAAGAGGTGAAAGTATAGATGCATCAAGAATGTCAGGTTTAAGCCAGGTCTCAGTAAATGCCAAAATGTTATGTTCGAAAGAAAAACTATCTACATAAAGGTTAGAAAGTTTTGACTTAAGACCTCTAACATTCTGATAAGCTAATAGAATTGAAGAATTTATTAGTTTTTTGACGGAACATTAGTAGGAAGAGAAGGGGGAACAGAAGACTTATGTCTCTTTTGCGGACTGTACTCCTTTACAACCATATCATCCAGCCAAAAAGCATTAGTACAAATAGTACTAAATGCACTTGTGGGGACAGATATTTTGAAGGAGGAAATTTCTCTATGATGCTTAAATTTGAATTTCTCAACGGTCAAGTTGGGACAATTATTATTAAGCTTGTTTAAAATATACGCCTTAACATCTTCAGTTGAAGTTTCAGATGCCAGGCGAGAAATAAAAACTTGGCGTCTATTAGGTACAGACTTAAGAGGTCTGGCAGTCTCCACTACGCAAGGAAGAACATTTGCAGCCGTGGGATGCTTAGGGGAATTAAACACCCGAAGATGATTAACCTCAGATGATACAAGAGGCATATCATTGGAAGGCCTACCTTTCTTGGGTTTATTGGGTTTAGAGCTACGTGGGTTTGAAATAGCTGCAGAAGGACTTGATTCAGGAATATGTTCAGTAGTCATAACCGGAGTAATAATTACCTGCGGTGGTGAGCTACTGGAAGAAGGCACACCCAGAATAGACGGCTCAGGAAAAATTTTAAAATTATTAAACTTAAATTCCATTGCTTGGAATTCCTTGTGAAGAAGGTCAAAGTTTTTTTTTAAAGCACAGAAATTATTGCGCGTATGCATTGCAAATGATTGCATATTAATTTCCGTCTCACGGCAAGCTTCACAACACCATTTAAGACCCATCTTATTGGCGATGTAATCTTTCACACGCGCGGTGAAACCTGCACATTTAACATGAGCTAGATTGTCACATAACCAGCAGCTTATAAAATCAGCCTTAGGATCGGACATTACCTTACAGACTTTAATGCAGCACGAAGTCATGATGTAAGGAAAAATATGAGATCGAATAAAGAAATTGAGAAATTATAGGAAATGAGTTATGTTTGAATGTAACTAAACTTGTGTTGAGTGCTGTAGAAAAACACAATATCACAATGCAAACAAAGCAAGAGAGACAATAAGGTACAGTTAATGTTAAGAACTGACGTTAAGAGCGCACTTCCTATTAGATCAACCCGTTTCTACTCCTTATTAACAATTAGCACTTGCCATACTAATTACCTTATGCATGAACCTTTTAGAGTACTTTGTTCTGAGTTTAACAGACTTTACGGGGTTATTAGATTAGAGTCTTCTATTTCCACCAATAAAGCCTTAATCTTAGAACATTTACGCACACATTAATCAATTAATCTCTGGTGGTGGTCATTGATTTGATTGGGTTTTCCTGGGTTTCCCCAATCCTAGCAACAAATGTTGAATCAATTTACATTTACTCACCCCAGAACTATTTATTTATTATTTTTATTTCATATTTTCCTTTAATTTAATTCTAATTTTATATTTTAAATATTTAATATATATAATTTAATCATTTTTCAATTTAATTTTAATTTTATATTTAATTTTAAATTTCTGTCGACTGTGTATAGTTGACATTAAATAAAAAATAAAAATAAAAATAAAAATATAAATAAAAATACTACAGGAGATTTATAAAGGATTATGCAAAACTTGCTAAACCACTCACTATATTATTAAGAGGTGAAGATGGACATGTAAGCAAAAAAGCCGCCTTAACAAAATCAATAAGCCTTAATAAAGAAGCCATTGAAACATTTAGAAAATTAAAAAATTCTTTGATATCACAAGATGTAGTACTCAAATATCCTGATTTCAAAAAGGAATTTCATCTCACCACCGATGCATCAAACTATGCAATTGGTGCAGTTCTCTCACAGAACAATCAACCCATCTCATTCATATCACGAACCCTCTCCAAATCCGAGGAGAATTATGCAGCCAACGAAAAAGAGATGTTAGCCATCATATGGTCCCTTAAAGCATTACGCAATTACCTGTACGGTAAAGCCAAGGTAAAAATATTTACCGACCACCAACCACTTACACATTCATTAAGTAGTTGGAACGGCAATGCCAGAATTAAAAGATGGAAATCACACTTAGAGGAATATGACTATGAGTTGCTATATAAACCAGGTAAAGATAATGTAGTTGCAGACGCATTATCCCGAATTCCAAGCACAGATCAAGTAAACTCAGTCACTACTCAACATAGCGACGAGAGTTCAAGTCATGACCTCATTCCTAGTATGGAAGTTCCTATTAATGTCTTTAAGAACCAAATCTTCATCCACAAAGCAAATACTAATGATTATAAGTTCAGCATACCTTTTCCAATGTTTCATCGACATGAAATATATCTACAAACCTATGAGCCCGATTCACTAATACAAATACTTCGTAAATATCTTAACCCTTCCGTTGTCAATGGAATACAAACCTCTGAAGACATCATGGGAAAGATACAATCTATATACCCAGATAACTTTAGTGAAGTTAAAATTCGGTTTACGCAAAGCAAAGTTCAGACCTTATAAAAGAATCAGAGCAAGAAGAAGAGATACTTAAAGTTCACAACAGAGCCCATAGAAATGCTATAGAAAATAAAATCCAATTATCCGAGAAATTCTACTTTCCACAAATGAAGAAAAAAATAGAAATGTTAGTTAAACAGTGCAAAGTTTGTAAGGAAGAAAAATATGATAGACACCCAACTAACCCTGTTTTAGAACCAACTCCGATTCCAGAATACCCCGGACAAATCGTCCACATAGACATTTATTCTACAGAAAAGAAGTTAGTATTAACCGCCATAGACAAGTTTTCTAAATTAGCCCAAGCCAAGATTATAAATTCCAAAGCAATAGAGGACATAAGAAATCCTCTAAGAGACATTATATTTTATTTCGGAGTCCCCAAGTATATCGTAATGGACAATGAAAAATCCTTCAATTCAGCCTCCATATCTTTCATGCTCAAAGACCAACTCAATATACAAGTATATCGAGCACCCCCCCATAAGAGCACTGTAAACGGTCAAGTGGAGAGATTCCACTCAACACTATCCGAAATAATGAGATGCATCAAGAAAGACGGAATTCATAGAAATTTTTCAGAACTACTAGATCGAGCAGTTTATGAATACAATTATACAATCCATTCAGTAACAAAGAGAAGACCCCTTGAGATTTTCTTTGGTAGAACAATATCAACAAACCCCGAAGCTTATGAACAGACCAGACTTGACAACATAGAGAGACTAAAAAATAAACAAATGAAAGACCTCGAACACCATAACCAGAAACGTAACGAACTAAAACAGTACAATACAGGCGATGAAATCTACGTTAAGATAAATACAAGATTAGGCTCCAAATTATCAGCAAGATATAAAAAGGAAATTGTCAAAGAAAATAATACCACAACAATACTAACAGAATCAGGGAAGAAAATTCACAAAAGTAACATTCGAAATAATTAAATTCATCCTTTTAGGTTATTAATTCTATGCACTATGAAAAAGACGTATGGATTGCTAGATATCACCAACTATACTGATGCAGAAACCGCACTAATAAACAAAGGATAAGGCAAAATTCAATTATCCACTACCAGAGTTATTCATATTATCGACATAAATCACATCAAAGACACTTTAAATACCCTAAACTCATACGTAGAAAACGAATTAAAACATTCTAACAACTATCACACCCTTAAACACGAGCTAGACCAAACATACTCCATCCTACAAACATTATCCCCAACCTCACATAGCAGAAATACAAGAGCGATTAATTTGTTAGGAACAGCCTGGAAATATATTGCAGGTACACCAGATCACGATGATCTTGTTTTACTTGAAAAAAATATAAATAATCTTATAGATAATAGCAATAACCAAGTTTTGATTAATAATCAGTTCCAAGACCGTTTGAACCAAATAATCAAGTTTACAAACTCAATATCGAATTCAATAAAAAAAGATAGTTACGTAAATACAGAAGTAGCTTTCAACCTACAAAATCAAATCAGGCTTGTTAAGGAAGAAATCATAAACGTTAAATACGCTATTCAATGGGCCAAAACTAATGTAATAAATACTTTCCTTTTGAATGAAAGAGAAAATAAAGAAATTGAAAAAATATTCAAGGAAAGCAATATGCCCTTATTATCCATAGAAGAAATGTTAGAATTCTCTGATGTAACAGTCCTAAATAATAAAACAACAATCCTTTATATAATTAAAATTCCAAACCTCAATAATGCTATTTACGAAAATATACTTGTAAAATCTATTATTAAGAACAATGTTATTATAAACACAAAATTTCAAGAAATATTTTTTAACAAAGACAACATGTTCGGCATAAGAAACAAATGTAAAACCTACAATAAGATCAAAATTTGTAACAAAAATAATATTGTTAATATAAGCAATAGTACTTGTCTACCTAAGCTTCTGATAGGAGAGAAAGGGCTATGTGAATTTAGCAATGCGGACCACATAGAAGTAATAGAAGAAATAAGCAGTGGTCTCATAATGGTCAACAACTTCAACGGCACACTTGAGTGGAACAACAAAGAGCAGAAACTGGAAGGAACCTACGTCATCAACTTCTTCAACGAGACATTCAGCATCAATGGCAAGCAATTCAGCAACATGGAGACGAAACCCATCCAGTCAACAAGGCCGCTTATCCAGATAACTCCCGAAGAAAAGCAACGAATCAAGATACTCTCCCTTAATGCATTGGAAAGTCTGCACATAAACAACACTAAACGCTTAGCAGAATTGGAAGCAGATAAAATCTACAACAGAAGCTACGTCATAGTTTTGTTCATCACCTTTACAGCCATCGCAATTCTTCTCTACTTCTGCAAACGAAAGCAAGAGAAAATCATATTGCAAGTAGCATCCCCCGAGCCAACAAAAACCACCAACAATAGAGTCAACCTAAACACCATACCTTTCTTCTAAAGAACATCGCTTGAGGACAAGCTCAAATTAGAGGGGGAGGAGTTAACACCACACTTTACATAAATGCAACTTTAGGTCAACGACTGCATTTCCTGCACGCGCCAACATAAAAAAAACATAAACAAAACAGCAGACAAAATTCAGTAGAAGAGCACCGAATTTGAAACCGATATTGCGACACTTCCCACGGGCACTTGCAATTAACTGGAAAAATTGACAACAACAGGAAACGGTCAAAATTAATAAGAAATCATCAGCAGACTGCAATTAGCCAATTGCAGCCGACTGCACCATTGACAAGCCGTTGTCAAAATCTGATTTGCTGCTGCCTCCTTCGCTGCCACCTTCGCTGCCACCGTCGGAGACAACGCCGCCAAAATTACATATTCACAAAGGCCAGATTAGGGAATCAGAATTAGAGCTTAAGTTAGTCTTAAATTTGCATTCAAACAGTAAAGTTCAATAAATAAATAAAAATAAAAGTTAATTTTTTTTATTACTTCAATTAATAAAATATAAATTTAACTTATATACACATCTCATTTACAAATTATCTGCTTACAGAATTAACATAAGAATAAACAAATATATTTCAACTATAATTCTATGCATGAAAAGGTACACAGCTGGCATATGTTTTTTTATCTTTTGTACATATGTAGTTGGTTGTCAAGTGTCCGCGACTTCTTTGTTTTGGTTCTGTATATTCGTTTTTAATAATTGATTATTGATGTTTGCAACTATACATAAATATACATATATTCTTTTAGTTACTTAAATATATATATTTGATATTGCTCAAACCTTAAGATCGTAAAAAATATAAAAAATTATCTGTAACAAAAAAAAAAAAACAAATACAGATGAACCGCACTCTTGTTTATTCACTTGGTGACCACAACATAACTTTTAAGCCACTGTGCACTCCCTACTCTGTTTTAGATATATAATTATATAATTATATATAGTTACTATTTAACTGAAATTAAACTTATTTATCTATAAAATGGCGACGGCTGATGCTGAGCTGATGCTTTACTGGCGGCGGCGGCTCTGGAGCTGATGTTGCACTGATGCGGCGGCGCTGGAGCAGAGGCTCCACTGGCGCGGCGTCGGCCACGTGTAGGTTATGTCTACTGGCGGTGGCGCTGGAGCTTATGCTGCACTGGCGCGGCGTCGGCCACGCATAGATTAAGAACACTGGCGGCGGCGCTGTCCACGTTGACGAATTCTGTGCGAGAGCGCTATAGCTGAGCTGCACTTACACGGCGCCGCTGGAGCTGAGGCTACACTGGCGCTGCGTCGGCTACGTGTAGGTTATGTCTACTGGCGGTGGCGCTGGAGCTAATGCTGCAATGGCGCGGCGTAGGCCACGCGGAGATTATGGACGGCAGCGGCGTTGAAACTGATGCTTCACAGGTGCTGCGTCGGCAACGCATAGATTAAGTACACTGGCGGCGGCGCTGTCCACGTTGAGGATATCTTGGCAACGTCGCTATAGCTGATGCTGCACTGGCGCACCGTCGGCCACGTATAGATGGAGCTGAAGATTCAGTGCCGGCAGCGGCTCTGGAGCTGATGCTCTACGAGCGCGACGGCGGCGGAGTCCTCAGGACACGTTGACCCATGCCACTTGACAGGAAAACGTTTTAGCAAAAAAAATATAACTCACGGGTATGTCTTAACGCAACCAAAAATTATTTAGAAGACGAGGCCGATATCGATCGGCGCAGCCTTTATATCCAATTTGCTAAATAAACTTGGTATTGGGTGCGATTAAAGTCTGAATGTCAATGCTGTAGTGACAGCGTTTGAGATGAGCGCTAGCATTTATCTGTAATAAGCTAAAAATTTTGCAAGCATTGCACTTGATCGTACACCCGACAATTTTGTTGAAAAGTCGATCAAGCATTATTTTGTTTCTACGAAACTCCGTTACACAAACAACATCAACCCTAAGCTACAGTTCAATGACATCCCATTTTTTTTTTAAAGAAATGACGAAGTTTGGGGACAAGCTTTATTTAGAGGGGGAGGAGTTAATACCAAATAAGCTCAGATAAGTTCAATAACTAAATGCACCGAGCTTCCGCACATCGAATATGTGCAACATATTTTCTAAGAAAACTCTGAACTTCGATCAGCATAACTGTCTTCAGGCGCCGACCCAGCAGAGCTTCGATTCTGTCAAATTCTGTAAAAACGCGTAGGGCTAGTATAGCATAAGTATTCTTTATTAAATTAGTCTGGCATTTAACTAGTAAACATATAAAATAAAAAAAAACATTTTTTTTTTTTTACAAAAATCTTGTGAGATTTTAACTCATATGTAAGTATAAATTAAAGCGTAATTTTTTTTTTTTTTTTTTTTTTTTTTTTTTTTAGTTTTGGACATGCGCAACTTTACATTGCCAGTAAGCTTTTAAGAGATGTTACTGCCATAATCTCTTAAATAGCAAACTTTTTATAGGTATTTAGAAAGGTTATGCATAGAGCTACACAGTTAAGCATTAATAAAAAGTTTGGAACATGGTAATACATATAACGAACTCATATTTGTACATACATATCTGTTTTTATCTCTAAATATAATTTAAATAATAACTAAATAATATTGTATTGATTAAATCGAATAATATTTTACCGAAAGCTGTGTATATCACAAAATTTTTATATCACACACAGTTTACGAGCTTTCGTCGTTCTCTTTACAGTTTAGAAACTGTAATTTCCATCCCCTGAAGAAATATACACATTTAAAAAATGGTGAAATGAAGTGTTCTATCAAAATAAACTAATAAGCGCATTCTTTTTTTAATAATTATTAATATTGACACTTTAATTCCATATAATAACATAATATTTTTGTGCCTAAAATTAAAAACAGAAGGTACTGTTCTTAAATTACGATTAAACACTAACTAATCTCAAACCTAATAAACTATTTACAATCAATTCACATAGTATGTATAAAATAATTCTTAATTAACATAAAATTTATTTTAAACATAGGTTAATGTGTTGTATTACAAAAGACCATATTTCGATATTTGCAGATATATTTATCAATATCCAAAGTTCATATATTAAGAAAAACATATGTATATATTTGTTGACAACGGATTTGTTATAATTAATAAATCCATGTACAGGTCTCTTTATAACATTACTTTATATAAAGTCAACAATCAAATGTTATTTTAAGAATAAATAATGCATTCAACTCCTTCAACTTCAATTTTACTGTAATAAAGTGGTTTTTCAATTACGTAATTAAACAATAATTAATTTTGCTTTACAAATTAATAAAAAAAAATAAACATTTATCCTTACAGACATGGCGAACATAATATTAATAGCTTGTTTAGCTATTTTGGGTATAATTATCGCAATAGCCCTGTTTTTAGCCGGCGGATACTTGTGGTGGAGGCATAAAAGGTCACAATTACAATTTATTGAACCGAATGAGGATGAAGATTCCAGTAGTTATAGTTTAAGGTAAATGTAATTTAAGGGTAAGTAGCAACCACAGCTTTTCAATTGCCGACTAAATGTAATAGTAATACACTTACATTTATTTTGGAGGTGTCCGGCCTGAGTATAGAACGATTTATTGGGGACGTGTCGAATGTTGCATTCTGATGCTTAAGCATCGAAAAGGGCTATCTCGTAAAGATATTGATATGTTATGTGATATGACATCTATACTATATACTTCGGGGAGTCGAAGGGGAAAAGGGAAAGTAAAAATAGCGAAAATGGGTATTATAATCTAACTTAAGATTAATAAAGAAATAGATTAAGCCCTGTCCGCCTGTCTGTCTGTCCGATTGTGTGAAACTATAAGAGGTAGAGTCCTTAAATATGGTATGTAGCCTCCTGCATATAATTTGCTGATCAAGTTTTTTTTTCGGATGCCATGTTCCTTTTGCACAAACAGACAAAAATTGATTTTACTTTTAGTGCATTTTTCTCAGAGACTACAAGAATAAGAATATAGAAGATTCCACAAATTCGGCACACAAGTTTTGTTGAGACAAAATGTAAAAGTTTTTATTTGTTAATTTTCGCAGGCAAATTTACATCTGCGCTGTTAGTTTTAGCAGTGGGTACAAGGTACAACCAGTGTCGAAATACCACATAGATCCGATGAAAGGTCCCAGAAGAGGCTGGGCGTCGTCGAATCGTTCAGCTTTCTTCGTCATCTGCTGCGATGCCTCGTAACGACTCTCCGCCTTTGCTGTGATCACTCGTAACGACGCCCAGGACCTCTCACAAGAAATTTGTGTGTCAAAAACTCTTATATGAAATATCCGATCATATTAGCCTTGGTTTTTGTACAGAATAGACGTGTCTAACTCACTTGCCGCATTTTTATAATCTTAATCAACATTAATACTGTGTGTTATTACTGCTGCTAGTGCCAAACTACTTGTGTTTGGTATTACAAATTGCATTTATTTGTAGCTATATTTACACATAATGCGCATCGCTAACAGTGTTTATTCTGTACCTCAGCTTTCGTTACTCTCATACCAATTGTTCTCACATTTGCATGCTTATCTATATAGCATCTCTTAACATTAACTGTTTCTTTTGTCTCTTGCGTTTTTGCGTTGTGTTATTACTGTTTGTTCCTGATTCTACAGCACTCGACACAATTTTATTTACATTAAAATTAAATATTTTAAAATAATATGCGCTTTTAAAAAAGGTTTGATCTTACTCAAAAGGGAGTCCAGGCTATGTAATATAAGTTTATTAATTTTAAAATCTTTGCGGATGAAGTACCAGTAGCTCATCTTCGGAGGTAATTATTACTTGGGCTTTGATTACTGACGAAATTTCTGAACCAACAATTTCTTCAGATATTTTAATACCGCTTTGTTTAAAGCCAGTAGGCAAAAAAAAAAAATAGGCGTAACAATGATATGCCTCTTGTGTCATCGGAAGTTAATCATCTTCGGGTGTATAATTCTTCCGAAAATCCCTCGTATACAAACGTTCTTCCTATCGTGGTGGAGACTGCCAGACCTCTAAAGTCTGTGCCTAATAGACGCCAAATATTTATTACTCGCCTGTCATCTGACACTTTAACCGAAAATGTCAATATTTATGTCTTACACCTGCTTAATAATAATTGTACCAACTTGATCATTGAGCAATTTTAATTTAAACATCAGACTGAAATTTCCTTCTTTAGGATATCTTTCACCACGAGTGCATTTGGTACTACTGGCTGTGAAGGAGTACTGTTCGGAAAAGAGACATAAATCATCAGCGGCCCTCTTCTTCTCTTCCTACTAACGTTCCGTCAAAAAAGTAATTAGTTGTTCTCTTCTATTTGCTTATCAGAATTTTAGAGGCCGAAATTCAAAACTATCTAACCTTTATGTAGATAGCTTTTCCTTTGGAAATAACATTTTTGCATTTACTGAGACCTGGTTTAGGCCTAATATTCAGCTGGCATATATACCTTCAGCACTCTGTTTTATTTATAGATGTGATAGAATGGATAGAAAAGGCGGTGGTGTCCTTACTGAGATAAAATCTAATCTTATATTGCAAGTAGTAACTAGCTCCCCCACAGATATTGAAATTTTATGTCTGAAAGTGCGACTTCATAACATTGACTTATATATTTCCTGCTCAAGTAATTGTTGGTGACCTAAATTTGCCCGATGTTATATGGTCGGATAACAACGAGTTAATGTCTTCTAACGTGTTTTTGTCGCGACATCTTGAACGTAATCTATATCAGGTTAACTCAGTTCGAAATATCTAGTAGGAACCGAATACTTGATCTCGTCATCGTATCAGATCAGGTTTGCGATATTGTTGTAAGAATTGATCCTTTATTTTCACCTGAAGATGCGTTACATCTCGTTCTAGAATTCGTTATTTTGTTGTCCCCATCCGGGCAGCAAAACATAACATTTCCATCCACTAAACACCACTGTTTCGTAAAGTGACCTTTAGTGTTCTCAATATTTTAATTAATTATTACGATTGTTCGGAATTGTACTCTACTTATGATTTAGAAGGTGCGATTCATTTTTTTTTATAAAACCATTAACTCTATTTTGAACTGAGTGTTTCTCGAGCGTATCATTCTAAGTATACAAAACTACCTTGGTTCTCTAAAGAACTTCGTAGATTTACAATTTAAAAATTCAAGCTCTATAAAAGTCAAATTATCTGGCAGGCTTACTAATTTTTTAAGGTATGTTAGCGCTAGGTTTGGATTTAATACTCTGAACCACCGTTGCTGTAGTGCTCGCTGTAGATTACAATTTGCAAAAGACCCAAAGCAGTTCTACAATTTCGTAAATCAAAACGCTAAACTGCTACATATCCTTCTACCTTTCTTCTAAACGATAAAACAGCTAATTGCGATCAATCTATTTCGGACTTATTTGCTCATTTTTTCCAGGACACTTATTCGTCTAAGTTGTACAATTCTAAGTGTCCTTATCCTTATAGAATTTATCCATCTCTCGTGTTTTCGGCTTTTCGGTTTATTTCCTGAGATATGGGAAGAATCTTGTATTATTCCCTTACATAAACAAGTCCCTAAGTCTGATGTTATGAACTATAGAGCTATTTCTATGTTGACCGTTAGTCCTAATATTAATCATAGATTCAAAATAAGAAGGTGATAAGTTGAGTTATTGGACTGAACTGAACTGCCGTTTCAGTAGCAGCTTTCCATTTGTTCAATTTTCGGGAGCCTATTTCTATATACAAACTATATACTTAGAACTAGTATATAGGCTGATAGTCACGTTGTATCGTGAATATATATTGTGATCCTCGGATTGATATGTCCTCACATGGCATATTTACATAATATTATCTTATCTGCTGATAGGGCCTCAATCAGTTTTACGTATAATACATAATATTATCTTAGGACTACTACCTAGGTTGACGAGACCAATGAACCTATGTTAGAGTTATGTTCAATTCTGCCCTTTCTAAGAAAATCTTTGTTTCCTCAGGAGTGCCACAAGTTAGCCCCCTCGAATAGTGTTGTTTTAATGTATGCAGATGTCGTTAAATTATGCCTCACTTTTAAGGATCCCAGGTCCATATGTTAGACCATAAAGGTTTCTTAGCGGCGTTAATGATATAAAAAGTAAAAAATGCAAGGTATGAATTTCGGTTTTCTGTTAATTTATTGTGCACTGTACAACTGCGAAGGACGTAGGCACGCAGGCACACGGGCTGACAATGCGACCAATATACGTAAGATGTAAAATGGGAATAATTATTTAATAATGTAATGTAGGCAGTGCAAGAAGCCGCTGCCGAGCTGCGAGGCTTTAAGAACAGTTGCAGAGAAGGAGCAGCGCAGTCGCTATCGGCAGCCAGACCATTACAGTTTTCCAGCCACTGAGCCTTATTCTGCTCCCGACATACTCCCCCGTTGTAAGCTTCTCTTTCAACAGAATCATTAGAGGGCTGCAGACACTGTTTTGGCAATAGCACGCTTGGTAGTACCAGTGGACGTCTTCAGTTCATGTCGTTGAAGCTGCTCAAGCCTATTGAAACTCTGCCCACAAATCTTGCACGCAAATAAGGTGTCCATGTGCAGCGACCTATGCCGCTGCAGATCTCGTTCAGGCTGGAAAGTCTCATAACAGACATCGCAATCGGAAACCACGAGATGCCTTCGAAGATGACTTTGCCTTGGGTTGCAGCGGCTTCTGTCGCTGATTAGCTTGCGGCTGTAGTTGACCAACGGCATCTGCTTCCACGTACGGATGCAATGGCAATTGGAGCTGCTGCTCTACTACAGATGAATTCATGGCAAGTCTGGAGTTGCTCCGCTAAATATCGACCTGCTGGTGAATTAACAACTTATCCTTGCGCGCAAATGATGCTAGACAGCGATCACACTGGTAAGGCTTGATCTCGAAATGTGACCGTGTATGCTTCATGAGTTCCACTGGAGTTTGGAAAGAGCGCGGACACTATTGGCAAACGAATAGTTTTACGCTCCTGTGGATTTGCAAATGTTTGGTGAGATTGGTGTTGCGTGAGAAGCTCTTGGAGCAGACGTTGCAGGAGAATGGTCTTACACCCGTATGGACAATTGTATGTTGCGTAAGATCAGATCGACGAACGAATCCCTCGATGCAATGCGCAGAAACGTAAAGTCTCTCCGCATCATGCTGCTCCCTGATATGGGATATTAGATCGGAACCATTAGTCTTCTCGCCACCACCGGAGACCACCCAACCAAACCAAGATTTTTGCAATACAGGCAATTCTGAAGCCAATACATAGGAGCTCATAAAATAATCTGGCACCATTACGAATATTTATTCGCTGAGCAATGTAGAAATCTGGATCAGCTATGTTGACGGGATTACTCCAAGCTGAGGTGTTCAGCTTACAGCTGGGCTTTCAATCAGTAATTGCAGGAGCTACAAGTGCCGTGAAGGTTGTAGATGCATTCTGTGGATCCGTTTGTGGTGACAGCTGAGTCACCGAGGTCAGCCACAGTTGTCCTAGAACGTGACCTTTTTAGCTGCAGAGCATGAGCAAATCGGTATGTGCCCATCTGCAGCTGAGAGCCAGAATCTAACAAAGCGCGGCATGCCACTAGTGATCCATGTTGATCCCGAACAAGAATGACAGCCGTCGCTAGGAGAACGGTTGTTGGCTGAATACTTTAAGCAGCAAGTGCTCTATATTGCTGTGGTACTGAAAGCACAGCACCTGCCTGAGAAGACATGGACCCTTCATCCTGCGAAACATCAATGTGAAGCAGTGTGACAATAGCTTGCATTACACTTCCGAATAGTATGCCCGAACTTCAGACATTTAACGCATTTTCCGAAACGACAAGCCTCTTTATAACGCTGTGCTGTGTCATATCTAAAAACCGAGGACACTAGTAAATTCCATGTCCACCAGTTTCGCAACATGCGCAGACGTGAGGCTTACCCTGAGTAACGACTAGCGCCTTCCGACTTGTGCTAGTAATTGACTTACTTTGGGCATTTCGGAGGCACTACTTGACTGCCCAAAATGTCATCAGGCTTCATGGTGGATGAAAGTGGTGCACGTAACTCACGATGCTCAAGATAAACACGAAGCCTGCTTTTCAGTGACAAGATCAACTCATCAAACTTGTCACGCAGTTCACTGCCGATCTCGTCATAGCCTAGTTCCACTAGACTATTGTGAGTGAGGTTAAAAGTGGCTTGCATCTGTTCGACAGGTTCAAGTCGCGCCGTGGTTTTCTGCTGCATTATACGACTAAACAGACTACTCGTACAACGTTTGGACCAAGCGCATTGCAATGTCAAAGATTGACGATGCCTTTTGCTTTAGATATGGAATCCTGTTTAAAGGTGTACCAATATGAGTGTGTTCGCCCATTGGATCAGCAACCAACTTGCATACACTGTGGAGGCAGTCACATGGCTACCTATAAGGGATGCCAATGGTACCAGGAGTATCTAAAAAAATCAATGGGGTACTCTAAGGGACGTTCCACTGTGAAACAATTAATGGTAGATCGGAGTAACACAATTGGCTCTAAACCGCAACAACAACAACTGCAGCAAGAAAGACAAGAATTGCATCAAAAAAAGGAACAAAAGCAAGTTGGTGAACAACAGACTAAACAAGCCAGCTCTCCTGGAGTCCGTGCTAGCGTGTCATACGCATCTGTTGCAAGAAATTCCGTAGTTTCTGCTGGGCATCTAATGCCTAGTCCCCAGCCACGACATAATTATGAAAATATACTTCCAGTTGATGCCCGAGCAATAATGGCACAACAACAGCAGCAAATTATGGAATGGCAGCAAGCAATCCAAAAACAGCAGCAGGAACTTTTACAGTTCTTGCAGCAGCAGCAAAGTGAGCAACACCAGCTTACTATCAAAAATAGTCAACGACTGGACCGGCTTGAAGACATGCTTCTTCAATTAATAAGTTCGCTAAATAAAAGGAATGTGGATTCATCGAATCCCCAAGTCCAAAACAGCGCTTCAACCTCACGATGAACAATCTCAAGATCCTAATCTGGAATGCCAATGGCATTTCTGGCAAAGCAAAAGAAGTTGAATTTTTTGCACATAATAACAGGATTGATTATACTTTTAAGTGAAATAAGGCTCAATAGAGGTGAGGTTGTCAACATATATGGGTATTCATTCTATCCAGCGTATAAGCCATCACGGCATAATTATGGCCACGGAGGAGCGGCGGTGTTGGTGAGAAGCACTATCATCCACCTCCCACAAAAAGTTATAGAAACAAGATTAGTCCAAATGTCTACTATTAAAATTGTCACAGGTTTGGGTAACATGGAAGTTAGTGCGATATACTGTCCTCCAGGAAATAGACTACATTTCACTGAAATACTCGCTTCTTTTGGACAGAGGTATCTGGTTGGAGGTGACTGGAATGCGCGTCATTGGATGTGGGGCGACAACACTAGTTCATCTAGAGGGCTTGAGCTAGTTGAATCGATATCAGTTAGAGGGGCTAAAATTCTTGCAACTGGCTCTCCAACTAGGTACCCATATGTATCTAGTCATACTGCTACGTGCATTGATTTTGCATTATATCATGGGATACTCAATTCGCAAATAAATATTAATGAAAGCTGGGATCTTGATTCCGATCACATTGCACTTGTAGCCAATCTGCTAACGAATGGAGTTCATGTCAGGACTAGTCCTCGACTGATCACAAGTCGGACTGATCTAGTGATTTTTAAACAACATCTTGACAGCTCGTTCCAGTTGAATTCTGCTCTAGACTCTAAAGAAGATATCGAGAACGCAGTTGATATTCTAACTGATAATATTCATAGAGCTGCTTCGGCTTCAACTCCAGCAGAACCAGATGTTCGAACTAAAAGTTATGGAATTATTCTTACAAGAGAAGCCAGGGAACTTATAAAAAGAAAAAGGCGCCTCCGAAGAAGAGCAATTCGTTCTCAAGATCCTGAGGACCGAGTTTTATGGAACCGGGCATCAAGAGAATTGCGAACTGTTTTAAGGGAACTCCGTAGCGACTTCTTTGAGCAAAAATTGTCATCTATGGATTACACCGTTGATGCAAACTACTCTTTATGGAAGTGCATTAAATCGCTCAAGCAACAACCCTTTAAACAGGTTCCAATACGTTGTCCTGGCGGTAACCTTGCAAAAAATGAATTGGAGCAGTCAAATGCTTTCGGTATACATCTGGAGGATCGCTTTAGTCCTTACAACTTTGCTTCGGCTGAAGAGACCAGTGAAACTCATCAGAGTTTAGAGACACCACTGCAGATGTCATTGCCTATTAAGCCCATAAGGACTGAGGAAATATCTGAAATCATTCAAACGTTGCCTAATAATAAAGCACCGGGTATTGATAGGATATGCTACTCCACTCTGAAGGCCTTGCCCACAAGAACAATCATATATATAGCATTAAATTTTAATGCTATTCTTCGAGTGAAAGTGTTCCCAAAGCAATGTAAATTAGCAGCGATTCTCATGATTCACAAGCCAGGTAAGCCAGAGGCTGACCCTGAGTCATATCGACCAATCAGTCTCTTACCATCCTTATCGAAGTTATGGGAGAAATTAATTGCCAAGAGAATTACTGTGATAATGAATCAAAATAGCATCTTGCCTGATCATCAATTTGGTTTTCGAGGTGGGCATGGTACTATTGAACAAGTGCACAGATTGGTAAAGCATATCCTACAAGCCTTTGATGATCTGGAGTACTCCAATGCGGTCTTTATTGTTATGCAACAAGCTTTCGACAAGGTGTGGCACGTTGGCCTTCTTTGTAAAATCAAAAGCTTCCTACCAGCTCCCTACTATGGACTTTTAAAATCATACCTGGAAGGTCGGAAGTTTAAAGTCAAAGTTAGGGATACATATTCTAACAGCTACCCAATGAAAGCAGGAGTACCACAGGGCAGTGTGCTTGGGCCGTTGCTTTATTCGCTTTATACTGCTGATATACCTAGACCCAAGAGCCAATATATGGAGACTCCCTCTAAGGCCCTCATTGCGACCTATGCAGATGACATCGCAGTAATTTACAATTCCAGAAGTCGAATAGAAGCAGCTCATGGCTTGCAGGAGTATCTTGTTGCTCTGACAGCTTGGTGCAAACGGTGGAACATGAAAATCAATCCGCTAAAAACAACAAACCAATGCTTTACACTGAAGAGACTGATAATGACAACCCCTGAAATCCAGCTTGAGGGTATTACTCTGGAGCAGCCGTCGCAAGCGAAATACCTTGGTATTACTCTAGACAAGCGACTTACCTTCGGACCACATCTTAAGTCTGCGGTTAAAAAATGTAACATGAGGATCCAGCAATTGCGATGGCTTATCAATAGAAGGAGTACCATGCCGCTTAGATGCA
>JAECWN010000153.1:0-65047 GCA_018150725.1 Drosophila quadrilineata | reverse complement strand
ACATTCTAAATTATTAGAAGAGTACAATTCCGACCAATCGTAGTTATTAAATAACTAAATTTCGAAACTACATTTCTGGCATATAAATATATATAAATCACTTTACCGAAGTCGATTTGAATCAATATTTTAAAACTATGGCTAAAAATGAAAAAAATTATAAAAATTGGCATTTTTAAAAAAGCTAAATTCTTTGGAAACTATAATAACTCATAACTCTTTCAAAAAATGTTTAATTGAAACTATATTTGTAAAAGTACATTTCTGGCATCTGAATATATATAAATCACTTTACCGAAGTCGATTTGAATCAATATTTTAGAAAATATGGCCTAAAAGGTGAAAAATTATAAAAATTGGCATTTTTAAAAGAGCTAAATTCTTTGGAAACTTTAATAACTCATAACTCTTTCAAAAAAGGTCCAATTGCAACTATATTTGTAAAAGTACATTTCTGGCATCTGAATATATATAAATCACTTTACCGAAGTCGATTTGAATCAATATTTTAGAAAATATGGCCTAAAAGGTGAAAAAATTATAAAAATTGGCATTTTTAAAAGAGCTAAATTCTTTGGAAACTTTAATAACCCATAACTCTTTCCAAATAGGTTCAATTGTAACTTTATTTATATAAATACATTTCTGGCATCTGAATATATATGAATCACTTTACCGAAGTCGATTTGAATCAATATTTTAGAAACTATGGCTAAAAATGTGAAAAAATTATAAAAATTGGCATTTTTAAAAAAGCTAAATTCTTTGGAAACTTAAATAACCCATAACTCTTTCAAAAAAGGTTCAACTGCAACTTAATTTGGAAAGTAATTTTATGGCATCTGAATATATATAAATCACTTTACCGAAGTCGATTTGAATCAATATTTTAGAAAATATGTCCTAAAAGGTGAAAAAATTATAAAATTTGGCATTTTTAAAAAAGCAAAATTCTTTGGAAACTTTAATAACCCATAACTCTTCCAAAAAAGGTTCATATGCAATCAATATTACATAAAGTATGGCTTAAAAGGTAAAAAATTAAAAGAATTGGCATTTTTAAAAAAGCAAAATTCTTTGGAATCTTTAATAACCCAGAACTCATTCAAAAAAGGTTCAACTGCAACTTAATTTGGAAAGTAATTTTCTGTATCTGTAATGTTGAACTGCAACTTATTTTGAAAAGTACATTTTTGGCATATAAATGTATATAAATCACTTTACCGAAGTCGATTTGAATCAATATTTTAGAAAATATGGCCTGAAAGGTTAAAAAATTATAAAAATTGGCATTTTTAAAAAAGCAAAATTCTTTGGAAACTTAAATAACCCATAACTCTTTCAAAAAAGGTTCAACTGCAACTTAATTTGGAAAGTAATTTTCTGGCATCTGAATATATATAAATCACTTAACCGAAGTCGATTTGAATCAAAATTTTAGAAAATATGGCCTAAAAGTTGAAAAAATTAAAAAAATTGGCATTTTTAAAAAAGTAAAATTCTTTGGAAACTTTAATAACCCATAACTCTTTCAAATCACTTTACCGAAGTCGATTTGAATCAATATTTTAGAAAATATGGCCAAAAAGGTGAAAAAATTAAAAAAATTTTCATTTTTAAAAAAGCAAAATTCTTTGGTAACTTTAATAACCCATAACTCTTTCAAATAAGGTTCAACTGCAACTTAATTTGGAAAGTAATTTTCTGGCATCTGAATATATATAAATCACTTAACCGAAGTCGATTTGAGTCAATATATTAGAAAATATCGCCTAAAAGGTGAAAAAATGATAAAAATTGGCATTTTTAAAAAAGCAAAATTCTTTGGAAACTTTAATAACCCATAACTCTTTCAAAATAGGTTCAATTGCAACTTTATTTATAAAAATACATTTCTGGCATCTGAATATATATAAATCACTTTACCAAAGTCGATTTGAATCAATATTTTAGAAAATATGGTCAAAAAGGTGAAAAAATTAAAAAAATTGGCATTTTTAAAAAAGAAAAATTCTTTGGAAACTTTAATAACCCATAACTCCTTCAAAAAAGGTTCAACTGCAACTTAATTTGGAAAGTAATTTTCTGTATCTGTAATGTTCAACTGTAACTTATTTTGAAAAGTACATTTCTGGAATATAAATGTATATAAATCACTTTACCGAAGTCGATTTGAATCAATATTTTAGAAAATATCGCCTAAAAGGTGAAAAACTTATAAAAATTGGCATTTTTAAAAAATCTAAATTCTTTGGAAACTTTAATAACCCATAACTCTTTCAAAATAGGTTCAATTGCAACTTTATTTATAAAAGTACATTTCTGGCATCTCAATATATATAAATCACTTTACCGAAGTCGATTTGAATCAATATTTTAGAAAATATGGCCTAAATGGTGAAAAAATTAAGAAAAATTTGCGTTTTTAAAAAAGCATAATTCTTTGGAAACTTTAATAACCCATAACTCTTTCAAAAAAGGTTCAACTGCAACTTATTTATTTATTTATTTATTTATTTAATGTCAACTATAAACAGTCGACAGAAATTAATTAATATGTATCATTACAATAAAATTTAAAAATAATTAAATTAAATATATAAATAAATTATACATATATTTAAATATTAAAAATTAAAAATTAGAATTAAATTAAAATAAAAATAATAATTAAATAGTTCTGGGGTGAATAAATGTAAATTGATTCAACATTTGTTGCTAGGATTGGGGAAACCCAGGAAAACCCACTCAAATCAATGACCACCACCAGAGATTATGTGATTAATGTGTGAGTAAATGTTCTAAGATTAAGACTTTATTAGTAGAAACAGACGACTCTAATCTAATAACCCCGTAAAGACTGTTAAACTCAGAACATAGTACTCTAAAAGGTTCATACATAAGGTAATTAGTAGGGCAAGTGCTAATTTTTAATAAGGAAAAGAAACGGGTAGATCTGATAGGAATTGAAAAGTTTAATTTGTTTAGCAAGAAAGGAGAGTTAATATCACCATTGATAAGTTTCAGTATGAAAGTAACACCCAGCATAGTGCGACGGTGAGAAAGAGAAGGAAGATTAATTAATAGTAATCTACTAGGATATGGCGGTAGGTTAAGCTGTGGTGACCAGTTTAAGTTTCTTAATGCGAAAATTAGAAACTTCTTTTGCACCTCGATTTTGTCTTTGTAAGTCTGATACTGTGGTGACTACAATCAGGACCCATACTCGAGAATGGGACGTACCAGAGAGACGTAAAGCTGTTTAGTCGTATAAGGGTTGAATTCCTTAGACCAACGCTTAATGAAACCTAAGACCTTCATGGCTTTATTTACCATGAACTCAATGTGATCATTGAAGGAGAGTTTACGATCAAGTAAGATGCCTAGGTCATTGATTTGAAATATATTCTCAAGAAGCTGGCAGTCTAAAAAGTATTCAGCGTGCACAGGTTGTGTTCTGCAAAAAGTCATGGCTTTGCACTTTGAGCAATTGAGGGCAATAAGATTGGTTTTACACCATGAATTGAGAATATTTAGATCAGCTTGCAACAAAGAAGCAGAAATAGGATCCTTATAAGAGAGGCATAATTTAACGTCATCTGCATACATCAAAACAGCACTATTCTTAATAATAGACGGAAGGTCATTAATAAATAAATTGAAAAGCAATGGTCCGAGGTGGCTACCTTGAGGCACTCCTGAATAAACAAAGATCTGCTTAGAAAGGGCAGAATTGCACATAGCTCTTTGAGTTCTATTTTTAAGATAATTGGAAATCCAGTTCATAAGAGTATGAGGCAAACCAAGAAGCGATAACTTGTGCATTAGGAGAGTATGGTTCACAGAATCAAATGCTTTACTGAAGTCAGTGTAGATAACATACGTTTGCATCGTACTACGAAACCCACTAATGACAATAGAGGAGAGTTCCAATAAGTTTGTGGTAGTAGATTTGGATCTCACAAAGTTATGCTGGGTTGGTGAGATTATTGAGCTACATAAGTGTTGGAGTTGAGAAGTAATGATTTGCTCGAATAACTTAGGAATAGCAGACAACTTAGAAATAGCTTATAGTTCATGACATCAGATTTAGAGCCTTTTTTATGTAAGGGAATAACATAAGATTCTTTCCATATCTCAGGAAATAATCCGGTCGAAACGGATAAACAAAAAGTTTAAGAATTGGCTTAGAGAGCGAATTAGCACAGTATCTGAGAACACAGCCAGGCACCCCATCTGGCCCAGGAGCAGGGTGACCGTTTATGGTATTTTTAATACTTTTTGGTATTTTATCAGCTCAAATTTAGCTCAAAAGTATTTTAATGGTATATAGGTATTTAGTAGTATTTTTCATAGATTTTATGGTATTAAATGGTATTTTCGGTTTGGCCACACTTTAACAATGTCATGCTCTCTTTTTATTGAATAAAAATCGAGGCAAGTCATAATTTTGTGATAATATATTAAAATAAAGAATAAAATAGTGAAAATGAGTAATAAACAAAAATTTAGAGCTGAGTGGGAGAGTATGCAGGATAATCAAAAATGGCTATGCAGGAGCGAAATATGATGGATGCGCACTGCAAAGCGTGCAAAACGGACATTTTGAGTAGGCTGGCGTCAATTAAGCAGCACGCTGCTACGCAAAAAATATAAAGATAATATGAAATACTTCTGTGGAAAATCAAAGGTGAGTTTTTATATGCTTTTAAATTATATGTAAATAATAACTTCTTTTTTTACAGATTGAATCGTTTTTAAAAGAGTCGAACAACACTTTAGTTGCCTCTATCAAAAAGGCAGAAATGATTTTCGCTGCAGTGATGGCTGAACACAACATACCAATGAGAGTAATGGATCATATTAGCGATGCGGTTAAGAATGCGTTCCCCCATAGTGCCATTGCGCAAGGGTTTAACTGCAATCGCACCAAAACAGCTTCGCTTACGTACAATGTACTGGCACCTGTGATGAAGGAATGAATACGACTGCATATTGATGGTTTTAGTTTTATTTGGACTGAAATATTATTAATCTTGTAATATGAAATAAAAACAATCATTTTTTGCAATGGGAAAACCTTTTTTTTCTATATTTTCAATATATTTGTTATCGTACTTTATATTTTCCGTTTGGCCCGGCGCGGTCACCCTGCCCAGGAGAAAAAGATGGCTTGACCAAACTCAGCTCACAACCTAGCAAACTTTCCGTAATCTGCGGACCGAAAACAGAGTTAGCTGGATAAATTCTATAAGGATAAGGAGACTTAGAATCGTATATCTTAGACGAATAAGTATCCTGGAAAAAATCTGCAAATAAGTCCGAAATATATTGATCGGTACTAGCTGTTTTCTCGTTTAGCGTTAGAGAAGAAGGATATGTAGCAGCTCGCCGTTTTAGATTTTCAAAATTATAAAACTGCTTAGGGTCTTTGGCAAATTGTAGTCTACAGCGAGTTAAATATGCACTATAGCAACGGTGGTTCAGAGTATCAAAGCCAGACTTAGCGCTAACATACCTTGAAAAATCAATAAGCCTACCAGATAATTTGAACTTTTTGTAAAGCTTGGATATTAAGTTTTTAAGTCTACAAAGTTCCCTAGAGAACCAAGGTAGTTTTGTAGACTTAGAAAGATACACCCTAGGAACACTTGATTCAAAAATAGAGTTAATAGCTCCATAAAAAATGAGAATCGCACATTCTAAATTATTAGAAGAGTACAATTCCGACCAATCGTAGTTATTAAATAACTTAATTTGGGAACTACATTTCTGGCATATAAATATATAAAAATCACTTTACCGAAGTCGATTTGAATCAATATTTTAGTAAACATGGCCTAAAAGGTGAAAAAATTATAAAAATTGGGATTTTTAAAAAAGCTTAATTCTTTGGAAACTTTAATAACCCATAACTCTTTCAAAATAGGTTCAATCGCAACTTTATTTATAAAAGTAAATTTCTGGCATCTGAATATATATAAATCACTTTTCCGAAGTCGATTTGAATCAATATTTTAGAAAATATGTCCTAAAAGGTGAAAAAATTAAAAAAATTGGCATTTTAAAAAAGCTAAATTATTTGGAAACTTTAATAACCCATAACTCTTTAAATAAATGTTCAATTGCAACTTAATTTGGAAAGTAAATTTCTGGCATCCGAATATATATAAATCACTTTACCGAAGTCGATTTGAATCAATATTTTAGAAAATATGGCCAAAAAGGTGAAAAAATTATAAAAATTAGCATTTTTAAAAAAGTTAAATTCTTTGGAAACTTTAATAACCCATAACTTTTTCAAAATAGGTTCAATTGCAACTTTATTTATAAAAGTACATTTCTGGCATCTCAATTTATATAAATCACATTTCCGAAGTCGATTTGAATCAATATTTTAGAAAATATGTCCTTAAAGGTGAAAAAATTAAAAAAATTGGCATTTTAAAAAAAGGAAAATTCTTTGGAAACTTTAATAACCCATAACTCTTTCAAAAAATATTCAATTGCAACTTAATTTGGAAAGTAAATTTCTGGCATCTGAATATATATAAATCACTTTACCGAAGTCGATTTGAATCAATATTTTAGAAAATATGGCCAAAAATGTGAAAAAATTAAAAAAAATTGGCATTTTTAAAATAGCAAAATTATTTCGAAACATTAATATCCCATTACTCTTTCAAAAAATGTTCAATTGCAATTAAATTTGAAAAGTAATTTTCTGGCATCTCAATATATATAAATCACTTTACCGAAGTCGATTTGAATCAATATTTTAGAAAATATGTCCTTAGAGGTGAAAAATTATAAAAAGTGGCATTTTTAAAAAAGCTAAATTCTTAGGAAACTTAAATAACCCATAACTCTTTCAAAATAGGTTCAATTTCAACTTAATTTGTAAAGTTTATTTCTGGCATATCAATATATATAAATCACTTTACCGAAGTCGATTTGAATCAATATTTTAGAAAATATGTCCTAAAAGGTGAAAAAATTAAAATAATTGGCATTTTAAAAAAGCAAAATTCTTTGGAAACTTTAATAACCCATAACTCTTTAAAAAAAAGGTTCAATTGCAACTTAATTTGGAAAGTAAATTTCTGGCATCTCAATATATATAAATCACTTTTCCGAAGTCGATTTAAATCAATATTTTAGAAAATATGGCCAAAAATGTGAAAAAATAAAAAAAAAAATTGGCATTTTTAAAATAGCAAAATTCTTTGGAAACTTTAATAACCCATAACTCTTTCTAAAAAGGTTCAACTGCAACTTTATTTGGAAAGTAATATTCTGGCATATAAATATATATAAATCACTTTTCTGAAGTCGATTTGAATCAATATTTTAGAAAATATGTCCTTAGAGGTGAAAAATTATAAAAATTGGCATTTTTAAAATAGCTAAATTCTTAGGAAACTTAAATAACCCATAACTCTTTCAAAATAGGTTCAATTTCAACTTAATTTGTAAAGTTAATTTCTGGCATATCAATATATATAAATCACTTTACCGAAGTCGATTTGAATCAATATTTTAGAAAATATGGCCAAAAAGGTGAAAAAATTATAAAAATTGTCATTTTTAAAAAAGCTTAATTCTTTGGAAACTTTAATAATCCATAACTCTTTCAAAAAAGGTTCAATTGCAACTTAATTTGGAAAGTAAATTTCTGGCATATCAATATATAGAAATCGAAGTCGATTTGAATCAATATTTTAGAAAATATGGCCAAAAAGGTGAAAAAATTATAAATTAAAAAAGCTAAATTCTTTGGAAACTTTAATAAACCATAACTCTTTCAAAATAGGTTCAATTGCAACTTTATTTCTAAAAGTATATTTCTGGCATCTCATTATATATAAATCACTTTTCCGAAGTCGATTTGAATCAATATTTTAGAAAATATGGAAACTTTAATAAACCATAACTTTTTGGAAACTTTAATAAACCATAACTCTTTCAAAATAGGTTCAATTGCAACTTTATTTCTAAAAGTATATTTCTGGCATCTCATTATATATAAATCACTTTTCCGAAGTCGATTTAAATCAATATTTTAGAAAATATGTCCTAAAAGGTGAAAAATTAAAAAAATTGGCATTTTAAAAAAGCTAAATTCTTTGGAAACTTTAATAACCCATAACTCTTTCTAAAAAGGTTCAACTGCAACTTAATTTGGAAAGTAATATTCTGGCATATAAATATATATAAATCACTTTACCGAAGTCGATTTGAATCAATATTTTAGATAATATGGCCAAAAATATAAAAAAATTAAAAAAAATTGGCATATTTAAAAATGCAAAATTCTTTGGAAACTTTAATAACCCATAACTCTTTCAAAAAAGGATCAATTGAAACTTTATTTGAAAAAGTACATTTCTGGCATCTGAATATATATAAATCACTTTACCGAAGTCGATTTGAATCAATATTTTAGAAATATGGCCAAAAGGTGACAACATTATAAAAATTTGCATTTTTAAGAAGCTAAATCCTTTGGAATCTTTAATAACCCATAACTCTTTCAAAAAAGATGCAATTGCAACTTTATTTATAAAAGTAAATTTCTGGCATTTCAATATATATAAATCACTTTACCGAAGTCCATTTGAATCAATATTTTAGAAAAAAATGCCAAAAATGTGAACAAATCAAAAAAATTGGCATTTTTAAAATAGCAAAAATTTTTGGGAAACTTTAATAACCCATAACTCTTTCAAAAGAGGTTCAACTGCAATATAATTTGGAAAGTACATTTCTGGCATATAAATATATATAAATCACTTTTCCGAAGTCGATTTGAATCAATATTTTAGAAAATATGGCCTAAATGGTGAAAAAATTATGAAAATTGGCATTTTTAAAAAAGCTAAATTCTTTGTAAACTTTAATAACACATAACTCTTTCAAATAGGTTCAATTGCAACTTTATTTATAAAAATACATTTTTGGCATCTGAATATAAATAAATCACTTTGTTTGCGTCAGATGGCAACGCCGAGCAGCTGATTCGGCTGCTCCACACGATACTCCCCATCGATAGTATCGATACCCGACGATCGGCTATCGTGGAGTTGACCTTCGCTAATTAATTCTCAAGTGTAAAAATACCTGGCAAGTCACCCCCGACTTGCTTTTCACTTTGTTTTTGTAAACAAATTCAATTCTGCTCATACTCTTGTGCCCCACCGAAAGTTGCCAAATAAAGCAACAGTTATTAAAACATCTCCACTACCCCCTCACTCCGCAGCTCATCAACGTATGTACATACGTACATACAACGGCAGCGGACATATAACAGCAGCTGACCACTCAACTCAACAGCGACGAGCAGCGGATTCTTCGCCGCTCAATATCACAGGAATCACACACCCTAGGACCCCAGGATTCCATTCCCGCCCACTGCAACATTTGGTCCTTCGAGCCGGATCGAATATCCTTTCGATAGAATATCCTTTCGGGACGAATATCCTTTCGTCTTTACCGGCTCGCACCGCGGGAATCTTAAAGCTTATATCCAGATAAGTACAAGTGTGATTTTTTCTAAAAGATCAACTGTCTCGCGTTTGTTTTTAAATCCATAAAAACAAAACGAAACGCAAAGTTGAACGTCCTCGGCAAGAAGTTACAGCTGAGCCGAATTACAGCTATACATACATACATATATACAAGCATACGTCTCAATACGTGTGTGTGTGGTTTTGTATGTGTAGTTGCTGACCGGCCGTCCGTTATCAGCTTGTCTTCTTTGCGCTGTTCACTCACATTCACGCACCAACGTCCAACTTTAAAGATAAGCAAGCATTTGTTTGTGTTTTTTGCGTACATTATCTTTATCCAACTGTGTTATTCTACACCTGTGGATATCTAATTAGATCCACCTGGGTACTGTGAATCGGTAATAGACTTTTTTCGATCGTGCTAGCACCAGATGCCCATCGGTGACAAATCCTCACATCGACGAACTTCATCTGTTGCAGCACCACACAGTATCAGGCGATCCTCCATATCGCCCATTCTAGCAGGCCTCAATTTGCCTGTCCCAAGCCCGTCGTCTTCTCGTCTTAACGACAAGACCCATCCCGCTGCTGCACCCTTAAGTCACTCCACATCTGTCATGGCCCTTTCCGACTTCAATTCCATCGCAAGAAAACTTATTAAGTTTAATGATCGACTCAACAGACCCTCGAGAGGAACTTCTACTCTACACCCTCCAAGTCCGCCGTGACCACATTAAATCCTTGTGGCACAAAGTTGAGTCTGAGTACGAGCGTTGCTCTCGGGTTCTCAATCCTAAGGAACTGAGCGATGATGTTTTGGCCATGGAGTCGACCTACGACCACTGCTACAGCATATATGAGCAGTGTGTTGCCATGCTAAGTCAGCAGATTGACGATGCATCTACTCTGCTCCGTCCTGCAGCTCCTCCCGCTCCTACAGCTGCCTTTTCCACTGGCTGTCGACTACCCCCCTGCGACATTGAGGTGTTTCACGGGGATTACACCAAATGGCCCACGTTCCGAGACCTTTTCACGGCGATCTACATCAACAACCCTCAGTTGACTGCCGTAGAACAGCTGTTCCATTTGAACGCCAAAACAAGTGGCGAGGCCAAGGCAATTGTAGCACGATCTCCGCTGACTAATGACGGCTTCTGTTCAGCGTGGGCCGCTCTCTCTGAAAGGTTTGAAAATAAGCGGCTATTGGTTAATAGTTAGCTTAAAACCCTTTTCAACCTATCTCCAGTTACCTCAGAGACTGCAAATGCACTCAAAGACTACAGAGCACAATCCACGGTTGTCTGACAGCGTTAGAACACTCTAACGTCTCCACAGACAACTGGGATTGTCTCCTTATATTTCTTTGCTCCTCCAAGCTTCCTAAGGCGACCCTTGCCCTTTGGGAGCACAGCTTATTGAAGAAATATGACATCCCCACCTTGCAAGAGATGGACAGATTCCTCGGAGAACGATATCTCACTCTTGAAGCCATCGAGGATGTCATATCGCCCGTCTCGAACCGTCAGCCCCTAGGAGCCAGCCATTCCAAGGCGACTCCAAGAAGCTCAGGACCGGATCGGATTCACTCCTACAGATCCATCATCAGGTTAGCGGCTCCAAAATGTGATCTCTGCTCCAAAGAGAATCACCCCGTGCGTGTCTGCACCAAGTTCCTGCAGATGTCGGTCCAACAGAGGTCGACATACATAACTCGAAGTGGGTTATGTAGTAATTGTTTCGCCCGCAGTCACCAAGTCCGTGACTGTCCCAGTCAGCATAGCTGCTATGTCTGTACACGGCGACACAATACCCTTCTGCATCGCGACGTCTCAGCTCCGAGTCGCGACTCTCTTTCCACTTCAACCGTTCTCGCTGCCTCAAGCGCTCCGGATCATCCTCTGTCCAACATACAGTCCACTACTTCCAACACTGTGCAAAGCTTTTTTGCTACCAACACGCTAGGAGTCCTCTTAGGCACTGCCATTGTCCACAAATGTCACGCAGGTGTGACATACCCCGCTCGCGCATTGCTCGACTCTGGATCCGAAGCGACTCTTATTTCCGAGCGACTCAGCAACTCAATCCAGTTGCCTTTCCAGCCAATTCTGGCCCAAGTGTTCGGCCTGAGTCAGAGCACTGAGGCCCAATCACACAAAGTGTGTGGCTTCCAGATTGGGTCTCCACTTAACCCCAACGTGCGCATTGATGCAACAGCCTATGTGCTCCCACACCTCGCTGGAGACCTTCCGTCAACGAGTATACCCCACGGCGTTTTCCATCTTCCCATCTTTCTGCCGTAGCTCAGAGATTGATCTCCTGATAGGATCGGATATCCTTCCGTCTATCCTATTGGGAGGATTCAAACCGAATCTCTGCGGAACTCTGCTCGGCCAAGAAACTATTTTAGGCTGGGTTCTCACGGGTCCGATCCCCCGTTCCACGGCAAAGTCGATCGCATCGCTCTCCGCTCGCATCAATCTTATCAATGCGAGTCCTCGACAGCAGCGGCCCACCGAGACTGGACTCCATCCAAAGGACTGCTCTCCAATGACCGGAGAGGCTCTCACATCTGAGCAATTTCCGCTTCCAGCGATCCCAAGAGTGCCACCGACAACCTCTACGACACAAAGGAATCAGCGCTGTCGTCGCCAGGAAGGCTTTTGCAAGGACAATCGCTCTACACCCCTCGTGCCGCTGCCTTTGGAAGACCCTCTGTCCTATCAGCCATCCACGACCACTGTTCAGAAAATCTCATTTCGATGTCCTCCATTTCAGAATACGGCGCCTGAGGACCAGCCCGGCACCTATCGATGCTGGGCCTGCAAGGGATTCCACGCTCTCCGTCAATGTCAGCGATTCCTCCAGCTGACTGCGGAGAAGAGGCTTCAGGTAGTACTCGCCAAACGGTACTGCCCGAATTGTCTTGCCCATCAGCATTCAGGGACATCATGCAGGACTCTCCAGGGATGTCGCAAGTGTGGAGAAGATCACCACTCATTGCTGCACCTCGAGTCGGTAGAGTCCCAGCTGCGGCCGCCTAGGCCTTGGAACCCGCCCCGATGCCGATCGCACTGCCAGTGGAAGACTGTTGCGAAGCTTACTGCTTCCCCTTTACCACAAAGCAGCAGGACTAAGTAAACGGCAACTACACCCAAAATCGGTCCCCCCAATCCAGGAGGGTCACTCTTTGCAACAACGTTGCAAGGGGGCCGGAATGTTTGCGTCAGATGGCAACGCCGAGCAGCTGATTCGGCTGCTCCACACGATACTCCCCATCGATAGTATCGATACCCGACGATCGGCTATCGTGGAGTTGACCTTCGCTAATTAATTCTCAAGTGTAAAAATATCTCGCAAGTCACCCCCGACTTGCTTTTCACTTTGTTTTTGTAAACAAATTCAATTCTGCTCATACTCTTGTGCCCCACCGAAAGTTGCCAAATAAAGCAACAGTTATTAAAACATCTCCACTACCCCCTCACTCCGCAGCTCATCAACGTATGTACATACGTACATACAACAGCAGCGGACATATAACAGCAGCTGACCACTCAACTCAACAGCGACGAGCAGCGGATTCTTCGCCGCTCAATATCACAGGAATCACACACCCTAGGACCCCAGGATTCCATTCCCGCCCACTACAACACACTTTACCTAAGTCGATTTGAATCAATATTTTAGAAAATATGACCAAAAAGGTGAAAAAATTAAAAATATTGTCATTTTTAAAAAAGCAAAATTATTTGGAAACTTTAATAACCTATAACTCTTTCAAAAAAGGTTCAACTGCATTTTATTTTAAAAGTAAATTTCTGGCATCTCAATATATATAAATCATTTTACCGAAGTCGATTTGAATCAATATTAAAGAAAATAGGGCCAAAAAGGTGAAAAAATTATAAAATTGGCATTTTTAAAAAGCTAAATTCTTTGGAAACTTTAATAACCCATAACTCTTTCAAAATAGGTTCAATTGCAACTTTATTTATTGAAGTACATTTCTGGCATA
This sequence comes from Drosophila quadrilineata, assembly GCA_018150725.1. Classification (NCBI taxonomy): domain Eukaryota; kingdom Metazoa; phylum Arthropoda; class Insecta; order Diptera; family Drosophilidae; genus Drosophila; species Drosophila quadrilineata. Next base: position 51,526 of record JAECWN010000153.1, on the reverse strand, counting down.
TAAATATATATAAATCACTTTACTGAAGTCGATTTGAATCAATGTTTTAGAAAATATGGCCAAAAAGGTGAAAAAATTAAAAAAAATTGGCTTTTTAAAAACGAAAAATTCTTTGGAAACTTTAATAACCCATAACTCTTTTAAAAAAGGTTCAACTGCAACTTAATTTGGAAACTACATTTCTGGCATATAAATATATATAAATCACATTACCGAAGTCGATTTGAATTAATATTTAAGAAAATATGGCCTAAAAGGTGAAAAAATTATAAAAATTGGCATTTTTAAAAAAGCTAAATTCTTTGAAAATTTCAATAACCCATAACTCTTTCAAAATAGGTTCAATTGCATTTTTATTTACAAAAGTACATTTCTGGCATCTCAATATATATAAATCACTTTACCGAAGTCGATTTGAATCAATATTTTACAAAATATGTCCTAAAAGGTGAAAAAATTAAAAAAATTGGCATTTTTAAAAAAGCAAAATTATTTGGAAACTTTAAAAACCCATAACTCTTTCAAAAAAATTTCAACTGCAACAATTTGAAAAGTAAATTTCTGGCATCTCAATATACATAAATCACTTTACCGAAGTCGATTTGAATCAATATTTTAGAAAATATGGCCAAAAAGGTGAACAAATTAAAAAATTGGCATTTTTAAAAAAGCAAAATTATTTGGAAACTTTATTAACCAATAACTCTTTCAAAAAGGTTAAACTGCAACTTTATTTGTAAAAGTACATTTATGGCATCTGAATATATATAAATCACTTTACCGAAGTCGATTTGAATCAATATTTGAGAAAATATGTCCTAAAAGGTGAAAAAATTATAAAAATTTGCATTTTAAAAAGCTAAATTCTTTCGAAATTTCAATAACCCACAACTTTTTCAATATAGGATCAATTGCAACTTTATTTATAAAAGTACATTTCTGGCATCTCAATATATATATATCACTTTACCGAAGTCGATTTGAATCAATATTTTAGAAAATATGGCCTAAAAGGTGAAAAAATTATAAAAATTGGTCATATTTAAAAAAGCTTAATTCTTTGGAAACTTTAATAACCCATAACTCTTTCAAAAAAGGTTCAACTGAAACTTAATATTGAAACTACATTTCTGGCATATAAATATATATAAATCACTTTACCGAAGTCGATTTGAATCAATATTTTAGAAAAATGGCCAAAAGGAGAAAATATTAAAAAAATTGTCATTTTAAAAACCAAAATTCTTTGTAAACTTTAATAACCCATAACTCTTTCAAAAATGTTCAATTCTTAATTCTTTGGAAACTTTAATAACCCATAACTCTTTCAAAATAGGTTGCAACTTTATTTATAAAAATACATTTTTGGCATCTGAATATATAAATCACTTTGCGAAGTCCATTTGAATCAATATTTTAGAAAATATGTCCTATAAGGTGAAAAATTATAAAAATTGGCATTTTAAAAAAGCAAAATTCTTTGGAAACTTTAATAACCCATAACTCTTTCAAAATAGGTTCAATTGCAACTTTATTTATAAAAATACATTTCTGGCATCTGAATATACAGAAATAACTTTATAAAAATGAAAAAAATATATAAAAATTGGCATTTTGAAAAAGCTAAATTCTTTGGAAATTTTAATAACCCAATACTTTATCAAAATAGGTTCAATTGCATTTTTATTTACAAAAGTACATTTCTGGCATCTCAATATATATAAATCACTTTACCGAAGTCGATTTGAATCAATATTTTAGAAAATATGGCCTAAAAGGTGAAAAAATTAAAAAAATTGTCATATTTAAAAAAGTTAAATTCTTTGCAAACTTTAATAACCCATAACTCTTGCAAAATAGGTTCAATTGCAACTTTATTTATAAAAGTACAATATATATAAATCACTTTACCGAAGTCGATTTGAATCAATATTTTAGAAAATATGTCCTAAAAGGTGAAAAAATTAAAAAAATTGGCATTTTTAAAAAAGCAAAATTATTTGGAAACTTTAAAAACCCATAACTCTTTCAAAAAAGGTTCAACTGCAACTTAATTTAAAAGTAAATTTCTGGCATCTCAATATATATAAATTATTTTACCGAAGTCGATTTGAATCAATATTATAGAAAATATGGCCAAAAAGGTGAAAAAATTATAAAAATTGGCATTTTTAAAAAAGCTAAATTCTTTGGAAACTTTAATAACCCATAACTCTTTCAAAATAGGTTCAATTGCAACTTTATTTATTGAAGTACATTTCTGGCATATAAATATATATAAATCACTTTACTGAAGTCGATTTGAATCAATATTATAGAAAATATGGCCAAAAAGGTGAAAAAATTATAAAAATTGGCATTTTTAAAAAAGCTAAATTCTTTGGAAACTTTAATAACCCATAACTCTTTCAAAAAAGGTTCAACTGCAACTTAATTTGGAAACTACATTTCTGGCATATAAATATATATAAATCACTTTACCGAAGTCGATTTGAATTAATATTTTAGAAAATATGGCCTAAAAGGTGAAAAAATTATAAAAATTGGCGTTTTTAAAAAAGCAAAATTCTTTCGAAATTTTAATAACCCATAACTCTTTCAAAATAGGTTCAATTGCATTTTTATTTACAAAAGTACATTTCTGGTATCTCAATATATATAAATCACTTTACCGAAGTCGATTTGAATCAACATTTTACAAAATATATCCTAAAAGGTGAAAAAATTAAAAAAATTGGCATTTTTAACAAAGCAAAATTATTTGGAAACTTTAAAAACCCATAACTCTTTCAAAAAAATTTCAACTGCAACTTAATTTGGAAAGTAAATTTCTGGCATCTCAATATACATAAATCACTTTACCGAAGTCGATTTGAATCAATATTTTAGAAAATATGGCCAAAAAGGTAAAAAAATTAAAAAAATTGGCGTTTATAAAATAGCAAAATTCTTCGAAAACTTTTATAACCCATAACACTTTCAAAAAATGTTCAACTGCAACTTTATTTATAAAAATACATTTCTGGCATCTGAATATATACAAATCACTTTACCGAAGTCGATTTGAATCAATATTTTAGAAAATATGGCCAAAAAGGTGAACAAATTAAAAAATTGGCATTTTTAAAAAAGCAAAATTATTTGGAAACTTTATTAACCAATAACTCTTTCAAAAAGGTTCAACTGCAACTTTATTTGTAAAAGTACATTTATGGCATCTGAATATATATAAATCACTTTACCGAAGTCGATTTGAATCAATATTTTAGAAAATATGGCCTAAAAGGTGAAAAAATTATAAAAATTGGTCATATTTAAAAAAGCTTAATTCTTTGGAAACTTTAATAACCCATAACTCTTTCAAAAAAGGTTCAACTGAAACTTAATATGGAAACTACATTTCTGGCATATAAATATATATAAATCACTTTACCGAAGTCAATTTGAATCAATATTTTAGAAAATATGGCCAAAATGGTGAAAAAATTAAAAAAATTGGCGTTATTAAAAAATCAAATTTCTTTGGAAACTTTAATAACCCATAACTCTTTCAATAAAGGTTCAACTGAAACTTAATATGGAAACTACATTTCTGGCATATAAATATATATAAATCACTTTACCGAAGTCGATTTGAATCAATATTTTAGAAAATATGGCCAAAAAGGAGAAAAAATTAAAAAAATTGTCATTTTTAAAAAACCAAAATTCTTTGTAAACTTTAATAACCCATAACTCTTTCAAAAAATGTTCAATTATTAATTCTTTGGAAACTTTAATAACCCATAACTCTTTCAAAATAGGTTGCAACTTTATTTATAAAAATACATTTTTGGCATCTGAATATATAAATCACTTTGCGAAGTCCATTTGAATCAATATTTTAGAAAATATGTCCTATAAGGTGAAAAAATTATAAAAATTGGCATTTTTAAAAAAGTTAAACTCTTTAGAAACTTTAATAACCCATAACTCTTTCAAAAAAGGTTCAACTGAAACTTAATATGGAAACTTCATTTCTGGCATATAAATATATATAAATCACTTTACCGAAGTCAATTTGAATCAATATTTTAGAAAATATGGCCAAAATGGTGAAAAAATTAAAAAAATTGGCGTTATTAAAAAATCAAATTTCTTTGGAAACTTTAATAACCCATAACTCTTTCAATAAAGGTTCAACTGAAACTTAATATGGAAACTACATTTCTGGCATATAAATATATATAAATCACTTTACCGAAGTCGATTTGAATCAATATTTTAGAAAATATGGCCAAAAAGGAGAAAAAATTAAAAAAATTGTCATTTTTAAAAAACCAAAATTCTTTGTAAAGTTTAATAACCCATAACTCTTTCAAAAAATGTTCAATTATTAATTCTTTGGAAACCTTAATAACCCATAACTCTTTCAAAATAGGTTGCAACTTTATTTATAAAAATACATTTCTGGCATCTGAATACATATTAATCACTTTACGGAAGTCGATTTGAATCAATATTTTAGAAAATATGGCCTAAAAGGTGAAAAAATTATAATAATTGGCATTTTTAAAAAAGTTAAACTCTTTAGAAACTTTAATAACCCATAACTCTTTCAAAATAGGTTCAATTGCAACTTTATTTATAAAAATACATTTCTGGCATCTGAATATATAGAAATAACTTTATAAAAATGAAAAAAATATATAAAAATTGGCATTTTTAAAAAAGCTAAATTCTTTGGAAATTTTAATAACCCATAACTTTATCAAAATAGGTTCAATTGCATTTTTATTTACAAAAGTACATTTCTGGCATCTTAATATATATAAATCACTTTACCGAAGTCGATTTGAATCAATATTTTAGAAAATATGGCCTAAAAGGTGAAAAAATTATAAAAATTGGAATTTAAAAAAGCTAAATTATTTGGAAACTTTAATAACCCATAACTCTTTCAAAATAGGTTCAATTGCAACTTTATTTATAAAAATACATTTCTGGCATCTCAATATATATAAATCACTCTACCGAAGTCGATTTGAATCAATATTTTAGGAAATATGGCCTAAAATGTGAAAAAATTATAAAAATTGGCATTTTTAAAAAAGCAAAATTCTTTGGAAACTTTAATAACCCATAACTCTTTCAAAAAAGGTTCAACTGCAACTTAATTTGGAAACTACATTTCTGGCATATAAATATATATAAGTCACTTTACCGAAGTTGATTTGAATCAATATTTTAGAAAATATGGCCTAAAAGGTGAGAAAATTATAAAATTTGGCATTTTAAAAAAGCAAAATTCTTTGGAAAATTTAATAACCCATAACTCTTTCAAAATAGGTTCAATTGCAACTTTATTTATAAAAATACATTTCTGGCATCTGAATGCATATAAATCACTTTACGGAAGTCGATTTGAATCAATATTTTAGAAAATATGGCCTAAAAGGTGAAAAAATTATAATAATTGGCATTTTTAAAAAAGCTAAATTCTTTAGAAACTTTAATAACCCATAACTCTTTCAAAATAGGTTCAATTGCAACTTTAGTTATAAAAATACATTTCTGGCATCTGAATATATAGAAATAACTTTATAAAAATGAAAAAAATATATAAAAATTGGCATTTTTAGAAAAGCTAAATTCTTTGGAAATTTTAATAACCCATAACTTTATCAAAATAGGTTCAATTGCAACTTTATTTACAAAAGTACATTTCTGGCATCTTAATATATATAAATCACTTTACAGAAGTCGATTTGAATCAATATTTTAGAAAATATGGCCTAAAATGTGAAAAAATTAAAAAAATTGGCATATTTAAAAAAGTTAAATTCTTTGCAAACTTTAATAACCCATAACTCTTGCAAAATAGGTTCAATTGCAACTTTATTTATAAATGTACAATATATATAAATCACTCTACCGAAGTCGATTTGAATCAATATTTTAGAAAATGTGTCCTAAAAGGTGAAAAAATTAAAAAAATTGGCATTTTTAAAAAAGCAAAATTATTTGGAAACTTTAATAACCCATAGCTCTTTCAAAAAGGTTCAACTGCAAGTTAATTTGGAAAGTAAATTTCTGGCATCTCAATATATATAAATCACTTTACCGAAGTCGATTTAAATCAATATTTTAGAAAATATGGCCTAAAAGGTAAAAAAATTATAAAAATTGGCATTTTTAAAAAAGCTAAATTCTTTCGAAATTTTAATAGCCCACAACTCTTTCAATATAGGTTCAATTGCAACTTTATTTATAAAAGTACATTTCTGGCATCTCAATATATATATATCACTTTACCGAAGTCGATTTGAATCAATATTTTAGAAAATATGGCCTAAAAGGTGAAAAAATTATAAAAATTGGAATTTAAAAAAGCTAAATTCTTTGGAAACTTTAATAACCCATAACTCTTTCAAAATAGGTTCAATTGCAACTTTATTTATAAAAATACATTTCTGGCATCTCAATATATATAAATCATTTTACCGAAGTCGATTTGAATCAATATTTTAGAAAATATGGCCAAAAGGTGAAAAAATTAAAAAAATTGGCATTTTTAAAAAAGCAAAATTCTTTGGAAACTTTAATAACCCATAACTCTTTCAAAAAAGGTTCAATTGCAACTTTATTTATAAAAGTAAATTTCTGGCATCTGAATTTATATAAATCACTTTATTGAAGTCGATTTGAATCAATATTTTAGAAAATATGTCCTAAAAGGTGAAACAATTAATAAAAAATGTCATTTTTAAAAAAGCAATATTCTTTGGAAACTTTAATAACCCATAACTCTTTCAAAAAACGTTCAACTGCAACTTAATTTGGAAAGTCAATTTCTGGCATCTCAATATATATAAATCACTTTACCGAAGTCGATTTGAATCAATATTTTAGGAAATATGGCCTAAAAGGTGAAAAAATTATAAAAATTGGCATTTTTAAAAAAGCAAAATTCTTTGGAAACTTTAATAACCCATAACTCTTTCGAAAAAGGTTCAACTGCAACTTAATTTGGAAACTACATTTCTGGCATATAAATCTATATAAGTCACCTTACCGAAGTTGATTTGAATCAATATTTTAGAAAATATGGCCAAAAAGGAGAAAAAATTAAAAAAATTGGCTTTTTTAAAAAAGCAAAATTCTTTGGAAAATTTAATAACCCATAACTCTTTCAAAAAAGGTTCAATTGCAACTTTATTTATAAAAGTAAATTTCTGGCATCTGAATATATATAAATCACTCTACCGAAGTCGATTTGAATCAATATTTTAGGAAATATGGCCTAAAAGGTGAAAAAATTATAAAAATTGGCATTTTTAAAAAAGCAAAATTCTTTGTAAACTTTAATAACCCATAACTCTTTCAAAAATGGTTCAACTGCAACTTAAAAAATTTGGAAACTACATTTCTAGCATCTGAATATATATAAATCACTTTAGCGAAGTCGATTTGAACCAATATTTTAGAAAATATGGCCTAAAAGGTGAAAAAATTAAAAAAATTGGCATTTTTAAAAAAGCAAAATTCTTCGAAAACTTTAATAACCCATAACTCTTTCAAAAAAGGTTCAACTGCAACTTATTTTGGAAAGTAAATTTCTGGCATCTCAATATATATAAATCACTCTACCGAAGTCGATTTGAATCAATATTTTAGAAAATATGTCCTAAAAGGTGAAAAAATTATAAAAATTGGCATTTTTAAAAAAGCAAAATTATTTGGAAACTTTAAAAACCCATAACTCTTTCAAAAAAGGTTCAACTGCAACTTAAATTGGAAACTACATTTCTGGCATATAAATATATATAAATCACTTTACCGAACTCGATTTGAATAAATATTATAGAAAATATGGCCAAAAAGGTGAAAAAATTATAAAAATTGGCATTTTTAAAAAATCTAAATTCTTTGGAAACTTTAATAACCCATAACTCTTTCAAAATAGGTTCAATTGCATTTTTATTTACAAAAGTACATTTCTGGCATCTCAATATATATAAATCACTTTACGGAAGTCGATTTGAATCAATATTTTAGAAAATATGGCCTAAAAGGTGAAAAAATTATAATAATTGGCAGTTTTAAAAAAGCTAAACTCTTTAGAAACTTTAATAACCCATAACTCTTTCAAAATAGGTTCAATTGCAACTTTATTTATAAAAATACATTTCTGGCATCTGAATATATAGAAATAACTCTATAAAAATGAAAAAAATATATAAAAATTGGCATTTTTAAAAAAGGTAAATTCTTTGGAAATTTTAATAACCCATATCTTTTTCAAAATACGTTCAATTTCATTTTTATTTACAAAAGTACATTTCTGGCATCTCAATATATATAAATCACTTTACCGAAGTCGATTTGAATCAATATTTTAGAAAATATGGCCTAAAAGGTGAAAAAATTAAAAAATAGCATATTTAAAAAAGTTAAATACTTTGCAAACTTTAATAACCCATAACTCTTGCAAAATAGGTTCAATTGCAACTTTATTTATAAAAGTACAATATATATAAATCACTTTACCGAAGTCGATTTGAATCAATATTTTAGAAAATATGTCCTAAAAGGTGAAAAAATTAAAAAAATTGGCATTTTTAAAAAAGCAAAATTATTTGGAAACTTTAAAAACCCATAACTCTTTCAAAAAAGGTTCAACTGCAACTTAATTTGGAAAGTAAATTTCTGGCATTTCAATATACATAAATCACTTTACCGAAGTCGATTTGAATCAATATTTTAGAAAATATTGCCAAAAAGGTGAACAAATTACAAAAAAATAGGCATTTTTAAAAAAGCAAAATTATGTGGAAACTATATTAACGAATAACTCTTTCAAAAAATGTTTAATTGCAACTTAATTTGGAAAGTAAATTTCTGGCATCTCAATATATATAAATCACTTTACCGAAGTCGATTTAAATCAATATTTTAGAAAATATGGCCTAAAAGCTAAATTCTTTCGAAATTTTAATAGCCCACAACTCTTTCAATATAGGTTCAATTGCAACTTTACTTATAAAAGTACATTTCTGGCATCTCAATATATATATATCACTTTACCGAAGTCGATTTGAATCAATATTTTAGAAAATATGGCCTAAAAGGTGAAAAAATTATAAAAATTGGAATTTAAAAAAACTAAATTCTTTGGAAACTTTAATAACCCATAACTCTTTCAAAATAGGTTCAATTGCAACTTTATTTATAAAAATACATTTCTGGCATCTCAATTTATATAAATCATTTAACCGAAGTCGATTTGAATCAATATTTTAGAAAATATATCCTAAAAGGTGAATTAATAAAAAATGGCATTTTTAAAAAAGCAATATTTTTTGGAAACTTTAATAACCCATAACTCTTTCAAAAAAGGTTCAACTGCAACTTAATTTGGAAAGTAAATTTCTGGCATCTCAATATATATAAATCACTCTACCGAAGTCGATTTGAATCAATATTTTAGGAAATATGGCCTAAAAGGTGAAAAATTATAAAAATTGGCATTTTTAAAAAAGCTAAATTCTTTGGAAACTTTAATAACCCATAACTCTTTCAAAATAGATTCAATTGCATTTTTATTTACAAAAGTACATTTCTGGCATCTCAATATATATAAATCACTTTACCGAAGTCGATTTGAATCAATATTTTAGAAAATATGTCCTAAAAGGTGAATTAATAAAAAATGGCATTTTTAAAAAAGCAATATTTTTTGGAAACTTTAATAACCCATAACTCTTTCAAAGAAGGTTCAACTGCAAGTTAATTTGGAAAGTAAATTTCTGGCATCTCAATATATATAAATCACTCTACCGAAGTCGATTTGAATCAATATTTTAGGAAATATGGCCTAAAAGGTGAAAAAATTATAAAAATTGGCATTTTTAAAAAAGCTAAATTCTTTGGAAACTTTAATAACCCATAACTCTTTCAAAATAGGTTCAATTGCATTTTTATTTACAAAAGTACATTTCTGGCATCTCAATATATATAAATCGCTTTACCGAAGTCGATTTGAATCAATATTTTAGAAAATATGGCCTAAAAGGTGAAAAAATTATAAAAATTGGAATTTAAAAAAGCTAAATTCTTTGGAAACTTTAATAACCCATAACTCTTTCAAAATAGGTTCAATTGCAACTTTATTTATAAAAATACATTTCTGGCATCTCAATATATATAAATCATTTAACCGAAGTCGATTTGAATCAATATTTTAGAAAATATGTCCTAAAAGGTGAATTAATAAAAAATGGCATTTTTAAAAAAGCAATATTTTTTGGAAACTTTAATAACCCATAACTCTTTCAAAAAAGGTTCAACTGCAACTTAATTTGGAAAGTAAATTTCTGGCATCTCAATATATATAAATCACTCTACCGAAGTCGATTTGAATCAATATTTTAGGAAATATGGCCTAAAAGGTGAAAAAATTATAAAAATTGGCATTTTTAAAAAAGCTAAATTCTTTGGAAACTTTAATAACCCATAACTCTTTCAAAATAGATTCAATTGCATTTTTATTTACAAAAGTACATTTCTGGCATCTCAATATATATAAATCACTTTACCGAAGTCAATTTGAATCAATATTTTAGAAAATATGGCATAAAAGGTGAAAAAATTATGAAAATTGGCATATTTCAAAAAGTTAAATTCTTTGGAAAATTTAATAACCCATAACTCTTTCAAAAAAGGTTCAATTGCAACTTTATTTGTGAAAGTGCATTTCTGGCATCTGAATATATATAAATCACTTAACTGAAGTCGATTTGAATCAATATTTTAGAAAATATGGCCTAAAAGGTGAAAAAATTATAAAATTTGGCATTTTTAAATTAGCAAAATTCTTTGGAAACTTTAATAACCCATAACTCTTTTAAAAAAGGATCAATTGCATTTTTATTTACAAAAGTACATTTCTGGCATATAAATATATATAAATCACTTTACCGAAGTCGATTTGAATCAATATTTTAGAAAATATGGCCTAAAAGGTGAAAAAATTATAAAAATTGGCATTTTTTAAAAAGCTAAATTCTTTGGAAATTTTAATAACCCATAACTCTTTCAAAATAGGTTCAATTGCATTTTTATTTACAAAAGTACATTTCTGGCATCTCAATATATATAAATCACTTTACGGAAGTCGATTTGAATCAATATTTTAGAAAATATGGCCTAAAAGGTGAAAAAATTATAATAATTGGCAGTTTTAAAAAAGCTAAACTCTTTAGAAACTTTAATAACCCATAACTCTTTCAAAATAGGTTCAATTGCAACTTTATTTATAAAAATACATTTCTGGCATCTGAATATATAGAAATAACTTTATAAAAATGAAAAAAATATATAAAAATTGGCATTTTTAAAAAAGCTAAATTCTTTGGAAATTTTAATAACCCATAACTTTTTCAAAATACGTTCAATTGCATTTTTATTTCCAAAAGTACATTTCTGGCATCTCAATATATATAAATCACTTTACCGAAGTCGATTTGAATCAATATTTTAGAAAATATGGCCTAAAAGGTGAAAAAATTAAAAAAAATGGCATATTTAAAAAAGTTAAATACTTTGCAAACTTTAATAACCCATAACTCTTGCAAAATAGGTTCAATTGCAACTTTATTTATAAAAGTACAATATATATAAATCACTTTACCGAAGTCGATTTGAATCAATATTTTAGAAAATATGTCCTAAAAGGTGAAAAAATTAAAAAAATTGGCATTTTTAATAAAGCAAAATTATTTGGAAACTTTAAAAACCCTTCTTTCAACCCTTCTTTCAAAAAAGGTTCAACTGCAACTTAATTTGGAAAGTAAATTTCTGGCATCTCAATATACATAAATCACTTTACCGAAGTCGATTTGAATCAATATTTTAGAAAATATGGCCAAAAAGGTGAACAAATTACAAAAAAATAGGCATTTTTAAAAAAGCAAAATTATGTGGAAACTATATTAACGAATAACTCTTTCAAAAAATGTTTAATTGCAACTTAATTTGTAAAGTAAATTTCTGGCATCTCAATATATATAAATCACTTTACCGAAGTCGATTTAAATCAATATTTTAGAAAATATGGCCTAAAAGCTAAATTCTTTCGAAATTTTAATAGCCCACAACTCTTTCAATATAGGTTCAATTGCAACTTTACTTATAAAAATACATTTCTGGCATCTCAATATATATAAATCATTTAACTGAAGTCGATTTGAATCAATATTTTAGAAAATATGTCCTAAAAGGTGAATTAATAAAAAATGACATTTTTAAAAAAGCAAAATTTTTTGGAAACTTTAATAACCCATAACTCTTTCAAAAAAGGTTCAACTGCAACTTAATTTGGAAAGTAAATTTCTGGCATCTCAATATATATAAATCACTCTACCGAAGTCGATTTGAATCAATATTTTAGGAAATATGGCCTAAAAGGTGAAAAAATTATAAAAATTGGCATTTTTAAAAAAGCTAAATTCTTTGGAAACTTTAATAACCCATAACTCTTTCAAAATAGGTTCAATTGCATTTTTATTTACAAAAGTACATTTCTGGCATCTCAATATATATAAATCACTTTACCGAAGTCAATTTGAATCAATATTTTAGAAAATATGGCCTAAAAGGTGAAAAAATTATGAAAATTGGCATATTTCAAAAAGTTAAATTCTTTGGAAAATTTAATAACCCATAACTCTTTCAAAATAGGTTCAATTGCAACTTTATTTGTGAAAGTGCATTTCTGGCATCTGAATATATATAAATCACTTTACTGAAGTCGATTTGAATCAATATTTTAGAAAATATGTCCTAAAAGGTGAAAAAATTAAAAAAATTGGCATTTTTAAAAAAGCAAAATTATTTGGAAACTTTAAAAACCCATAACTCTTTCAAAAAAGGTTCAACTGCAACTTAATTTGGAAACTACATTTCAGGCATATAAATATATATAAATCACTTTACCGAAGTCAATTTGAATCAATATTTTAGAAAATATGGCCTAAATGGTGAAAAAATTATGAAAATTGGCTTTTTAAAAAAGCTAAATTCTTTGTAAACTTTAATAACACATAACTCTTTCAAATAGGTTCAATTGCAACTTTATTTATAAAAATACATTTCTGGCATCTGAATATATATAAATCACTTTAGCGAAGTCGATTTGAATCAATATTTTAGAAAATATGACCAAAAGGTGAAAAAATTAAAAATATTGTCATTTTTAAAAAAGCAAAATTATTTGGAAACTTTAATAACCTATAACTCTTTCAAAAAATGTTCAACTGCATTTTAATTTAAAAGTAAATTTCTGGCATCTCAATATATATAAATCATTTAACCGAAGTCGATTTGAATAAATATTATAGAAAATATGGCCAAAAAGGTGAAAAAATTATAAAAATTGGCATTTTTAAAAAGCTAAATTCTTTGGAAACTTTAATAACCCATAACTCTTTCAAAATAGGTTCAATTGCAACTTTATTTATTGAAGTACATTTCTTGCATATAAATATATATAAATCACTTTACTGAAGTCGATTTGAATCAATATTTTAGAAAATATGGCCTAAAAGGTGAAAAAATTATAAAAATTGGCATTTTTAAATAAGCAAAATTCTTTGGAAACTTTAATAACCCATAACTCTTTCAAAAAAGGTTCAACTGCAACTTAATTTGGAAACTACATTTCTGGCATATAAATATATATAAATCACTTTACCGAAGTCGATTTGAATCAATATTTTAGAAAATATGGCCTAAAAGGTGAAAAAATTATAAAAATTGGCATTTTTAAAAAAGCTAAATTCTTTGGAAATTTTAATAACCCATAACTCTTTCAAAATAGGTTCAATTGCATTTTTATTTACAAAAGTAAATTTCTGGCATCTGAATATATATAAATCACTTTACCGAAGTCGATTTGAATCAATATTTTAGAAAATATGGCCTAAAAGGTGAAAAAATTATAAAAATTGGCATATTTAAAAAAGTTAAATTCTTTGGAAACTTTAATAACCCATAACTCTTGCCAAAAAGGTTCAACTGCAACTTAATTTGGAAAGTAAATCACTCTACCGAAGTCGATTTGAATCAATATCTTAGGAAATATGGCCTAAAAGGTGAAAAAATTATAAAAATTGGAATTTTTTAAAAAGCTAAATTCTTTGTAAACTTTAATAACCCATAACTCTTTCAAATAAGGTTCAATTGCAACTTTATTTGTAAAAGTAAATTTCTGGCATCTGAATATATATAAATCACTTTACCGAAGTCGATTTGAATCAATATTTTAGAAAATATGACCTAAAAGGTGAAAAAATTAAAAAAAAATGGCATTTTTAAAAAAGCAATATTCTTTGGAAACTTTAATAACCCATAACTCTTTCAAAAAAGGTTCAACTGCAACTTAATTTGGAAAGTAAATCACTCTACCGAAGTCGATTTGAATCAATATTTTAGAAAATATGGCCTAAAAGGTGAAAAAATTAAAATAATTGGCATTTTTAAAAAATCAAAATTCTTTGGAAACTTTAATAACCCAGAACTCTTTCAAATAAGGTTCAATTGCAACTTTATTTGTAAAAGTAAATTTTGTGGCATCTGAATATATATAAATCACTTTACCGAAGTCGATTTGAATCAATATTTTAGAAAATATGGCCAAAAGGTGAAAAAATTAAAAAAATTGTCATTTTTAAAAAAGCAAAATTCTTTGTAAACTTTAATAACACATAACTCTTTCAAAAAAGGTTCAAGTGCAACTTAATTTGTAAAAGTACATTTCTGGCATCTGAATATATATAAATCACTTTACCGAAGTCGATTTAAATCAATATTTTAGAAATTATGGCCATAAAGTTGAAAAAATTATAAAAATTGGCATTTTTAAAAAAGCAATATTCTTTGGAAACTTTAATAACCCATAACTCTTTCAAAAAAGGTTCAACTGCAACTTAATTTGGAAAGTAAATCACTCTACCGAAGTCGATTTGAATCAAAATTTTAGGAAATATGGCCTAAAAGGTGAAAAAATTATAAAAATTGGCATTTTTAAAAAAGCTAAATTCTTTGGAAATTTTAATAACCCATAACTCTTTCAAAAAAGGTTCAATTGCAACTTTATTTATAAAAGTACAATATATATAAATTACTTTACCGAAGTCGATTTGAATCAATATTTTAGAAAATATGGCCAAAAGGTGAAAAAATTGAAAAAAATTGGCATTTTTAAAAAAGCAAAATTCTTTGTAAACTTTAATAACCCATAACTTTTTCAAAAAATGTTCAGCTGCAACTTAATTTGGGTAGTAAATTTCTGGCATCTGAATATATATAAATCACTTTACCGAAGTCGATTTGAATCAATATTTTAGAAAATATGACCTAAAAGGTGAAAAAATTAAAAAAAAATGGCATTTTTAAAAAAGCAATATTCTTTGGAAACTTTAATAACCCATAATTCTTTCAAAAAAGGTTCAACTGCAACTTAATTTGGAAAGTAAATCACTCTACCGAAGTCGATTTGAATCAATATTTTAGGAAATATGGCCTAAAAGGTGAAAAAATTAAAAAAAATTGGCATTTTTAAAAAAGCTAAATTCTTTGAAAATTTTAATAGCCCATAACTCTTTCAAAAAAGGTTCAATTGCAACTTTTTTTACAAAAGTACATTTCTTGCATCTGAATATATATAAATCACTTTACCGAAGTCGATTTGAATCAATATTTTAGAAAATATGGCCAAAAAGGTGAAAAAATTAAAAAAATTGTCATTTTTAAAAAAGCAAAATTCTTTGTAAACTTTAATAACACATAACTCTTTCAAAAAAGGTTCAAGTGCAACTTAATTTATAAAAGTACATTTCTGGCATCTGAATATATGTAAATCACTTTACCGAAGTCGATTTAAATCAATATTTTAGAAATTATGGCCATAAAGTTGAAAAAATTATAAAAATTGGCATTTTTAAATAGCAAAATTCTTTGGAAACTTTAATAACCCATAACTCTTTCAAAAAAGGTTCAATTGCAACTTTATTTGTAAAAGTGCATTTCTGGCATCTGAATATATATAAATCACTTTACCGAATTCGATTTGAATCAATAT
The DNA here is from genome assembly GCA_018150725.1 of Drosophila quadrilineata. Lineage (NCBI taxonomy): Eukaryota > Metazoa > Arthropoda > Insecta > Diptera > Drosophilidae > Drosophila > Drosophila quadrilineata. The sequence continues at coordinate 35,406 of JAECWN010000153.1, read as the reverse complement.
TTTAGGAAATATGGTCAAAAAGGTGAAAAAATTAAAAAAATTGGCTTTTTTAAAAAAGAAAAATTCTTTGGAAACTTTAATAACCCATAACTCTTTCAAAAAAGGTTCAAGTGCAACTTAATTTATAAAAGTACATTTCTTGCATCTGAATATATATAAATCACTTTACCGAAGTCGATTTGAATCAATATTTTAGAAAATATGGCCAAAAAGGTGAAAAAATTAAAAAAATTGTCATTTTTAAAAAAGCAAAATTCTTTGTAAACTTTAATAACACATAACTCTTTCAAAAAAGGTTCAAGTGCAACTTAATTTATAAAAGTACATTTCTGGCATCTGAATATATGTAAATCACTTTACCGAAGTCGATTTGAATCAATATTTTAGAAAATATGGCCAAAAAGGTGAAAAAATTAAAAAAATTGTCATTTTTAAAAAAGCAAAATTCTTTGTAAACTTTAATAACACATAACTCTTTCAAAAAGGTTCAAGTGCAACTTAATTTATAAAAGTACATTTCTGGCATCTGAATATATGTAAATCACTTTACCGAAGTCGATTTAAATCAATATTTTAGAAATTATGGCCATAAAGTTGAAAAAATTATAAAAATTGGCATTTTTAAATAGCAAAATTCTTTGGAAACTTTAATAACCCATAACTCTTTCAAAAAAGGTTCAATTGCAACTTTATTTGTAAAAGTGCATTTCTGGCATCTGAATATATATAAATCACTTTACCGAATTCGATTTGAATCAATATTTTAGGAAATATGGCCTAAAAGGTGAAAAAATTAATAAAATTGGCATTTTTAAAATAGCAAAATTATTTGGAAACTTTAGTAACCTATAACTCTTTCAAAAAAAGTTCAACTGCATTTTAATTTAAAAGTAAATTTCTGGCATCTCAATATATATAAATCATTTTACCGAAGTCGATTTGAATCAATATTATAGAAAATATGGCCAAAAAGGTGAAAAAATTAAAAAAATTGTCATTTTTAAAAAAGCAAAATTCTTTGTAAACTTTAATAACACATAACTCTTTCAAAAAAGGTTCAAGTGCAACTTAATTTGTAAAAGTACATTTCTGGCATCTGAATATATATAAATCACTTTACCGAAGTCGATCTAAATCAATATTTTAGAAATTATGGCCATAAAGTTGAAAAAATTATAAAAATTGGCATTTTTAAATAGCAAAATTCTTTGGAAACTTTAATAACCCATAACTCTTTCAAAAAAGGTTCAATTGCAACTTTATTTGTAAAAGTGCATTTCTGGCATCTGAATATATATAAATCACTTTACCGAATTCGATTTGAATCAATATTTTAGGAAATATGGCCTAAAAGGTGAAAAAATTAATAAAATTGGCATTTTTAAAAAAGCTAAATTCTTTGAAAATTTTAATAGCCCATAACTCTTTCAAAAAAGGTTCAATTGCAACTTTTTTTACAAAAGTACATTTCTTGCATCTGAATATATATAAATCACTTTACCGAAGTCGATTTTAATCAATATTTTAGAAAATATGGCCAAAAAGGTGAAAAAATTAAAAAAATTGTCATTTTTAAAAAAGCAAAATTCTTTGTAAACTTTAATAACACATAACTCTTTCAAAAAAGGTTCAAGTGCAACTTAATTTGTAAAAGTACATTTCTGGCATCTGAATATATATAAATCACTTTACCGAAGTCGATTTAAATCAATATTTTAGAAAATATGGCCAAAAAGTTGAAAAAATTATAAAAATTGGCATTTTTAAAAAAGCAATATTCTTTGGAAACTTTAATAACCCATAACTCTTTCAAAAAAGGTTCAACTGCAACTTAATTTGGAAAGTAAATTTCTGGCATCTCAATATATATAAATCACTTTACAGAAGTCGATTTGAATCAATAGTTTAGAAAATATGGCCTAAAAGGTGAAAAAATTATAAAAATTGGCATATTTAAGAAAGCTAAATTCTTTGGAAACTTTAATAACCCATAACTCTTTCAAAAAAGGTTCAACTGCAACTTTATTTATAAAAATACATTTCTGGCATTTCAATATATATATATCACTTTACCGAAGTCGATTTGAATCAATATTTGAGAAAATATGTCCTAAAAGGTGAAAAAATTAAAAATATTGGCATTTTTAAAAAAGCATAATTATTTGGAAACTTTAAAAACCCATAACTCTTTCAAAAAAGGTTCAACTGCAACAAATTAAAGTGGAAATTACATTTCTGGCATATAAATATATATAAATCACTTTACCGAAGTCGATTTGAATCAATATTTTAGAAAATATGGCCTAAAAGGTGAAAAAATTATAATAATTGGCATCTTTAAAAAAGCTAAAATCTTTGGAAACTTTAATAACCCATAACTCTTTCAAAATAGGTTCAATTGCAACTTTATTTATAAAAGTACAATATATATAAATCACTTTACCGAAATCGATTTGAATCAATATTTGAGAAAATATGTCCTAAAAGGTGAAAAAATTAAAAAAATTGGCGTAATTAAAAAAGCAAATTTTTTTGGAAACTTTAATAACCCATAACTCTTTCAAAAAGGTTCAACTGCAACTTAATATGGAAACTACATTTATGGCATATAAATATATATAAATCACTTTACCGAAGTCGATTTGAATCAATATTTTAGAAAATATGGCCTAAAAGGTGAAAAAATTATAATAATTGGCATTTTTAAAAAGCTAAACTCTTTGGAAACTTTAATAACCCATAACTCTTTCAAAATAGGTTCAATTGCAACTTTATTTATAAAAATACATTTCTGGCATCTGAATATATATAAATCACTTTACCGAAGTCGATTTAAATCAATATTTTAGAAAATATGGCCTAAAAGGTGAAAAAGTTATAAAAATTGGCATTTTTAAAAAAGCAAAATTCTTTCGAAATTTTAATAACCCACAACTCTATCAATATAGGTTCAATTGCAACTTTATTTATAAAAGTACATTTCTGGCATCTCAATATATATATTTCACTTTACCGAAATCGATTTAAATCAATATTTTACAAAATATGGCCAAAAAGTTGAAAAAATTATAAAAATTGGCATTTTTAAATAGCAAAATTCTTTGGAAAATTTAATAACCCATAACTCTTTCAAAAAAGGTTCAATTGCAACTTTATTTGTAAAAGTGCATTTCTGGCATCTGAAAATATATAAATCACTTTACCGAAGTCGATTTGAATCGATATTTTAGGAAATATGGCCTAAAAGGTTAAAAAATTAAAAAAATTGGCATTTTTAAAAAGGCAAAATTCTTCGGAAACTTTAATAACTTAACTTAATTCTAAAAGTAAATTTCTGGCATCTCAATATATATAAATCACTTTACCGAAGTCGATTTGAATCAATATTTTAGAAAATATGTCCTAAAAGGTGAAAAAATTAAAAAAAATGGCATTTTTAAAAAAGCAATATTCTTTGGAAACTTTAATAACCCATAACTCTTTCAAAAAAGGTTCAACTGCAACTTAATTTGGAAAGTAAATTTCTGGCATCTCAATATATATAAATAACTCTACCGAAGTCGATTTGAATCAATATATTAGGAAATATAGCCTAAAAGGTGAAAAAATTATAAAAATTGGCATTTTTAAAAAAGCAAAATTCTTTGGAAACTTTAATATCCCATAACTCTTTCAAAATAGGTTCAATTGCAACTTTATTTATAAAAGTACATTTCTGGCATCTCAATATATATAAATCACTCTACCGAAGTCGATTTGAATCTATATTTTAGAAAATATGGCCTAAAAGGTGAAAAAATTATAAAAATTGGCATATTTAAAAAAGCTTAATTCTTTGGAAACTTTAATAACCCATAACTCTTTCAAACCTTTTTTGAAAGAACCTTTGAACCTTTTCAACTGCAACTTAATTTGGAAAGTAAATTTCTGGCATCTCAATATATATAAATCACTTTACTGAAGTCGATTTGAATCAATATTTTAGAAAATATGGGCAAAAAGGTGAAAAAATTAAAAAAATTGGCGTTATTAAAAAAGCAAATTTCTTTGGAAACTTTAATAACCCATAACTCTTTCAAAAAAGGTTCAACTGCAACTTAATATGGAAACTACATTTCTGGCATATAAATATTTTAGAAAATATGGCCAAAAAGGTGAACAAATTAAAAAAATTGTCATTTTAAAAAAGCAAAATTCTTTGTAAACTTTAATAACTTTCAATTGCAACTTTATTTGTAAAAGTACATTTCTGGCATCTGAATATATATACATCACTTTACCGAAGTCGATTTGAATCAATATTTTAGAAAATATGGCCAAAAATGTGGAAAAATTATAAAAATTGTAATTTTTAAAAAATCAAAATTATTTGGAAATTTTTAAAACCCATAACTCTTTCAAAAAAGGTTCAACTGCAACTTAATATGGAAACTACATTTCTGGCATATAAATATATATAAATCACTTTATCGAATTCGATTTGAATCAATATTTTAGAAAATATGGCCTAAAAGGTGAAAAATTTATAATAATTGGCATCTTTAAAAATGCTAAATTCTTTGGAAATTTTAATAACCCATAACTCTTTCAAAATAGGTTCAACTGCAACTTTATTTATAAAATTACATTTCTGGCATCTGAGTATATATAAATCACTTTACCGAAGTCTATTTGAATCAATATTTTAGAAAATATGTCCTAAAAGGTGAAAAAATTAAAAAAATTGTCATTTTTAAAAAAGCAAAATTATTTGGAAACTTTAATAACCCATAACTCTTTCAAATAAGGTTCAATTGCAACTTTATTTATAAAAGTACAATATATATAAATCACTTTACCGAAGTCGATTTGAATCAATATTTTAGAAAATATGTCCTTAAATGTGAAAAAATTAAAAAAATTGGCATTTTTAAAATAGCAAAATTATTTGGAAACTTTAAAACCCATAACTCTTTCAAAAAAGGTTCAACTGCAACTTAATTTGGAAAGTAAATTTCTGGCATCTCAATATATATAAATCACTTTACAGAAGTCGATTTGAATCAATAGTTTAGAAAATATGGCCTAAAAGGTGAAAAAATTATAAAAATTGGCATTTTTAAAAAAGCATAATTATTTGGAAACTTTAAAAACCCATAACTCTTTCAAAAAAGGTTCAACTGCAACAAATTAAAGTGGAAATTACATTTCTGGCATATAAATATATATAAATCACTTTACCGAAGTCGATTTGAATCAATATTTTAGAAAATATGGCCTAACAGGTGAAAAAATTATAATAATTGGCATCTTTAAAAAAGCTAAACTCTTTGGAAACTTTAATAACCCATAACTCTTTCAAAATAGGTTCAATTGCAACTTTATTTATAAAAGTACAATATATATAAATCACTTTACCGAAATCGATTTGAATCAATATTTGAGAAAATATGTCCTAAAAGGTGAAAAAATTAAAAAAATTGGCGTTATTAAAAAAGCAAATTTTTTGGAAACTTTAATAACCCATAACTCTTTCAAAAAAGGTTCAACTGCAACTTAATATGGAAACTACATTTATGGCATATAAATATATATAAATCACTTTACCGAAGTCGATTTGAATCAATATTTTAGAAAATATGGCCTAAAAGGTGAAAAAATTATAATAATTGGCATCTTTAAAAAAGCTAAACTCTTTGGAAACTTTAATAACCCATAACTCTTTCAAAATAGGTTCAATTGCAACTTTATTTATAAAAATACATTTCTGGCATCTGAATATATATAAATCACTTTACCGAAGTCGATTTAAATCAATATTTTAGAAAATATGGCCTAAAAGGTGAAAAAGTTATAAAAATTGGCATTTTTAAAAAAGCAAAATTCTTTCGAAATTTTAATAACCCACAACTCTATCAATATAATCAATATAGGTTCAATTGCAACTTCACTTTACCGAAATCGATTTAAATCAATATTTTACAAAATATGGCCAAAAAGTTGAAAAAATTATAAAAATTGGCATTTTTAAATAGCAAAATTCTTTGGAAAATTTAATAACCAATAACTCTTTCAAAAAAGGTTCAATTGCAACTTTATTTGTAAAAGTGCATTTCTGGCATCTGAAAATATATAAATCACTTTACCGAAGTCGATTTGAATCGATATTTTAGGAAATATGGCCTAAAAGGTTAAAAAATTAAAAAAATTGGCATTTTTAAAAAGGCAAAATTCTTCGGAAACTTTAGTAACTTAACTTAATTCAAAAAGTAAATTTCTGGCATCTCAATATACATAAATCACTTTACTAAAGTCGATTTGAATCAATATTTTAGAAAATATGGCCAAAAAGGTGAAAAGTTAAATAAATTGGTGTTTATAAAATAGCAAAATTCTTTGCTATAACCCATAACTCTTTCATAAAAGGTTCAACTGCAACTTTATTTATAAAAGTACATTTCTGGCATCTCAATATATATATTTCACTTTACCGAAATCGATTTAAATCAATATTTTAGAAAATATGTCCTAAAAGGTGAAAAAGTTAAATAAATTGGCATTTTTAAAAAAGCAAAATTATTTGGAAACTTTAATAACCCATAACTCTTTCAAATAAGGTTCAATTGCAACTTTATTTAAAAAGTAAATTTCTGGCATCTGAATATATATAAATCACTTTACCGAAGTCGATTTGAATCAATATTTTAGAAAATATGTCCTAAAAGGTGAAAAAATTAAAAAAAATGGCATTTTTAAAAAAGCAATATTCTTTGGAAACTTTAATAACCCATAACTCTTTCAAAAAAGGTTCAACTGCAACTTAATTTGGAAAGTAAATTTCTGGCATCTCAATATATATATTTCTCTTTACCGAAATCGATTTAAATCAATATTTTACAAATATGGCCAAAAAGTTGAAAAAATTATAAAAATTGGCATTTTTAAATAGCAAAATTCTTTGGAAACTTTAATAACCCATAACTCTTTCAAAAAAGGTTCAATTGCAACTTTATTTGTAAAAGTGCATTTCTGGCATCTGAAAATATATAAATCACTTTACCGAAGTCGATTTGAATCGATATTTTAGGAAATATGGCCTAAAAGATGAAAAAATTAAAAAAATTGGCATTTTTAAAAGGCAAAATTCTTCGGAAACTTTAATAACCCATAACTCTTTCAAAAAAGGTTCAACTGCAACTTAATTTAAAAAGTAAATTTCTGGCATCTCATTATATATAAATCACTTTACTGAAGTCGATTTGAATCAATATTTTAGAAAATATGTCCTAAAAGGTGAAAAAATTAAAAAAATTGGCATTTTTAAAAAAGCAAAATTATTTGGAAACTTTAAAAACCCATAACTCTTTCAAAAAAGGTTCAACTGCAACTTTATTTGGAAAGTAAATTTCTGGCATCTCAATATACATAAATCACTTTACTAAAGTCGATTTGAATGAATATTTTAGAAAATATGGCCAAAAAGGTGAAAAATTAAATAAATTGGTGTTTATAAAATAGCAAAATTCTTTGCTATAACCCATAACTCTTTCAAAAAAGGTTCAACTGCAACTTTATTTATAAAAATATATTTCTGGCATCTGAATATATATAAATCACTTTACAGAAGTCGATTTGAATCAATAGTTTAGAAAATATGGCCTAAAAGGTGAAAAAATTATAAAAATTGGCATTTTTAAAAAAGCATAATTATTTGGAAACTTTAAAAACCCATAACTCTTTCAAAAAAGGTTCAACTGCAACAAATTAAAGTGGAAATTACATTTCTGGCATATAAATATATATAAATCACTTTACCGAAGTCGATTTGAATCAATATTTTAGAAAATATGGCCTAACAGGTGAAAAAATTATAATAATTGGCATCTTTAAAAAAGCTAAACTCTTTGGAAACTTTAATAACCCATAACTCTTTCAAAATAGGTTCAATTGCAACTTTATTTATAAAAGTACAATATATATAAATCACTTTACCGAAATCGATTTGAATCAATATTTGAGAAAATATGTCCTAAAAGGTGAAAAAATTAAAAAAATTGGCGTTATTAAAAAAGCAAATTTTTTTGGAAACTTTAATAACCCATAACTCTTTCAAAAAAGGTTCAACTGCAACTTAATATGGAAACTACATTTATGGCATATAAATATATATAAATCACTTTACCGAAGTCGATTTGAATCAATATTTTAGAAAATATGGCCTAAAAGGTGAAAAAATTATAATAATTGGCATTTTTAAAAAAGCTAAACTCTTTGGAAACTTTAATAACCCATAACTCTTTCAAAATAGGTTCAATTGCAACTTTATTTATAAAAATACATTTCTGGCATCTGAATATATATAAATCACTTTACCGAAGTCGATTTAAATCAATATTTTAGAAAATATGGCCTAAAAGGTGAAAAAGTTATAAAAATTGGCATTTTTAAAAAAGCAAAATTCTTTCGAAATTTTAATAACCCACAACTCTATCAATATAGGTTCAATTGCAACTTCACTTTACCGAAATCGATTTAAATCAATATTTTACAAAATATGGCCAAAAAGTTGAAAAAATTATAAAAATTGGCATTTTTAAATAGCAAAATTCTTTGGAAAATTTAGTAACCCATAACTCTTTCAAAAAAGGTTCAATTGCAACTTTATTTGTAAAAGTGCATTTCTGGCATCTGAAAATATATAAATCACTTTACCGAAGTCGATTTGAATCGATATTTTAGGAAATATGGCCTAAAAGGTTAAAAAATTAAAAAAATTGGCATTTTTAAAAAGGCAAAATACTTCGGAAACTTTAATAACTTAACTTAATTCAAAAAGTAAATTTCTGGCATCTCAATATATATAAATCACTTTACCGAAGTCGATTTGAATCAATATTTTAGAAAATATGTCCTAAAAGGTGAAAAAATTAAAAAAAATGGCATTTTTAAAAAAGCAATATTCTTTGGAAACTTTAATAACCCATAACTCTTTCAAAAAAGGTTCAACTGCAATTTTATTTGGAAAGTACATTTCTGGCATCTCAATATATATATTTCACTTTACCGAAATCGATTTAAATCAATATTTTACAAAATATGGCCAAAAAGTTGAAAAAATTATAAAAATTGGCATTTTTAAATAGCAAAATTCTTTGGAAAATTTAATAACCAATAACTCTTTCAAAAAAGGTTCAATTGCAACTTTATTTGTAAAAGTGCATTTCTGGCATCTGAAAATATATAAATCACTTTACCGAAGTCGATTTGAATCGATATTTTAGGAAATATGGCCTAAAAGGTTAAAAAATTAAAAAAATTGGCATTTTTAAAAAGGCAAAATTCTTCGGAAACTTTAGTAACTTAACTTAATTCAAAAAGTAAATTTCTGGCATCTCAATATACATAAATCACTTTACTAAAGTCGATTTGAATCAATATTTTAGAAAATATGGCCAAAAAGGTGAAAAGTTAAATAAATTGGTGTTTATAAAATAGCAAAATTCTTTGCTATAACCCATAACTCTTTCATAAAAGGTTCAACTGCAACTTTATTTATAAAAGTACATTTCTGGCATCTCAATATATATATTTCACTTTACCGAAATCGATTTAAATCAATATTTTAGAAAATATGTCCTAAGAGGTGAAAAAGTTAAATAAATTGGCATTTTTAAAAAAGCAAAATTATTTGGAAACTTTAATAACCCATAACTCTTTCAAATAAGGTTCAATTGCAACTTTATTTAAAAAGTAAATTTCTGGCATCTGAATATATATAAATCACTTTACCGAAGTCGATTTGAATCAATATTTTAGAAAATATGTCCTAAAAGGTGAAAAAATTAAAAAAAATGGCATTTTTAAAAAAGCAATATTCTTTGGAAACTTTAATAACCCATAACTCTTTCAAAAAAGGTTCAACTGCAACTTAATTTGGAAAGTAAATTTCTGGCATCTCAATATATATATTTCTCTTTACCGAAATCGATTTAAATCAATATTTTACAAATATGGCCAAAAAGTTGAAAAAATTATAAAAATTGGCATTTTTAAATAGCAAAATTCTTTGGAAACTTTAATAACCCATAACTCTTTCAAAAAAGGTTCAATTGCAACTTTATTTGTAAAAGTGCATTTCTGGCATCTGAAAATATATAAATCACTTTACCGAAGTCGATTTGAATCGATATTTTAGGAAATATGGCCTAAAAGATGAAAAAATTAAAAAAATTGGCATTTTTAAAAAGGCAAAATTCTTCGGAAACTTTAATAACCCATAACTCTTTCAAAAAAGGTTCAACTGCAACTTAATTTAAAAAGTAAATTTCTGGCATCTCATTATATATAAATCACTTTACTGAAGTCGATTTGAATCAATATTTTAGAAAATATGTCCTAAAAGGTGAAAAAATTAAAAAAATTGGCATTTTTAAAAAAGCAAAATTATTTGGAAACTTTAAAAACCCATAACTCTTTCAAAAAAGGTTCAACTGCAACTTTATTTGGAAAGTAAATTTCTGGCATCTCAATATACATAAATCACTTTACTAAAGTCGATTTGAATGAATATTTTAGAAAATATGGCCAAAAAGGTGAAAAATTAAATAAATTGGTGTTTATAAAATAGCAAAATTCTTTGAACGATTTAAACCAATATTTTAAAAAAAAAGGAAAAAATAAATTGGCATTTAAAAACAAATTTGGACTTTAAAACAAAAAAAGGTTCAACTGCAACTTTAATTATAAAAATATATTTCTGGCATCTGAATATATATAAATCACTTTACCGAAGTCGATTTGAATCAATATATTAGGAAATATAGCCTAAAAGGTGAAAAAATTATAAAAATTGGCATTTTTAAAAAAGCTAAATTCTTTGGAAACTTTAATATCCCATAACTATTTCAAAATAGGTTCAATTGCAACTTTATTAATAAAAGTACATTTCTGGCATCTCAATATATATAAATCACTCTACCGAAATCGATTTAAATCAATATTTTACAAATATGGCCAAAAAGTTGAAAAAGTTATAAAAATTGGCATTTTTAAATAGCAAAATTCTTTGGAAACTTTAATAACCCATAACTCTTTCAAAAAAGGTTCAATTGCAACTTTATTTGTAAAAGTGCATTTCTGGCATCTGAAAATATATAAATCACTTTACCGAAGTCGATTTGAATCGATATTTTAGGAAATATGGCCTAAAAGATGAAAAAATTAAAAAAATTGGCATTTTTAAAAAGGCAAAATTCTTCGGAAACTTTAATAACCCATAACTCTTTCAAAAAAGGTTCAACTGCAACTTAATTTAAAAAGTAAATTTCTGGCATCTCAATATATATAAATAAATTTACTGAAGTCGATTTGAATCAATATTTTAGAAAATATGTCCTAAAAGGTGAAAAAATTAAAAAAATTGGCATTTTTAAAAAAGCAAAATTATTTGGAAACTTTAAAAACCCATAACTCTTTCAAAAAAGGTTCAACTGCAACTTTATTTGGAAAGTAAATTTCTGGCATCTCAATATACATAAATCACTTTACTAAAGTCGATTTGAATGAATATTTTAGAAAATATGGCCAAAAAGGTGAAAAATTAAATAAATTGGTGTTTATAAAATAGCAAAATTCTTTGCTATAACCCATAACTCTTTCAAAAAAGGTTCAACTGCAACTTTATTTATAAAAATATATTTCTGGCATCTGAATATATATAAATCACTTTACCGAAGTCGATTTGAATCAATATTTTAGAAAATATGACCAAAAAGGTGAAGAAATTAAAAAAATTGGCATTTTTAAAAAAGCAAAATTATTTGGAAACTTTATTAACCAATAACTCTTTCAAAAAATGTTTAATTGCAACGTAATTTGGAAAGTAAATTTCTGGCATCTCAATATATATAAATCACTCTACCGAAGTCGATTTGAATCAATATTTTAGGAAATATGGCCTAAAAGGTGAAAAATTGATATAAATTGGCATTTTTAAAAAAGCTAAATTCTTTGGAAACTTTAATAACCTATATCTCTTTCAAAAAAGGTTCAACTGCAACTTTATTTATAAAAATACATTTCTGGCATCTCAATATATGTAAATCACTTTACCGATGTCGATTTGAATCAATATTTTAGAAAATATGGCCAAAAAGGTGAAAAAATTATAAAAATTGGCATTTTTAAAAAAGCTAAATTCTTTCGAAATTTTAATAACCCACAACTCTTTCAATATTTTAGAAAATATGGCCTAAAAGGTGAAAAAATTATAAAAATTGGCATATTTAAAAAAGCTTAATTCTTTGGAAACTTTAATAACCCATAACTCTTTCAAACCTTTTTTGAAAGAACCTTTGAACATTTTCAACTGCAACTTAATTTGGAAAGTAAATTTCTGGCATCTCAATATATATAAATCACTTTACTGAAGTCGATTTGAATCAATATTTTAGAAAATATGGGCAAAAAGGTGAAAAAATTAAAAAAATTGGCGTTATTAAAAAAGCAAATTTCTTTGGAAACTTTAATAACCCATAACTCTTTCAAAAAAGGTTCAACTGCAACTTAATATGGAAACTACATTTCTGGCATATAAATATATATAAATCACTTTACCGAAGTCGATTTGAATCAATATTTTAGAAAATATGGCCTAAAAGGTGAAAAAATTATAATAATTGGCATTTTTAAAAAAGCAAAATTCTTTGGAAATTTTAATAACCCATAACTTTTTCAAAATAGGTTCAACTGCAACTTTATTTATAAAAATACATTTCTGGCATCTGAATATATATAAATCACTTTACCGAAGTCTATTTGAATCAATATTTTAGAAAATATGGCCTAAAAGGTGAAAAAATTATAATAATTGGCATTTTTAAAAAGCTAAACTCTTTGGAAACTTTAATAACCCATAACTCTTTCAAAATAGGTTCAATTGCAACTTTATTTATAAAAGTACAATATATATAAATCACTTTACCGAAATCGATTTGAATCAATATTTGAGAAAATATGTCCTAAAAGGTGAAAAAATTAAAAATATTGGCATTTTTAAAAAAGCATAATTATTTGGAAACTTTAAAAACCCATAACTCTTTCAAAAAAGTTTTAACTGCAACTTAATTTGGAAAGTAAATTTCTGGCATCTCAATATATATATTGAAGTCGATTTGAATCAATATTTTAGAAAATATGGCCAAAAATGTGGAAAAATAAAAAAAAATTGGCATTTTCATAAAAGCAAAATTCTTTGTAAACTTTAATAACCCATAACTCTTTCAAAAAAGGTTTAACTGGAACTCAATATGGAAACTACATTTCTGGCATCTGAATATTTTAGAAAATATGGCCAAAAAGGTGAACAAATTAAAAAAATTGTCATTTTAAAAAAGCAAAATTCTTTGTAAACTTTAATAACTTTCAATTGCAACTTTATTTGTAAAAGTACATTTCTGGCATCTGAATATATATAAATCACTTTACCGAAGTCGATTTGAATCAATATTTTAGAAAATATGGCCAAAAATGTGGAAAAATTATAAAAATTGTAATTTTTAAAAAGCTAAAACTTTAAAACTTTAATAACCCATAACTCTTACAAAATAGGTTCAATTTCAACTTTATTTATAAAAATACATTTCTGGCATCTGAATATATATAAATCACTTTACCGAAGTCGATTTGAATCAATATTTTAGAAAATATGGCCAAAAAGGTGAACAAATTAAAAAAATTGTCATTTTAAAAAAGCTAAATTCTTTGGAAACTTTACTAACCCATAACTGTTTAAAAAAGGTTCAACTGCAACCTAATTTGGAAAGTAATTTTCTGGCATCTCAATATATATAAATCACTTTACCGAAGTCGATTTGAATCAATATTTCAGAAAATATGGCCTAAAAGGTGAAAAAATTATAAAAATTGGCATTTTTAAAAAAGTTAAATTCTTTGGAAACTTTAATAACCTATAACTCTTTCAAAATAGGTTCAATTGCAACTTTATTTATTAAAATACATTTCTGGCATCTGAAATCGAAGTCGATTTGAATCAATATTTTAGAAAATATGGCCAAAAAGGTGAACCAATTAAAAAAATTTTTATTTTTAAAAAAGCAAAATTCTTTGTAAACTTTAATAACCCAAAACTCTTTCAAAAAAGGTTCAACTGCAACTTTATTTGTAAAAGTACATTTCTGGCATCTGAATATATATAAATCACTTTACCGAAGTCGATTTGAATCAATATTTTAGAAAATATGGACAAAAAGTTAAAAAAATTATAAAAATTGGCATTTTTAAAAAAGTTAAATTCTTTGCAAACTTTAATAACCCATAACTCTTTCAAAAAAGGTTCAATTGCAACTTTATTTACAAAAGTACATTTCTGGCATCTGAATATATATAAATCACTTTACTGAAGTCGATTTGAATCAATATTTTAGAAAATATGGCCTAAAAGGTGAAAAAATTATAAAAATTGGCATTTTTAAAAAAGCTAAATTCTTTGGAAACTTTAATAACCCATAACTCTTTCAAAAAAGGTTCAACTGCAACTTAATATGGAAACTACATTTCTGGCATATAAATATATATAAATCACTTTACGGAAGTCAATTTGAATCAATATTTTAGAAAATATGGCCAAAAATGTGAAAAAATTAAAAAATTTGGCATTTTTAAAAAAGCAAAATTCTTTGTAAACTTTAATAACCCATAACTCTTTCAAAAAAGGTTCAACTGCAACTTAATATGGAAACTACATTTCTGGCATATAAATATATATAAATCACTTTACGGAAGTCAATTTGAATCAATATTTTAGAAAATATGGCCAAAAATGTGAAAAAATTAAAAAATTTGGCATTTTTAAAAAAGCTAAATTCTTTGGAAACTTTAATAACTTATAACTCTTTCAAAATAGGTTCAATTGCAACTTTATTTACAAAAATACATTTCTGGCATCTGAATATATATAAATAACTTTACCGAAGTCAATTTGAATCAATATTTTAGAAAATATGGCCAAAAAGTTGAAAAAATTATAAAAATTGGCTTTTTTAAATAAGCAAAATTCTTTGTAAACTTTAATATCCCATAACTCTTTCAAAAAAGGTTCAATTGCAACTTTATTTACAAAAGTACATTTCTGGCATCTGAATATATATAAATCACTTTACGGAAGTCAATTTGAATCAATATTTTAGAAAATATGGCCAAAAATGTGAAAAAATTAAAAAAAATTTTCATTTTTAAAAAAGCTTAATTCTTTGGAAACTTTAATAACCCATAACTCTTTCAAAAAAGGTTCAACTGCAACTTTATTTGTTAAAGTGCATTTCTGGCATCTGAATATATATAAATCACTTTACCGAAGTCGATTTGAATCAATATTTTAGGAAATATGGCCTAAAAGGTGAAAAATTAAAAAAATTGGCATTTTTAAAAAGCTAAACTCTTTGCAAACTTTAATAACCCATAACTCTTTCAAAAAAGGTTCAATTGCAACTTTATTTACAAAAGTACATTTCTGGCATCTGAATATATATAAATCACTTTACCGAAGTCGATTTGAATCAATATTTTAGAAAATATGGACAAAAAGTTAAAAAAATTATAAAAATTGGCATTTTTAAAAAAGTTAAATACTTTGCAAACTTTAATAACCCATAACTCTTTCAAAAAAGGTTCAATTGCAACTTTATTTACAAAAGTACATTTCTGGCATCTGAATATATATAAATCACTTTACTGAAGTCGATTTGAATCAATATTTTAGAAAATATGGCCTAAAAGGTGAAAAAATTATAAAAATTGGCATTTTTAAAAAAGCTAAATTCTTTGGAAACTTTAATAACCCATAACTCTTTCAAAAAGGTTCAACTGCAACTTTAATATGGAAACTACATTTCTGGCATATAAATATATATAAATCACTTTACGGAAGTCAATTTGAATCAATATTTTAGAAAATATGGCCAAAAATGTGAAAAAATTAAAAAAATTGGCATTTTTAAAAAGCTAAATTCTTTGTAAACTTTAATAACCCATAACTCTTTCAAAAAGGTTCAACTGCAACTTTATTTGAAAAAGTACACTTCTGGCATCTGAATATATATAAATCACTTTACCGAAGTCGATTTGAAGCAATATTTTAGAAAATATGGCCTAAAAGGTGAACAGATTAAAAAAAATTGGCATTTTTAAAAAAGCTAAATTCTTTGGAAACTTTAATAACCCATAACTCTTTCAAAATAGGTTCAATTGCAACTTTATTTACAAAAATACATTTCTGGCATCTGAATATATATAAATCACTTTACCGAAGTCGATTTGAATCAGTATTTTAGAAAATATGGCCAAAAAGTTGAAAAAATTATAAAAATTGACTTTTTTAAATAAGCAAAATTCTTTGTAAACTTTAATATCCCATAACTCTTTCAAAAAAGGTTCAATTGCAACTTTATTTACAAAAGTACATTTCTGGCATCTGAATATATATAAATCACTTTACGGAAGTCAATTTGAATCAATATTTTAGAAAATATGGCCAAAAATGTGAAAAAATTAAAAAAAAATTTCATTTTTAAAAAAGCTTAATTCTTTGGAAACTTTAATAACCCATAACTCTTTCAAAAAAGGTTCAACTGCAACTTTATTTGTTAAAGTGCATTTCTGGCATCTGAATATATATAAATCACTTTACCGAAGTCGATTTGAATCAATATTTTAGGAAATATGGCCTAAAAGGTGAAAAATTAAAAAAATTGGCATTTTTAAAAAGCTAAACTCTTTGCAAACTTTAATAACCCATAACTCTTTCAAAAAAGGTTCAATTGCAACTTTATTTACAAAAGTACATTTCTGGCATCTGAATATATATAAATCACTTTACTGAAGTCGATTTGAATCAATATTTTAGAAAATATGGCCTAAAAGGTGAAAAAATTATAAAAATTGGCATTTTTAAAAAAGCTAAATTCTTTGGAAACTTTAATAACCCATAACTCTTTCAAAAAAGGTTCAATTGCAACTTAATATGGAAACTACATATCTGGCATATAAATATATATAAATCACTTTACGGAAGTCAATTTGAATCAATATTTTAGAAAATATGGCCAAAAATGTGAAAAAATTAAAAAATTTGGCATTTTTAAAAAAGCTAAATTCTTTGTAAACTTTAATAACCCATAACTCTTTCAAAAAAGGTTCAATTGCAACTTTATTTACAAAAGTACATTTCTGGCATCTGAATAAATATAAATCACTTTACCGAAGTCGATTTGAATCAATATTTTAGAAAATATGGCCAAAAATGTGAACAGATTAAAAAAAATTGGCATTTTTAAAAAAGCTAAATTCTTTGGAAACTTTAATAACCCATAACTCTTTCAAAATAGGTTCAATTGCAACTTTATTTACAAAAATACATTTCTGGCATCTGAATATATATAAATCACTTTACCGAAGTCGATTTGAATCAGTATTTTAGAAAATATGGCCAAAAAGTTGAAAAAATTATAAAAATTGACTTTTTTAAATAAGCAAAATTCTTTGTAAACTTTAATATCCCATAACTCTTTCAAAAAAGGTTCAATTGCAACTTTATTTACAAAAGTACATTTCTGGCATCTGAATATATATAAATCACTTTACGGAAGTCAATTTGAATCAATATTTTAGAAAATATGGCCAAAAATGTGAAAAAATTAAAAAAAATTTTCATTTTTAAAAAAGCAAAATTCTTTGGAAATTTTAATAACCCATAACTTTTTCAAAATAGGTTCAACTGCAACTTTATTTATAAAAATACATTTGTGGCATCTGAATATATATAAATCACTTTACCGAAGTCTATTTGAATCAATATTTTAGAAAATATGGCCTAAAAGGTGAAAAAATTATAATAATTGGCATTTTTAAAAAGCTAAACTCTTTGGAAACTTTAATAACCCATAACTCTTTCAAAATAGGTTCAATTGCAACTTTATTTATAAAAGTACAATATATATAAATCACTTTACCGAAATCGATTTGAATCAATATTTGAGAAAATATGTCCTAAAAGGTGAAAAAATTAAAAATATTGGCATTTTTAAAAAAGCATAATTATTTGGAAACTTTAAAAACCCATAACTCTTTCAAAAAAGTTTTAACTGCAACTTAATTTGGAAAGTAAATTTCTGGCATCTCAATATATATATTGAAGTCGATTTGAATCAGTATTTTAGAAAATATGGCCAAAAAGTTGAAAAAATTATAAAAATTGACTTTTTTAAATAAGCAAAATTCTTTGTAAACTTTAATATCCCATAACTCTTTCAAAAAAGGTTCAATTGCAACTTTATTTACAAAAGTACATTTCTGGCATCTGAATATATATAAATCACTTTACTGAAGTCGATTTGAATCAATATTTTAGAAAATATGGCCTAAAAGGTGAAAAAATTATAAAAATTGGCATTTTTAAAAAAGCTAAATTCTTTGGAAACTTTAATAACCCATAACTCTTTCAAAAAAGGTTCAACTGCAACTTAATATGGAAACTACATTTCTGGCATATAAATATATATAAATCACTTTACGGAAGTCAATTTGAATCAATATTTTAGAAAATATGGCCAAAAATGTGAAAAAATTAAAAAATTTGGCATTTTTAAAAAAGCTAAATTCTTTGTAAACTTTAATAACCCATAACTCTTTCAAAAAAGGTTCAACTGCAACTTTATTTGAAAAAGTACACTTCTGGCATCTGAATATATATAAATCACTTTACCGAAGTCGATTTGAATCAATATTTTAGAAAATATGGCCTAAAAGGTGAACAGATTAAAAAAAATTGGCATTTTTAAAAAAGCTAAATTCTTTGGAAACTTTAATAACCCATAACTCTTTCAAAATAGGTTCAATTGCAACTTTATTTACAAAAATACATTTCTGGCATCTGAATATATATAAATCACTTTACCGAAGTCGATTTGAATCAGTATTTTAGAAAATATGGCCAAAAAGTTGAAAAAATTATAAAAATTGACTTTTTTAAATAAGCAAAATTCTTTGTAAACTTTAATATCCCATAACTCTTTCAAAAAAGGTTCAATTGCAACTTTATTTACAAAAGTACATTTCTGGCATCTGAATATATATAAATCACTTTACGGAAGTCAATTTGAATCAATATTTTAGAAAATATGGCCAAAAAGGTGAAAAAATTAAAAAAAATTTCATTTTTAAAAAAGCTTAATTCTTTGGAAACTTTAATAACCCATAACTCTTTCAAAAAAGGTTCAACTGCAACTTTATTTGTTAAAGTGCATTTCTGGCATCTGAATATATATAAATCACTTTACCGAAGTCGATTTGAATCAATATTTTAGAAAATATGGCCTAAAAGGTGAAAAATTAAAAAAATTGGCATTTTTAAAAAGCTAAACTCTTTGCAAACTTTAATAACCCATAACTCTTTCAAAAAAGGTTCAATTGCAACTTTATTTACAAAAGTACATTTCTGGCATCTGAATATATATAAATCACTTTACCGAAGTCGATTTGAATCAATATTTTAGAAAATATGGCCTAAAAGGTGAAAAAATTATAAAAATTGGCATTTTTAAAAAAGCTAAATTCTTTGGAAACTTTAATAACCCATAACTCTTTCAAAAAAGGTTCAATTGCAACTTAATATGGAAACTACATATCTGGCATATAAATATATATAAATCACTTTACCGAAGTCAATTTGAATCAATATTTTAGAAAATATGGCCAAAAAGGTGAAAAAATTAAAAAATTTGGCATTTTTAAAAAAGCTAAATTCTTTGTAAACTTTAATAACCCATAACTCTTTCAAAAAAGGTTCAATTGCAACTTTATTTACAAAAGTACATTTCTGGCATCTGAATATTTATAAATCACTTTACCGAAGTCGATTTGAATCAATATTTTAGAAAATATGGCCTAAAAGGTGAACAAATTAAAAAAATTGGCATTTTTAAAAAGCTAAATTCTTTGGAAACTTTAATAACCCATAACTCTTTCAAAATAGGTTCAATTGCAACTTTATTTACAAAAATACATTTCTGGCATCTGAATATATATAAATCACTTTACCGAAGTCGATTTGAATCAATATTTTAGAAAATATGGCCAAAAAGTTGAAAAAATTATAAAAATTAACATTTTTAAATAAGCAAAATTCTTTGTAAACTTTAATATCCCATAACTCTTTCAAAAAGGTTCAATTGCAACTTTATTTACAAAAGTACATTTCTGGCATCTGAATATATATAAATCACTTTACCGAAGTCAATTTGAATCAATATTTTAGAAAATATGGCCAAAAAGGTGAAAAAATTAAAAAAATTGCCATTTTTAAAAAAGCTAAATTCTTTGGAAACTTTAATAACCCATAACTCTTTCAAAAAAGGTTCAACTGCAACTTTATTTGTTAAAGTGCATTTCTGGCATCTGAATATATATAAATCACTTTACCGAAGTCGATTTGAATCAATATTTTAGGAAATATGGCCTAAAAGGTGAAAAATTAAAAAAATTGGCATTTTTAAAAAGCTAAACTCTTTGCAAACTTTAATAACCCATAACTCTTTCAAAAAAGGTTCAATTGCAACTTTATTTACAAAAGTACATTTCTGGCATCTGAATATATATAAATCACTTTACTGAAGTCGATTTGAATCAATATTTTAGAAAATATGGCCTAAAAGGTGAAAAAATTATAAAAATTGGCATTTTTAAAAAAGCTAAATTCTTTGGAAACTTTAATAACCCATAACTCTTTCAAAAAAGGTTCAATTGCAACTTTATTTACAAAAGTACATTTCTGGCATCTGAATATATATAAATCACTTTATTGAAGTCGATTTAAATCAATATTTTAGAAAATATGGCCTAAAAGGTGAAAAAATTATAAAAATTGGCTTTTTTAAATAAGCAAAATTCTTTGTAAATTTTAATATCCCATAACTCTTTCAAAAAAGGTTCAATTGCAACTTTATTTACAAAAGTACATTTCTGGCATCTGAATATATATAAATCACTTTACGGAAGTCAATTTGAATCAATATTTTAGAAAATATGGCCAAAAAGGTGAAAAAATTAAAAAAATTGTCATTTTTAAAAAAGCTAAATTCTTTGGAAACTTTAATAACCCATAACTCTTTCAAAAAAGGTTCAACTGCAACTTTATTTGTAAAAGTGCATTTCTGGCATCTGAATATATATAAATCACTTTACCGAAGTCGATTTGAATCAATATTTTAGAAAATATGGCCTAAAAGGTGAAAAATTAAAAAAATTGGCATTTTTAAATAAGCTAAATTCTTTGTAAATTTTAATAACCCATAACTCTTTCAAAAAAGGTTCAATTGCAACTTTATTTACAAAAGTACATTTCTGGCATCTGAATATATATAAATCACTTTACCGAAGTCGATTTGAATCAATATTTTAGAAAATATGGACAAAAAGTTAAAAAAATTATAAAAATTGTCATTTTTAAAAAAGTTAAATTCTTTGCAAACTTTAATAACCCATAACTCTTTCAAAAAAGGTTCAACTGCAACTTAATATGGAAACTACATTTCTGGCATATAAATATATATAAATCACTTTACGGAAGTCAATTTGAATCAATATTTTAGAAAATATGGCCAAAAATGTGAAAAAATTAAAAAATTTGGCATTTTTAAAAAAGCTAAATTCTTTGTAAACTTTAATAACCCATAACTCTTTCAAAAAAGGTTCAACTGCAACTTTATTTGAAAAAGTACACTTCTGGCATCTGAATATATATAAATCACTTTACCGAAATCGATTTGAATCAATATTTTAGAAAATATGGCCTAAAAGGTGAACAGATTAAAAAAAATTGGCATTTTTAAAAAAGCTAAATTCTTTGGAAACTTTAATAACCTATAACTCTTTCAAAATAGGTTCAATTGCAACTTTATTTACAAAAATACATTTCTGGCATCTGAATATATATAAATCACTTTACCGAAGTCGATTTGAATCAGTATTTTAGAAAATATGGCCAAAAAGTTGAAAAAATTATAAAAATTGACATTTTTAAAAAAGCAAAATTCTTTGTAAACTTTAATATCCCATAACTCTTTCAAAAAGGTTCAATTGCAACTTTATTTACAAAAGTACATTTCTGGCATCTGAATATATATAAATCACTTTACGGAAGTCAATTTGAATCAATATTTTAGAAAATATGGCCAAAAATGTGAAAAAATTAAAAAAAATTTTCATTTTTAAAAAAGCTAAATTCTTTGGAAACTTTAATAACCCATAACTCTTTCAAAAAGGTTCAACTGCAACTTTATTTGTTAAAGTGCATTTCTGGCATCTGAATATATATAAATCACTTTACCGAAGTCGATTTGAATCAATATTTTAGAAAATATGGCCTAAAAGGTGAAAAATTAAAAAAATTGGCATTTTTAAAAAAGCTAAATTCTTTGCAAACTTTAATAACCCATAACTCTTTCAAAAAAGGTTCAATTGCAACTTTATTTACAAAAATACATTTCTGGCATCTGAATATATATAAATCACTTTACTGAAGTCGATTTGAATCAATATTTTAGAAAATATGGCCAAAAAGGTGAAAAAATTATAAAAATTGGCATTTTTAAAAAAGCTAAATTCTTTGGAAACTTTAATAACCCATAACTCTTTCAAAAAGGTTCAATTGCAACTTTATTTACAAAAGTACATTTCTGGCATCTGAATATATATAAATCACTTTACTGAAGTCGATTTAAATCAATATTTTAGAAAATATGGCCAAAAAGGTGAAAAAATTAAAAAAATTGGCATTTTTAAATAAGCAAAATTCTTTGGAAACTTTAATATCCCATAACTCTTTCAAAAAAGGTTCAATTGCAACTTTATTTACAAAAAGTACATTTCTGGCATCTGAATATATATAAATCACTTTACCGAAGTCGATTTGAATCAATATTTTAGAAAATATGGCCAAAAATGTGAAAAAATTAAAAAAAATTGGCATTTTTAAAAAAGCTTAATTCTTTGGAAACTTTAATAACCCATAACTCTTTCAAAAAAGGTTCAACTGCAACTTTATTTACAAAAGTACATTTCTGGCATCTGAATATATATAAATCACTTTACCGAAGTCGATTTGAATCAATATTTTAGAAAATATGGACAAAAAGTTAAAAAAATTATAAAAATTGTCATTTTTAAAAAAGTTAAATTCTTTGCAAACTTTAATAACCCATAACTCTTTCAAAAAAGGTTCAACTGCAACTTAATATGGAAACTACATTTCTG
Organism: Drosophila quadrilineata; assembly: GCA_018150725.1. Taxonomy (NCBI): domain Eukaryota; kingdom Metazoa; phylum Arthropoda; class Insecta; order Diptera; family Drosophilidae; genus Drosophila; species Drosophila quadrilineata. Next base: position 12,102 of record JAECWN010000153.1, on the reverse strand, counting down.
GCATATAAATATATATAAATCACTTTACGGAAGTCAATTTGAATCAATATTTTAGAAAATATGGTCAAAAATGTGAAAAAATTAAAAAATTTGGCATTTTTAAAAAGCTAATAACCCATAACTCTTTCAAAAAAGGTTCAACTGCAACTTTATTTGAAAAAGTACACTTCTGGCATCTGAATATATATAAATCACTTTACCGAAATCGATTTGAATCAATATTTTAGAAAATATGGCCTAAAAGGTGAACAAATTAAAAAAAATTGGCATTTTTAAAAAAGCTAAATTCTTTGGAAACTTTAATAACCCATAACTCTTTCAAAATAGGTTCAATTGCAACTTTATTTACAAAAATACATTTCTGGCATCTGAATATATATAAATCACTTTACCGAAGTCGATTTGAATCAGTATTTTAGAAAATATGGCCAAAAAGTTGAAAAAATTATAAAAATTGACTTTTTTAAATAAGCAAAATTCTTTGTAAACTTTAATATCCCATAACTCTTTCAAAAAAGGTTCAATTGCAACTTTATTTACAAAAGTACATTTCTGGCATCTGAATATATATAAATCACTTTACGGAAGTCAATTTGAATCAATATTTTAGAAAATATGGCCAAAAAGGTGAAAAAATTAAAAAAAATTTTCATTTTTAAAAAAGCTTAATTCTTTGGAAACTTTAATAACCCATAACTCTTTCAAAAAAGGTTCAACTGCAACTTTATTTGTTAAAGTGCATTTCTGGCATCTGAATATATATAAATCACTTTACCGAAGTCGATTTGAATCAATATTTTAGGAAATATGGCCTAAAAGGTGAAAAATTAAAAAAATTGGCATTTTTAAAAAGCTAAACTCTTTGCAAACTTTAATAACCCATAACTCTTTCAAAAAAGGTTCAATTGCAACTTTATTTACAAAAGTACATTTCTGGCATCTGAATATATATAAATCACTTTACTGAAGTCGATTTGAATCAATATTTTAGAAAATATGGCCTAAAAGGTGAAAAAATTATAAAAATTGTCATTTTTAAAAAAGCTAAATTCTTTGGAAACTTTAATAACCCATAACTCTTTCAAAAAAGGTTCAATTGCAACTTTATTTACAAAAGTACATTTCTGGCATCTGAATATATATAAATCACTTTATTGAAGTCGATTTAAATCAATATTTTAGAAAATATGGCCTAAAAGGTGAAAAAATTATAAAAATTGGCATTTTTAAAAAAGCTAAATTCTTTGGAAACTTTAATAACCCATAACTCTTTCAAAAAAGGTTCAACTGCAACTTTAATATGGAAAAATACATTTCTGGCATATAAATATATATAAATCACTTTACGGAAGTCAATTTGAATCAATATTTTAGAAAATATGGCCAAAAATGTGAAAAAATTAAAAAATTTGGCATTTTTAAAAAAGCTAAATTCTTTGTAAACTTTAATAACCCATAACTCTTTCAAAAAAGGTTCAACTGCAACTTTATTTGAAAAAGTACACTTCTGGCATCTGAATATATATAAATCACTTTACCGAAGTCGATTTGAATCAGTATTTTAGAAAATATGGCCAAAAAGTTGAAAAAATCATAAAAATTGGCTTTTTTAAATAAGCAAAATTCTTTGTAAACTTTAATATCCAATAACTCTTTCAAAAAAGGTTCAATTGCAACTTTATTTACAAAAGTACATTTCTGGCATCTGAATATATATAAATCACTTTACGGAAGTCAATTTGAATCAATATTTTAGAAAATATGGCCAAAAATGTGAAAAAATTAAAAAAATTTTCATTTTTAAAAAAGCTTAATTCTTTGGAAACTTTAATAACCCATAACTCTTTCAAAAAAGGTTCAATTGCAACTTTATATATAAATCACTTTACCGAAGTCGATTTGAATCAATATTTTAGAAAATATGGCCAAAAAGGTGAAAAATTAAAAAAATTGGCATTTTTAAAAAAAACTAAACTCTTTGCAAACTTTAATAACCCATAACTCTTTCAAAATAGGTTCAATTGCAACTTTATTTATAAAAGTACAATATATATAAATCACTTTACCGAAATCGATTTGAATCAATATTTGAGAAAATATGTCCTAAAAGGTGAAAAAATTAAAAATATTGGCATTTTTAAAAAAGCATAATTATTTGGAAACTTTAAAAACCCATAACTCTTTCAAAAAAGTTTTAACTGCAACTTAATTTGGAAAGTAAATTTCTGGCATCTCAATATATATAAATCACTTTACTGAAGTCGATTTGAATCAATATTTTAGAAAATATGGCCTAAAAGGTGAAAAAATTATAAAAATTGTAATTTTTAAAAAGCTTAATTCTTTGGAAACTTTAATAACCCATAACTCTTTCAAAATAGGTTCAATTTCAACTTTATTTATGAAAATACATTTCTGGCATCTGAATATATATAAATCACTTTACCGAAGTCGATTTGAATCAATATTTTAAGAAAATATGGCCAAAAAGGTGAAAAATTAAAAAAATTGTCATTTTTAAAAAAGCAAAATTCTTTGTAAACTTTAATAACCCATAACTCTTTCAAAAAAGGTTCAACTGCAACTTAATATGGAAACTACATTTCTGGCATATAAATATATATAAATCACTTTACCGAAGTCGATTTGAATCAATATTTTAGAAAATATGGCCTAAAAGGTGTAAAAATTATAATAATTGGCATTTTTAAAAAAGCAAAATTCTTTGGAAATTTTAATAACCCATAACTCTTTCAAAATAGGTTCAACTGCAACTTTATTTATAAAAATACATTTCTGGCATCTGAATATATATAAATCACTTTACCGAAGTCTATTTGAATCAATATTTTAGAAAATATGGCCTAAAAGGTGAAAAAATTATAATAATTGGCATTTTTAAAAAGCTAAACTCTTTGGAAACTTTAATAACCCATAACTCTTTCAAAATAGGTACAATTGCAACTTTATTTATAAAAGTACAATATATATAAATCACTTTACCGAAATCGATTTGAATCAATATTTGAGAAAATATGTCCTAAAAGGTGAAAAAATTAAAAATATTGGCATTTTTAAAAAAGCATAATTATTTGGAAACTTTAAAAACCCATAACTCTTTCAAAAAAATTTTAACTGCAACTTAATTTGGAAAGTAAATTTCTGGCATCTCAATATATATAAATCACTTTATTGAAGTCGATTTGAATCAATATTTTAGAAAATATGGCCAAAAATTTGGAAAAATAAAAAAAAATTGGCATTTTTATAAAAGCAAAATTCTTTGAAAACTTTAATAACCCATAACTCTTTCAAAAAAGGTTTAACTGGAACTTAATATGGAAACTACATTTCTGACATATAAATATATATAAATCACTTTACGGAAGTCAATTTGAATCAATATTTTAGAAAATATGGCCAAAAATGTGAAAAAATTAAAAAATTTGGCATTTTTAAAAAAGCTAAATTCTTTGTAAACTTTAATAACCCATAACTCTTTCAAAAAAGGTTCAATTGCAACTTTATTTACAAAAGTACATTTCTGGCATCTGAATATATATAAATCACTTTACTGAAGTCGATTTGAATCAATATTTTAGAAAATATGGCCTAAAAGGTGAAAAAATTATAAAAATTGGCATTTTTAAAAAAGCTAAATTCTTTGGAAACTTTAATAACCCATAACTCTTTCAAAAAAGGTTCAATTGCAACTTTATTTACAAAAGTACATTTCTGGCATCTGAATATATATAAATCACTTTACTGAAGTCGATTTGAATCAATATTTTAGAAAATATGGCCTAAAAGGTGAAAAAATTATAAAAATTGGCATTTTTAAAAAAGCTAAATTCTTTGGAAACTTTAATAACCCATAACTCTTTCAAAAAAGGTTCAACTGCAACTTAATATGGAAACTACATTTCTGGCATATAAATATATATAAATCACTTTACGGAAGTCAATTTGAATCAATATTTTAGAAAATATGGCCAAAAATGTGAAAAAATTAAAAAATTTGGCATTTTTAAAAAAGCTAAATTCTTTGTAAACTTTAATAACCCATAACTCTTTCAAAAAAGGTTCAACTGCAACTTTATTTGAAAAAGTACACTTCTGGCATCTGAATATATATAAATCACTTTACCGAAGTCGATTTGAATCAATATTTTAGAAAATATGGCCTAAAAGGTGAAAAAATTATAATAATTGGCATTTTTAAAAAGCTAAACTCTTTGGAAACTTTAATAACCCATAACTCTTTCAAAATAGGTACAATTGCAACTTTATTTATAAAAGTACAATATATATAAATCACTTTACCGAAATCGATTTGAATCAATATTTGAGAAAATATGTCCTAAAAGGTGAAAAAATTAAAAATATTGGCATTTTTAAAAAAGCATAATTATTTGGAAACTTTAAAAACCCATAACTCTTTCAAAAAAATTTTAACTGCAACTTAATTTGGAAAGTAAATTTCTGGCATCTCAATATATATAAATCACTTTATTGAAGTCGATTTGAATCAATATTTTAGAAAATATGGCCAAAAATGTGGAAAAATAAAAAAAAATTGGCATTTTTATAAAAGCAAAATTCTTTGAAAACTTTAATAACCCATAACTCTTTCAAAAAAGGTTTAACTGGAACTTAATATGGAAACTACATTTCTGGCATATAAATATATATAAATCACTTTACGGAAGTCAATTTGAATCAATATTTTAGAAAATATGGCCAAAAATGTGAAAAAATTAAAAAAATTGGCATTTTTAAAAAAGCTAAATTCTTTGTAAACTTTAATAACCCATAACTCTTTCAAAAAAGGTTCAATTGCAACTTTATTTACAAAAGTACATTTCTGGCATCTGAATATATATAAATCACTTTACTGAAGTCGATTTGAATCAATATTTTAGAAAATATGGCCTAAAAGGTGAAAAAATTATAAAAATTGTCATTTTTAAAAAAGCTAAATTCTTTGGAAACTTTAATAACCCACAACTCTTTCAAAAAAGGTTCAATTGCAACTTTATTTACAAAAGTACATTTCTGGCATCTGAATATATATAAATCACTTTACTGAAGTCGATTTGAATCAATATTTTAGAAAATATGGCCTAAAAGGTGAAAAAATTATAAAAATTGGCATTTTTAAAAAAGCTAAATTCTTTGGAAACTTTAATAACCCATAACTCTTTCAAAAAAGGTTCAACTGCAACTTTATTTGTTAAAGTGCATTTCTAGCATCTGAATATATATAAATCACTTTACCGAAGTCGATTTGAATCAATATTTTAGGAAATATGGCCTAAAAGGTGAAAAATTAAAAAAATTGGCATTTTTAAAAAGCTAAACTCTTTGCAAACTTTAATAACCCATAACTCTTTCAAAATAGGTTCAATTGCAACTTTATTTATAAAAGTACAATATATATAAATCACTTTACCGAAATCGATTTGAATCAATATTTGAGAAAATATGTCCTAAAAGGTGAAAAAATTAAAAATATTGGCATTTTTAAAAAAGCATAATTATTTGGAAACTTTAAAAACCCATAACTCTTTCAAAAAAGTTTTAACTGCAACTTAATTTGGAAAGTAAATTTCTGGCATCTCAATATATATAAATCACTTTACTGAAGTCGATTTGAATCAATATTTTAGAAAATATGGCCTAAAAGGTGAAAAAATTATAAAAATTGTAATTTTTAAAAAGCTTAATTCTTTGGAAACTTTAATAACCCATAACTCTTTCAAAATAGGTTCAATTTCAACTTTATTTATGAAAATACATTTCTGGCATCTGAATATATATAAATCACTTTACCGAAGTCGATTTGAATCAATATTTAAGAAAATATGGCCAAAAAGGTGAAAAATTAAAAAAATTGTCATTTTTAAAAAAGCTAAATTCTTTGGAAACTTTAATAACCCATAACTCTTTCAAAAAAGGTTCAACTGCAACTTAATATGGAAACTACATTTCTGGCATATAAATATATATAAATCACTTTACCGAAGTCGATTTGAATCAATATTTTAGAAAATATGGCCTAAAAGGTGAAAAAATTATAATAATTGGCATTTTTAAAAAAGCAAAATTCTTTGGAAATTTTAATAACCCATAACTCTTTCAAAATAGGTTCAACTGCAACTTTATTTATAAAAATACATTTCTGGCATCTGAATATATATAAATCACTTTACCGAAATCGATTTGAATCAATATTTGAGAAAATATGTCCTAAAAGGTGAAAAAATTAAAAATATTGGCATTTTTAAAAAAGCATAATTATTTGGAAACTTTAAAAACCCATAACTCTTTCAAAAAAATTTTAACTGCAACTTAATTTGGAAAGTAAATTTCTGGCATCTCAATATATATAAATCACTTTATTGAAGTCGATTTGAATCAATATTTTAGAAAATATGGCCAAAAATGTGGAAAAATAAAAAAAAATTGGCATTTTTATAAAAGCAAAATTCTTTGAAAACTTTAATAACCCATAACTCTTTCAAAAAAGGTTTAACTGGAACTTAATATGGAAACTACATTTCTGGCATCTGAATATCTTAGAAAATATGGCCAAAAAGGTGAACAAATTAAAAAAATTGTCATTTTAAAAAAGCAAAATTCTTTGTAAACTTTAATAACTTTCAATTGCAACTTTATTTGTAAAAGTACATTTCTGGCATCTGAATATATATAAATCACTTTACCGAAGTCGATTTGAATCAATATTTTAGAAAATATGGCCAAAAATGTGGAAAAATTATAAAAATTGTAATTTTTAAAAAGCTAAATTCTTTGGAAACTTTAATAACCCATAACTCTTTCAAAAAAGGTTCAATTTCAACTTTATTTATAAAAATACATTTCTGGCATCTGAATATATATAAATCACTTTACCGAAGTCGATTTGAATCAATATTTTAGAAAATATGGCCAAAAAGGTGAACAAATTAAAAAAATTGTCATTTTAAAAAAGCTAAATTCTTTGGAAACTTTACTAACCCATAACTGTTTAAAAAAGGTTCAACTGCAACCTAATTTTGAAAGTAATTTTCTGGCATCTGAATATATATAAATCACTTTACCGAAGTCGATTTGAATCAGTATTTTAGAAAATATGGCCAAAAAGTTGAAAAAAATATAAAAATTGGCATTTTTAAATAAGCAAAATTCTTTGTAAACTTTAATATCCCATAACTCTTTCAAAAAAGGTTCAATTGCAACTTTATTTACAAAAGTACATTTCTGGCATCTGAATATATATAAATCATTTTACGGAAGTCAATTTGAATCAATATTTTAGAAAATATGGCCAAAAATGTGAAAAAATTAAAAAAATTTTCATTTTTAAAAAAGCTTAATTCTTTGGAAACTTTAATAACCCATAACTCTTTCAAAAAAGGTTCAACTGCAACTTTATTTGTTAAAGTGCATTTCTGGCATCTGAATATATATAAATCACTTTACCGAAGTCGATTTGAATCAATATTTTAGGAAATATGGCCTAAAAGGTGAAAAAATTAAAAAATTGGCATTTTTAAATAAGCAAAATTCTTTCGAAATTTTAATAACCCACAACTCTTTCAATATAGGTTCAATTGCAACTTTATTTATAAAAGTACATTTCTGGCATCTCAATATATATATATCACTTTACCGAAGTCGATTTGAATCAATATTTTAGAAAATATGGCCAAAAATGTGAAAAAATTAAAAAAATTGTCATTTTTAAAAAAGCAAAATTCTTTGGAAACTTTAATAACCCATAACTCTTTCAAAATAGGTTCAATTGCAACTTTATTTATAAAAGTACAATATATATAAATCACTTTACCGAAATCGATTTGAATCAATATTTTAGAAAATATGGCCAAAAATGTGAAAAAATTAAAAAAATTGGCATTTTTAAACAAAACAAAATTCTTTGGAAACTTTAATAACCAATAACTCTTTCAAAAAATGTTCAATTACAATTTTATTTACAAAAGTACATATGGCCAAAAAGGTGAACAAATTAAAAAAATTGTCATTTTTAAAAAAGCAAAATTCTTTGTAAACTTTAATAACTTTCAATTGCAACTTTTTTGTAAAAGTACATTTCTGCCATTTGAATATATATAAATCACTTTACCGAAGTCGATTTGAATCAATATTTTAAAAAATATGGCCTAAAAGGTGAAAAAATTATAAAAATTGGCATTTTTCAAAGGCCAAATTCTTTGGAAACTTTAATAACCCATAACTCTTTCAAAAAAGGTTCAATTGCAACTTTATTTACAAAAGTACATTTCTGGCATCTGAATATATACAAATCACTTTACGGAAGTCAATTTGAATCAATATTTTAGAAAATATGGCCAAAAATGTGAAAAAATTAAAAAAATTGTCATTTTTAAAAAAGCAAAATTCTTTGGAAACTTTAATAACCCATAACTCTTTCAAAAAAGGTTCAACTGCAAATTTATTTGTAAAAGTGCATTTCTGGCATCTGAATATATATAAATCACTATACCGAAGTTGATTTGAATCAATATTTTAGGAAATATGGCCTAAAAGGTGAAAAAATTAAAAAAATTGGCATTTTTAAAAAAGCAAAATTCTTCGGAAACTTTAATAACCCATAACTCTTTCAAAAAAGGTTCAACTGCAACTTTATTTGAAAAGTAAATTTCTGGCATCTCAATATATATAAATCACTTTACTGAAGTCGATTTGAATCAATATTTTAGAAAATATGGCCAAAAATGTGAAAAAATTAAAAAAATTGTCATTTTTAAAAAAGCAAAATTCTTTGTAAACTTTAATAACCCATAACTCTTTCAAAACAGGTTCAATTGCAACTTTATTTACAAAAGTACATTTCTGGCATCTGAATATATATAAATCACTTTACCGAAGTCGATTTGAATCAACATTTTAGAAAAGATGGCCAAAAAGGTGAACAAATTAAAAAAATTGTCATTTTTAAAAAAGCAAAATTCTTTGGAAACTTTAATAACCAATAACTCTTTCAAAAAATGTTCAATTGCAACTTTATTTACAAAAGTACATATGGCCAAAAAGGTGAACAAATTAAAAAAATTGTCATTTTTAAAAAAGCAATATTCTTTGTAAACTTTAATAACTTTCAATTGCAACTTTTTTTTGTAAAAGTACATTTCTGGCATCTGAATATATATAAATCACTTTACGGAAATCAATTTAAATCAATATTTTAGAAAATATGGCCAAAAATGTGAAAAAATAAAAAAAATTGTCATTTTTAAAAAAGCAAAATTCTTTGGAAACTTTAATAACCCATAACTCTTTCAAAAAAGGTTCAATTGCAACTTTATTTATAAAAATACATTTCTGGCATCTGAATATATATAAATCACTTTACCGAAGTCGATTTGAATCAATATTTTAGAAAATATGGCCAAAAAGGTAAACAAATTAAAAAAATTGTCATTTTTAAAAAAGCAAAATTCTTTCGAAATTTTAATAACCCACAACTCTTTCAATATAGGTTCAATTGCAACTTTATTTATAAAAGTACATTTCTGGCATCTCAATATATATATATCACTTTACCGAAGTCGATTTGAATCAATATTTTAGAAAATATGGCCAAAAATGTGAAAAAATTAAAAAAATTGTCATTTTTAAAAAAGCAAAATTCTTTGGAAACTTTAATAACCCATAACTCTTTCAAAATAGGTTCAATTGCAACTTTATTTATAAAAGTACAATATATATAAATCACTTTACCGAAATCGATTTGAATCAATATTTTAGAAAATATGGCCAAAAATGTGAAAAAATTAAAAAAATTGGCATTTTTAAACAAAACAAAATTCTTTGGAAACTTTAATAACCAATAACTCTTTCAAAAAATGTTCAATTACAATTTTATTTACAAAAGTACATATGGCCAAAAAGGTGAACAAATTAAAAAAATTGTCATTTTTAAAAAAGCAAAATTCTTTGTAAACTTTAATAACTTTCAATTGCAACTTTTTTGTAAAAGTACATTTCTGCCATTTGAATATATATAAATCACTTTACCGAAGTCGATTTGAATCAATATTTTAAAAAATATGGCCTAAAAGGTGAAAAAATTATAAAAATTGGCATTTTTCAAAGGCCAAATTCTTTGTAAACTTTAATAACCCATAACTCTTTCAAAAAAGGTTCAATTGCAACTTTATTTATAAAAGTACAATATATATAAATCACTTTACCGAAATCGATTTGAATCAATATTTTAGAAAATATGGCCAAAAATGTGAAAAAATTAAAAAAATTGGCATTTTTAAACAAAACAAAATTCTTTGGAAACTTTAATAACCAATAACTCTTTCAAAAAATGTTCAATTGCAACTTTATTTACAAAAGTACATATGGCCAAAAAGGTGAACAAATTAAAAAAATTGTCATTTTTAAAAAAGCAATATTCTTTGTAAACTTTAATAACTTTCAATTGCAACTTTTTTTTGTAAAAGTACATTTCTGGCATCTGAATATATATAAATCACTTTACGGAAGTCAATTTGAATCAATATTTTAGAAAATATGGCCAAAAATGTGAAAAAATTAAAAAAATTGTCATTTTTAAAAAAGCAAAATTCTTTGGAAACTTTAATAACCCATAACTCTTTCAAAAAAGGTTCAACTGCAAATTTATTTGTAAAAGTGCATTTCTGGCATCTGAATATATATAAATCACTATACCGAAGTTGATTTGAATCAATATTTTAGGAAATATGGCCTGAAAGGTGAAAAAATTAAAAAAATTGGCATTTTTAAAAAAGCAAAATTCTTCGGAAACTTTAATAACCCATAACTCTTTCAAAAAAGGTTCAACTGCAACTTTATTTGAAAAGTAAATTTCTGGCATCTCAATATATATAAATCACTTTACTGAAGTCGATTTGAATCAATATTTTAGAAAATATGGCCAAAAATGTGAAAAAATTAAAAAAATTGTCATTTTTAAAAAAGCAAAATTCTTTGTAAACTTTAATAACCCATAACTCTTTCAAAACAGGTTCAATTGCAACTTTATTTACAAAAGTACATTTCTGGCATCTGAATATATATAAATCACTTTACCGAAGTCGATTTGAATCAACATTTTAGAAAAGGTGGCCAAAAAGGTGAACAAATTAAAAAAATTGTCATTTTTAAAAAAGCAAAATTCTTTGGAAACTTTAATAACCAATAACTCTTTCAAAAAATGTTCAAATGCAACTTTATTTACAAAAGTACAAATGGCCAAAAAGGTGAACAAATTAAAAAAATTGTCATTTTTAAAAAAGCAATATTCTTTGTAAACTTTAATAACTTTCAATTGCAACTTTTTTTTGTAAAAGTACATTTCTGGCATCTGAATATATATAAATCACTTTACGGAAGTCAATTTGAATCAATATTTTAGAAAATATGGCCAAAAATGTGAAAAAATTAAAAAAATTGTCATTTTTAAAAAAGCAAAATTCTTTGGAAACTTTAATAACCCATAACTCTTTCAAAAAAGGTTCAATTGCAACTTTATTTATAAAAATACATTTCTGGCATCTGAATATATATAAATCACTTTACCGAAGTCGATTTGAATCAATATTTTAGAAAATATGGCCAAAAAGGTAAACAAATTAAAAAAATTGTCATTTTTAAAAAAGCAAAATTCTTTCGAAATTTTAATAACCCACAACTCTTTCAATATAAGTTCAATTGCAACTTTATTTATAAAAGTACATTTCTGGCATCTCAATATATATATATCACTTTACCGAAGTCGATTTGAATCAATATTTTAGAAAATATGGCCAAAAATGTGAAAAAATTAAAAAATTGTCATTTTTAAAAAGCAAAATTCTTTGGAAACTTTAATAACCCATAACTCTTTCAAAATAGGTTCAATTGCAACTTTATTTATAAAAGTACAATATATATAAATCACTTTACCGAAATCGATTTGAATCAATATTTTAGAAAATATGGCCAAAAATGTGAAAAATTAAAAAAATTGGCATTTTTAAACAAAACAAAATTCTTTGGAAACTTTAATAACCAATAACTCTTTCAAAAAATGTTCAATTA
>JAECWN010000015.1:0-36447 GCA_018150725.1 Drosophila quadrilineata | reverse complement strand
GAAAAGTGAAAAATTGAAAAAAACGTGTTATTTGGTTTAAAAAATTGAGACATTTTGCAACTTTGAGAAGCCATAACTTAGCTAAAAATCAACCGATTTTCAAAATTTTTGCATTTCTGTCAATGGTATTTATCATATTTTGAATCTACGTCAAAAAAATTAAAATACTTTCAGTTTTAAATTTTTGACCCATTTTTTTGACAAATTTTTGCACATTAACTCCTACCAAAAATGTCAAAAAAGTGAAAATTTTAAAATCGGAATTTTTTGTGCCCTTATCGATTTCTGGTATTAAAATGAGTATAAAAAAACTTTACCACACTTGATTTTGACCCATATTTTAGAAAATATGACCACAATAGTGATAAATGGTCAAAATCATCGTTTTGAACAAATATTGATATCTTCCTCATCTCCGAGGAACCATAACTTTTCCACAACTTAGCCGATTTTCCTCATTTATGCATTTCTGGATACGGCTTTTTTTTTTATAGTTATTACTTTAAATTGAAAGGTTTATTACATGTTTTGAAAAATATGGCAAGGAAAGTAAAATGAAAAATTGAAAAAAACGTTTTATGTTTTTTGTTTTAAAAATTGAGACATTTGCAACTTTGAGAAGCCATAACTTAGCTAAAAATCAACCGATTTTCAAAATTTTTGCATTTCTGTCAATGGTATTTATCATATTTTGAATCTACGTCAAAAAATGTTCAAATACTTTCAGTTTTAAATTTGACCCATTTTTTGACAAATTTTGCACATTAACTCCTACCAAAAATGCCAAAAAAGTGAAAATTTTAAAATCGGAATTTTTTGTGCCTTATCGATTTCTGGTATTAAAATGAGTATAAAAAAACTTTACCACACTTGATTTTGACCCATATTTTAGAAAATATGACCACAATAGTGATAAATGGTCAAAATCATCGTTTTGAACAAATATTGATATCTTCCTCATCTCCGAGGAACCATAACTTTTCCACAACTTAGCCGATTTTCCTCATTTATGCATTTCTGGATACGGCTTTTTATTATACTTTAAATCGGTATATAAGGTTTATTACATGTTTTGAAAAATATGGCAAGGAAAGGATAAATTGAAAAAAACGTGTTATTTTTGGTTTAAAAAATGAGACTTTTGCAACTTTTGAGAAGCCATAACTTAGCTAAAAATCAACCGATTTTCAAAATTTTTGCATTTCTGTCAATGGTATTTATCATATTTTGAATCTACGTCAAAAAAATTAAAATACTTTCAGTTTTAATTTTTGACCCATAATTTTTGGCACATTAACTCCTACCAAAAATGAAAAAGTGAAAATTCCTAATCGAAATATTTCTGGTATTAAAATGAGTTTAAAAAAACTTTACCACACTTGATTTTGACCCATATTTTAGAAAATATGACCATAATAGTGATAAATGGTCAAAATCATCGTTTTGAACAAATATTGATATCTTCCTCATCTCCGAGGAACCATAACTTTTCCACAACTTAGCCGATTTTCCTCATTTATGCATTTCTGGATACGGCTTTTATTATACTTTAAATCGGTATATAAGGTTTATTACATGTTTTGAAAAATATGGCAAGGAAAGTGATAAATTGAAAAAAACGTGTTTTTGGTTTAAAAAATTGAGACATTTGCAACTTTGAGAAGCCATAACTTAGCTAAAAATCAACCGATTTTCAAAATTTTTGCATTTCTGTCAATGGTATTTATCATATTTTGAATCTACATCAAAAAAATTAAAATACTTTCAGTTTTAAATTTGACCCATTTTTTGACAATTTTTGCACATTAACTCCTACCAAAAATGTCAAAAAAGTGAAAATTTTAAAATCGGAATTTTTTGTGCCCTATCGATTTCTGGTATTAAAATGAGTATAAAAAAAACTTTACCACACTTGATTTTGACCCATATTTTAGAAAATATGACCACAATAGTGATAAATGGTCAAAATCATCGTTTTGAACAAATATTGATATCTTCCTCATCTCCGAGGAACCATAACTTTTCCACAACTTAGCCGATTTTCCTCATTTATGCATTTCTGGATACGGCTTTTATTATACTTTAAATCGGTATATAAGGTTTATTACATGTTTTGAAAAATATGGCAAGGAAAGTGATAAATTGAAAAAAACGTGTTTTTGGTTTAAAAAATTGAGACATTTGCAACTTTGAGAAGCCATAACTTAGCTAAAAATCAACCGATTTTCAAAATTTTTGAATTTCTGTCAATGGTATTTATCATATTTTGAATCTACGTCAAAAAAATTAAAATACATTCAGTTTTAATTTTTGACCCATTTTTTGACAAATTTTGCAAATTTACTACTAGCAAAAATGTCAAAAAAGTGAAAATTTTAAAATCGGAATTTTTGTGCCTTATCGATTTCTGGTATTAAAATGAGTATAAAAAAACTTTACCACACTTGATTTTGACCCATATTTTAGAAAATATGACCACAATAGTGATAAATGGTCAAAATCATCGTTTTGAACAAATATTGATATCTTCCTTATCTCCGAGGAACCATAACTTTTCCACAACTTAGCCGATTTTCCTCATTTATGCATTTCTGGATACGGCTTTTATTATACTTTAAATCGGTATATAAGGTTTATTAAATGTTTTGAAAAATATGGCAAGGAAAGAGAAAAATTGAAAAAAACGTGTTATTTTGTTTAAAAAATTGAGACTTTTGCAACATTGAAAAGCCATAACTTAGCTAAAAATCAACCGATTTTCAAAATTTTTGCATTTCTGTCAATAGTATTTATCATATTTTGAATCTACGTCAAAAAATTAAAATACTTTCAGTTCCAATTTTTGACCCATTTTTTGACAAATTTTGCAAATTTACTACTAGCAAAAATGTCAAAAAAAGGAAAATTTTAAAATCGGAATTTTTGTGCCCAATCGATTTCTGGTATTAAAATGAGTATAAAAAAACTTTACCACACTTGATTTTGACCCATATTTTAGAAAATATGACCACAATAGTGATAAATGGTCAAAATCATCGTTTTGAACAAATATTAATATCTTCCTCATCTCCGAGGAACCATAACTTTTCCACAACTTAGCCGATTTTCCTCATTTATGCATTTCTGGATACGGCTTTTATTATACTTTAAATCGGTATATAAGGTTTATTACATGTTTTGAAAAATATGGCAAGGAAAGTGATAAATTGAAAAAACGTGTTTTTTGGTTTAAAAAATTGAGACATTTGCAACTTTGAGAAGCCATAACTTAGCTAAAAATCAACCGATTTTCAAAATTTTTGCATTTCTGTCAATGGTAGTATTTATCATATTTTGAATGTACGTCAAAAAAATTAAAATACTTTCAGTTTTAATTTTGACCCATTTTTTGACAAATTTTGCACACTAACTCCTACCAAAAATGTCAAAAAATGAAAATTCTAAAATCGGAATTTTCTGTGCCTTATCGATTTCTGGTATTAAAATGAGTATAAAAAAACTTTACCACACTTGATTTTGACCCATATTTTAGAAAATATGACCACAATAGTGATAAATGGTCAAAATCATCGTTTTGAACAAATATTGATATCTTCCTCATCTCCGAGGAACCATAACTTTTCCACAACTTAGCCGATTTTCCTCATTTATGCATTTCTGGATACGGCTTTTATTATACTTTAAATCGGTATATAAGGTTTATTACATGTTTTAAAAAATATGGCAAGGAAAGTGATAAATTGAAAAAAACGTGTTATTTGGTTTAAAAAATTGAGACATTTGCAACTTTGAGAAGCCATAACTTAGCTAAAAATCAACCGATTTTCAAAATTTTTGCATTTCTGTCAATGGTATTTATCATATTTTGAATCTACGTCAAAAAAATTGTTAAATACTTGTCAGTTTTAAATTTTGACCCATTTTTTGACAAATTTTGCAAATTTACTACTACCAAAAATGTCAAAAAAGTGAAAATTTTAAAATCGGAATTTTTTGTGCCTAATCGATTTCTGGTATTAAAATGAGTATAAAAAAACTTTACCACACTTGATTTTGACCCATATTTTAGAAAATATGACCACAATAGTGATAAATGGTCAAAATCATCGTTTTGAACAAATATTGATATCTTCCTCATCTCCGAGGAACCATAACTTTATTAGCCACAACTTAGCCGATTTTCCTCATTTATGCATTTCTGGATACGGCTTTTATTATACTTTAAATCGGTATATAAGGTTTATTACAATGTTTTGAAAAATATGGCAAGGAAAGTGATAAAATTGAAAAAAACGTGTTATTTGGTTTAAAAAATTGAGACATTTGCAACTTTGAGAAGCCATAACTTAGCTAAAAATCAACCGATTTTCAAAATTTTTGCATTTCTGTCAATGGTATTTATCATATTTTGAATCTACGTCAAAAAATTTAAAATACTTTCAGGTTTAATTTTTGACCCATTTTTTGACAAATTTTGCACATTACATTACCAAAAATGTCAAAAAAGTGAAAATTCAATAAAATCGGAATTTTTGTGCCTTATCGATAAATTTTCTGGTATTAAAATGAGTTTAAAAAAAACTTTACCACACTTGATTTTGACCCATATTTTAGAAAATATGACCACAATAGTGATAAATGGTCAAAATCATCGTTTTGAACAAATATTGATATCTTCCTCATCTCCGAGGAACCATAACTTTTCCACAACTTAGAGGATTTTCCTCATTTATGCATTTCTGGATACGGCTTTTATTATACTTTAAATCGGTATATAAGGTTTATTAAATGTTTTGAAAAATATGGCAAGAAAAGTGAAAAATTGAAAAAACGTGTTATTTGGTTTAAAAAATTGAGACTTTTGCAACTTTGAGAAGCCATAACTAAGCTAAAAATCAACCGATTTTCAAAATTTATGCATTTCTGTCAATAGTATTGATCATATTTTTATTGTACATCAAAAAATTGTTCATATTGTCAGTTTTAAAATTTGACCCATTTTTTGACCATTTTTGCACATTAACTCCTACCAAAAATGTCAAAAAAATAAAAATTTTAAAATCGGAATTTTTTGTGCATTATCGATTTCTGGTATTAAAATGAGTATAAAAAAACTTTACCACACTTGATTTTGACCCATATTTTAGAAAATATGACCACAATAGTGATAAATGGTCAAAATCATCGTTTTGAACAAATATTGATATCTTCCTCATCTCCGAGGAACCATAACTTTTCCACAACTTAGCCGATTTTCCTCATTTATGCATTTCTGGATACGGCTTTTATTATACTTTAAATCGGTATATAAGGTTTATTACATGTTTTGAAAAATATGGCAAGGAAAGTGATAAATTGAAAAAAAACGTGTTTTTGGTTTAAAAAATTGAGACATTTGCAACTTTGAGAAGCCATAACTTAGCTAAAAATCAACCGATTTTCAAAATTTTTGCATTTCTGTCAATGGTATTTATCATATTTTGAATCTACGTCAAAAAAATTAAAATACTTTCAGTTTTAATTTTTGACCCATTTTTTGACAAATTTTGCACATTAACTCCTACCAAAAATGTCAAAAAAAGTGAAAATTTCAAAATCGGAATTTTTTGTGCCTTATCGATTTCTGGTATTAAAATGAGTTTAAAAAAACTTTACCACACTGGATTTTGACCCATATTTTAGAAAATATGACCACAATAGTGATAAATGGTCAAAATCATCGTTTTGAACAAATATTGATATCTTCCTCATCTCCGAGGAACCATAACTTTTCCACAACTTAGACGATTTTCCTCATTTATGCATTTCTGGATACGGCTTTTATTATACTTTAAATCGGTATATAAGGTTTATTAAATGTTTTGAAAAATATGGCAAGAAAAGTGAAAATTGAAAAAAACGTGTTATTTGGTTTAAAAAATTGAGACTTTTGCAACTTTGAGAAGCCATAACTTAGCTAAAAATCAACCGATTTTCAAAATTTTTGCATTTCTGTCAATGGTATTTATCATATTTTGAATCTACGTCAAAAAAATTAAAATACTTTCAGTTTTAATTTTTGACCCATTTTTTGACAAATTTTGCACATTAACTCCTACCAAAAATGTCAAAAAAGTGAAAATTCCAAAATCGGAATTTTTTGTGCCTTATCGATTTCTGGTATTAAAATGAGTTTAAAAAAACTTTACCACACTTGATTTTGACCCATATTTTAGAAAATATGACCACAATAGTGATAAATGGTCAAAATCATCGTTTTGAACAAATATTGATATCTTCCTCATCTCCGAGGAACCATAACTTTTCCACAACTTAGCCGATTTTCCTCATTTATGCATTTCTGGATACGGCTTTTATTATACTTTAAATCGGTATATAAGGTTTATTAAATGTTTTGAAAAAATATGGCAAGAAGAAAGTGAAAAATTGAAAAAAACGTGTTATTTGGTTTAAAAAATTGAGACTTTTGCAACTTTGAGAAGCCATAACTTAAGCTAAAAATCAACCGATTTTCAAAATTTTTGCATTTCTGTCAATGGTATTGATCATATTATTATTGAACTACATCAAAAAATTGTATCATATTGTCAGTTTTAAATTTTGACCCATTTTTTGATCAATTTTTGCACATTAACTCCTACCAAAAATGTCAAAAAAATAAAAATTTTAAAATCGGAATTTTTTGTGCATTATCGATTTCTGGTATTAAAATGAGTATAAAAAAACTTTACCACACTTGATTTTGACCCATATTTTAGAAAATATGACCACAATAGTGATAAATGGTCAAAATCATCGTTTTGAACAAATATTGATATCTTCCTCATCTCCGAGGAACCATAACTTTTCCACAACTTAGCCGATTTTCCTCATTTATGCATTTCTGGATACGGCTTTTATTATACTTTAAATCGGTATATAAGGTTTATTACATGTTGTGAAAAATACGGCAAGGAAAGTGATAAATTGAAAAAAAAAACGTGTTTTTGGTTTAAAAAATTGAGACTTTTGCAACTTTGAGAAGCCATAACTAAGCTAAAAATCAACCGATTTTCAAAATTTTTGCATTTCTGTCAATAGTATTGATCATATTATTATTGTACATCAAAAAATTGTTCATATTGTCAGTTTTAAAATTTGACCCATTTTTTGATCATTTTTGCACATTAACTCCTACCAAAAATGTCAAAAAAATAAAAATTTTAAAATCGGAATTTTTTGTGCATTATCGATTTCTGGTATTAAAATGAGTATAAAAAAACTTTACCACACTTGATTTTGACCCATATTTTAGAAAATATGACCACAATAGTGATAAATGGTCAAAATCATCGTTTTAAACAAATATTGATATCTTCCTCATCTCCGAGCAACCATAACTTTTCCACAACTTAGCCGATTTTCCTCATTTATGCATTTCTGGATACGGCTTTTATTATACTTTAAATCGGTATATAAGGTTTATTACATGTTTTGAAAAATATGGCAAGGAAAGTGATAAATTGAAAAAAAAACGTGTTTTTGGTTTAAAAAATTGAGACATTTGCAACTTTGAGAAGCCATAACTTAGCTAAAAATCAACCGATTTTCAAAATTTTTGCATTTCTGTCAATGGTATTTATCATATTTTGAATCTACGTCAAAAAAATTAAAATACTTTCAGTTTTAATTTTTGACCCATTTTTTGACAAATTTTCAAATTTACTACTAGCAAAAATGTCAAAAAAGTGAAAATTTCAAAATCGGAATTTTTTGTGCCCAATCGATTTCTGGTATTAAAATGAGTTTAAAAAAACTTTACCACACTGGATTTTGACCCATATTTTAGAAAATATGACCACAATAGTGATAAATGGTCAAAATCATCGTTTTGAACTAATATTGATATCTTCCTCATCTCCGAGGAACCATAACTTTTCCACAACTTAGAGGATTTTCCTCATTTATGCATTTCTGGATACGGCTTTTATTATACTTTAAATCGGTATATAAGGTTTATTAAATGTTTTGAAAAATATGGCAAGAAAAGTGAAAACTTGAAAAAACGTGTTATTTGGTTTAAAAAATTGAGACTTTTGCAACTTTGAGAAGCCATAACTTAGCTAAAAATCAACCGATTTTCAAAATTTTTGCATTTCTGTCAATGGTATTTATCATATTTTGAATCTACGTCAAAAAAATTAAAATACTTTCAGTTTTAATTTTTGACCCATTTTTTGACAAATTTTGCACATTAATTCCCACCAAAAATGTCAAAAAAGTGAAAATTCTAAGATCGGAATTTTTTGTGACTTATCGATTTCTGGTATTAAAATGAGTTTAAAAAAACTTTACCACACTTGATTTTGACCCATATTTTAGAAAATATGACCACAATAGTGATAAATGGTCAAAATCATCGTTTTGAACAAATATTGATATCTTCCTCATCTCCGAGGAACCATAACTTTTCCACAACTTAGCCGATTTTCCTCATTTATGCATTTCTGGATACGGCTTTTATTATACTTTAAATCGGTATGTAAGGTTTATTAAATGTTTTGAAAAATATGGCAAGGAAAGTGATAAATTGAAAAAAACGTGTTTTTGGTTTAAAAAATTGAGACATTTGCAACTTTGAGAAGCCATAACTTAGCTAAAAATCAACCGATTTTCAAAATTTTTGCATTTCTGTCAATGGTATTTATCATATTTTGAATCTACGTCAAAAAAATTAAAATACTTTCAGTTTTAATTTTTGACCCATTTTTTGACAAATTTTCAAATTTACTATTAGCAAAAATGTCAAAAAAGTGAAAATTTCAAAATCGGAATTTTTTGTGCCCAATCGATTTCTGGTATTAAAATGAGTTTAAAAAAACTTTACCACACTGGATTTTGACCCATATTTTAGAAAATATGACCACAATAGTGATAAATGGTCAAAATCATCGTTTTGAACAAATATTGATATCTTCCTCATCTCCGAGGAACCATAACTTTTCCACAACTTAGCCGATTTTCCTCATTTATGCATTTCTGGATACGGCTTTTATTATACTTTAAATCGGTATATAAGGTTTATTAAATGTTTTGAAAAATATGGCAAGAAAAGTGAAAAATTGAAAAAACGTGTTATTTTGGTTTAAAAAATTGAGACATTTGCAACTTTGAGAAGCCATAACTTAGCTAAAAATCAACCGATTTTCAAAATTTTTGCATTTCTGTCAATGGTATTTATCATATTTTGAATCTACGTCAAAAAAATTAAAATACTTTCAGTTTTAATTTTTGACCCATTTTTTGACAAATTTTGCAAATTAACTCCTAGCAAAAATGTCAAAAAAGTGAAAATTTTAAAATCGGAATTTTTTGTGCCTTATCGATTTCTGGTATTAAAATGAGTTTAAAAAAACTTTACCACACTTGATTTTGACCCATATTTTAGAAAATATGACCACAATAGTGATAAATGGTCAAAATCATCGTTTTGAACAAATATTGATATCTTCCTCATCTCCGAGGAACCATAACTTTTCCACAACTTAGCCGATTTTCCTCATTTATGCATTTCTGGATACGGCTTTTATTATACTTTAAATCGGTATGTAAGGTTTATTACATGTTTTGAAAAATATGGCAAGGAAAGTGATAAATTGAAAAAAACGTGTTTTTGGTTTATAAAATTGAGACATTTGCAACTTTGAGAAGCCATAACTTAGCTAAAAATCAACCGATTTTCAAAATTTTTGCATTTCTGTCAATGGTATTGATCATATTTTTATTGTACATCAAAAAATTGTTCAAATTGTCAGTTCTAAAATTTGACCCATTTTTTGACAATTTTTGCACATCAACTCCTACCAAAAATGCCAAAAAAAATGAAAATCTTAAAATCGGAATTTTTTGTGCATTATCGATTTCTGGTATTAAAATGAGTATAAAAAGACTTTAACACACTTAATTTTGACCCATATTTTAGAAAATATGACCACATAGTGATAAATGGTCAAAATCATCGTTTTGAACAAATATTGATATCTTCCTCATCTACGAGCAACCATAACTTTTCCACAACTTAGCCGATTTTCCTCATTTATGCATTTCTGGATACGGCTTTTATTATACTTTAAATCGGTATATAAGGTTTATTACATGTTTTGAAAAATATGTCAAGGAAAGTAATAAATTGAAAAAAACGTGTTTTTGGTTTAAAAAATTGAGACATTTGCAACTTTGAGAAGCCATAACTTAGCTAAAAATCAACCGATTTTCAAAATTTTTGCATTTCTGTCAATGGTATTTATCATATTTTGAATCTACGTCAAAAAAATTAAAATACTTTCAGTTTTAATTTTTGACTCATTTTTTGACAAATTTTGCACACTAGCTCCTACCAAAAATGCCAAAAAAGTGAAAATTCTAAAATCGGAATTTTCTGTGCCTTATCGATTTCTGGTATTAAAATGAGTTTAAAAAAACTTTACCACACTGGATTTTGACCCATATTTTAGAAAATATGACCACAATAGTGATAAATGGTCAAAATCATCGTTTTGAACAAATATTGATATCTTCCTCATCTCCGAGGAACCATAACTTTTCCACAACTTAGAGGATTTTTCTCATTAATGCATTTCTGGATACGGCTTTTATTATACTTTAAATCGGTATATAAGGTTTATTAAATGTTTTGAAAAATATGGCAAGAAAAGTGAAAAATTGAAAAAACGTGTTATTTGGTTTAAAAAATTGAGACTTTTGCAACTTTGAGAAGCCATAACTTAGCTAAAAATCAACCGATTTTCAAAATTTATGCATTTCTGTCAATAGTATTGATCATATTTTTATTGTACATCAAAAAATTGTTCATATTGTCAGTTTTAAAATTTGACCCATTTTTTGACCATTTTTGCACATTAACTCCTACCAAAAATGTCAAAAAAATAAAAATTTTAAAATCGGAATTTTTTGTGCATTATCGATTTCTGGTATTAAAATGAGTATAAAAAAACTTTACCACACTTGATTTTGACCCATATTTTAGAAAATATGACCACAATAGTGATAAATGGTCAAAATCATCGTTTTAAACAAATATTGATATCTTCCTCATCTCCGAGGAACGATAACTTTTCCACAACTTAGCCGATTTTCCTCATTTATGCATTTCTGGATACGGCTTTTATTATACTTTAAATCGGTATATAAGGTTTATTACATGTTTTGAAAAATATGGCAAGGAAAGTGATAAATTGAAAAAAAAACGTGTTTTTGGTTTAAAAAATTGAGACATTTGCAACTTTGAGAAGCCATAACTTAGCTAAAAATCAACCGATTTTCAAAATTTTTGCATTTCTGTCAATGGTATTTATCATATTTTGAATCTACGTCAAAAAAATTAAAATACTTTCAGTTTTAATTTTTGACCCATTTTTTGACAAATTTTGCACATTAATTCCCACCAAAAATGTCAAAAAAGTGAAAATTCTAAGATCGGAATTTTTTGTGACTTATCGATTTCTGGTATTAAAATGAGTTTAAAAAAACTTTACCACACTTGATTTTGACCCATATTTTAGAAAATATGACCACAATAGTGATAAATGGTCAAAATCATCGTTGTGAACAAATATTGATATCTTCCTCATCTCCGAGGAACCATAACTTTTCCACAACTTAGAGGATTTTCCTCATTTATGCATTTCTGGATACGGCTTTTATTATACTTTAAATCGGTATATAAGGTTTATTAAATGTTTTGAAAAATATGGCAAGAAAAGTGAAAAATTGAAAAAACGTGTTATTTGGTTTATAAAATTGAGACATTTGCAACTTTGAGAAGCCATAACTTAGCTAAAAATCAACCGATTTTCAAAATTTTTGCATTTCTGTCAATGGTATTTATCATATTTTGAATCTACGTCAAAAAAATTAAAATACTTTCAGTTTTAATTTTTGACCCATTTTTTGACAAATTTTCAAATTTACTACTAGCAAAAATGTCAAAAAAGTGAAAATTTCAAAATCGGAATTTTTTGTGCCCAATCGATTTCTGGTATTAAAATGAGTTTAAAAAAACTTTACCACACTGGATTTTGACCCATATTTTAGAAAATATGACCACAATAGTGATAAATGGTCAAAATCATCGTTTTGAACTAATATTGATATCTTCCTCATCTCCGAGGAACCATAACTTTTCCACAACTTAGAGGATTTTCCTCATTTATGCATTTCTGGATACGGCTTTTATTATACTTTAAATCGGTATATAAGGTTTATTAAATGTTTTGAAAAATATGGCAAGGAAAGTGATAAATTGAAAAAAACGTGTTATTTGGTTTAAAAAATTGAGACATTTGCAACTTTGAGAAGCCATAACTTAGCTAAAAATCAACCGATTTTCAAAATTTTTGCATTTCTGTCAATGGTATTTATCATATTTTGAATCTACGTCAAAAAAATTAAAATACTTTCAGTTTTAATTTTTGACCCATTTTTTGACAAATTTTGCACATTAACTCCTACCAAAAATGTCAAAAAAGTGAAAATTTTAAAATCGGAATTTTTGTGCCTTATCGATTTCTGGTATTAAAATGAGTATAAAAAAACTTTACCACACTTGATTTTGACCCATATTTTAGAAAATATGACCACAATAGTGATAAATGGTCAAAATCATCGTTTTGAACAAATATTGATATCTTCCTCATCTCCGAGGAACCATAACTTTTCCACAACTTAGCCGATTTTCCTCATTTATGCATTTCTGGATACGGCTTTTATTATACTTTAAATCGGTATATAAGGTTTATTACATGTTTTGAAAAATATGGCAAGGAAAGTGATAAATTGAAAAAAACGTGTTTTTGGTTTAAAAAATTGAGACATTTGCAACTTTGAGAAGCCATAACTTAGCTAAAAATCAACCGATTTTCAAAATTTTTGCATTTCTGTCAATGGTATTTATCATATTTTGAATCTACGTCAAAAAAAATTAAAATACTTTCAGTTTTAATTTTTGACCCATTTTTTGACAAATTTTGCAAATTAACTACTAGCAAAAATGTCAAAAAAGTGAAAATTTTAAAATCGGAATTTTTGTGCCCAATCGATTTCTGGTATTAAAATGAGTATAAAAAAACTTTACCACACTTGATTTTGACCCATATTTTAGAAAATATGACCACAATAGTGATAAATGGTCAAAATCATCGTTTTGAACAAATATTGATATCTTCCTCATCTCCGAGGAACCATAACTTTTCCACAACTTAGCCGATTTTCCTCATTTATGCATTTCTGGATACGGCTTTTATTATACTTTAAATCGGTATATAAGGTTTATTAAATGTTTTGAAAAATATGGCAAGGAAAGTGAAAAATTGAAAAAACGTGTTATTTGGTTTAAAAAATTGAGACATTTGCAACTTTGAGAAGCCATAACTTAGCTAAAAATCAACCGATTTTCAAAATTTTTGCATTTCTGTCAATAGTATTGATCATATTTTTATTGTACATCAAAAAATTGTTCATACTGTCAGTTTTAAATTTTGACCCATTTTTTGACAATTTTTGCACATTAACTCCTACCAAAAATGCCAAAAAAGTGAAAATTTTAAAATCGGAATTTTTTGTGCCTTATCGATTTCTGGTATTAAAATGAGTATAAAAAAACTTTACCACACTTGATTTTGACCCATATTTTAGAAAATATGACCACAATAGTGATAAATGGTCAAAATCATCGTTTTGAACAAATATTGATATCTTCCTCATCTCCGAGAAACCATAACTTTTCCACAACTTAGCCGATTTTCCTCATTTATGCATTTCTGGATACGGCTTTTATTATACTTTAAATCGGTATATAAGGTTTATTACATGTTTTGAAAAATATGGCAAGGAAAGTGATAAATTGAAAAAAACGTGTTTTTGGTTTAAAAAATTGAGACATTTGCAACTTTGAGAAGCCATAACTTAGCTAAAAATCAACCGATTTTCAAAATTTTTGCATTTCTGTCAATAGTATTTATCATATTTTGAATCTACGTCAAAAAATTAAAATACTTTCAGTTTCAATTTTTGACCCATTTTTTGACAAATTTTGCACATTAACTACTAGCAAAAATGTCAAAAAAGTGAAAATTTTAAAATCGGAATTTTTGTGCCCATATCGATTTCTGGTATTAAAATGAGTATAAAAAAACTTTACCACACTTGATTTTGACCCATATTTTAGAAAATATGACCACAATAGTGATAAATGGTCAAAATCATCGTTTTGAACTAATATTGATATCTTCCTCATCTCCGAGGAACCATAACTTTTCCACAACTTAGAGGATTTTCCTCATTTATGCATTTCTGGATACGGCTTTTATTATACTTTAAATCGGTATATAAGGTTTATTACATGTTTTGAAAAATATGGCAAGGAAAGTGATAAATTGAAAAAAACGTGTTTTTGGTTTAAAAAATTGAGACATTTGCAACTTTGAGAAGCCATAACTTAGCTAAAAATCAACCGATTTTCAAAATTTTTGCATTTCTGTCAATGGTATTTATCATATTTTGAATCTACGTCAAAAAATTTAAAATACTTTCAGGTTTAATTTTTGACCCATTTTTTGACAAATTTTGCAAATTAACTACTAGCAAAAATGTCAAAAAAGTGAAAATTTTAAAATCGGAATTTTTGTGCCTTATCGATTTCTGGTATTAAAATGAGTATAAAAAAACTTTACCACACTTGATTTTGACCCATATTTTAGAAAATATGACCACAATAGTGATAAATGGTCAAAATCATCGTTTTGAACAAATATTGATATCTTCCTCATCTCCGAGGAACCATAACTTTTCCACAACTTAGCCGATTTTCCTCATTTATGCATTTCTGGATACGGCTTTTATTATACTTTAAATCGGTATATAAGGTTTATTAAATGTTTTGAAAAATATGGCAAGGAAAGTGAAAAATTGAAAAAAACGTGTTATTTGGTTTAAAAAATTGAGACATTTGCAACTTTGAGAAGCCATAACTTAGCTAAAAATCAACCGATTTTCAAAATTTTTGCATTTCTGTCAATAGTATTGATCATATTTTTATTGTACATCAAAAAATTATTAAATACTGTCAGTTTTAAATTTTGACCCATTTTTTGACAATTTTTGCACATTAACTCCTACCAAAAATGCCAAAAAAGTGAAAATTTTAAAATCGGAATTTTTGTGCCTTATCGATTTCTGGTATTAAAATGAGTATAAAAAAACTTTACCACACTTGATTTTGACCCATATTTTAGAAAATATGACCACAATAGTGATAAATGGTCAAAATCATCGTTTTGAACAAATATTGATATCTTCCTCATCTCCGAGGAACCATAACTTTTCCACAACTTAGCCGATTTTCCTCATTTATGCATTTCTGGATACGGCTTTTATTATACTTTAAATCGGTATATAAGGTTTATTACATGTTTTGAAAAATATGGCAAGGAAAGTGATAAATTG
Organism: Drosophila quadrilineata; assembly: GCA_018150725.1. Lineage (NCBI taxonomy): Eukaryota > Metazoa > Arthropoda > Insecta > Diptera > Drosophilidae > Drosophila > Drosophila quadrilineata. The sequence continues at coordinate 20,946 of JAECWN010000015.1, read as the reverse complement.
AAAAAAACGTGTTATTTGGTTTAAAAAATTGAGACATTTGCAACTTTGAGAAGCCATAACTTAGCTAAAAATCAACCGATTTTCAAAATTTTTGCATTTCTGTCAATAGTATTTATCATATTTTGAATCTCGTACAAAAAAAATTTTAAATACTTTCAGTTTTAATTTTTGACCCATTTTTTGACAAATTTTGCACATTAACTCCTACCAAAAATGCCAAAAAAGTGAAAATTTTAAAATCGGAATTTTTGTGCCTTATCGATTTCTGGTATTAAAATGAGTATAAAAAAACTTTACCACACTTGATTTTGACCCATATTTTAGAAAATATGACCACAATAGTGATAAATGGTCAAAATCATCGTTTTGAACAAATATTGATATCTTCCTCATCTCCGAGGAACCATAACTTTTCCACAACTTAGCCGATTTTCCTCATTTATGCATTTCTGGATACGGCTTTTATTATACTTTAAATCGGTATATAAGGTTTATTACATGTTTTGAAAAATATGGCAAGGAAAGTGATAAATTGAAAAAAACGTGTTTTTGGTTTAAAAAATTGAGACATTTGCAACTTTGAGAAGCCATAACTTAGCTAAAAATCAACCGATTTTCAAAATTTTTGCATTTCTGTCAATAGTATTTATCATATTTTGAATCTACGTCAAAAAATTAAAATACTTTCAGTTTTAATTTTTGACCCATTTTTTGACAAATTTTGCAAATTAACTACTAGCAAAAATGTCAAAAAAGTGAAAATTTTAAAATCGGAATTTTTGTGCCCAATCGATTTCTGGTATTAAAATGAGTATAAAAAAACTTTACCACACTTGATTTTGACCCATATTTTAGAAAATATGACCACAATAGTGATAAATGGTCAAAATCATCGTTTTGAACAAATATTGATATCTTCCTCATCTCCGAGGAACCATAACTTTTCCACAACTTAGCCGATTTTCCTCATTTATGCATTTCTGGATACGGCTTTTATTATACTTTAAATCGGTATATAAGGTTTATTAAATGTTTTGAAAAATATGGCAAGGAAAGTGAAAAATTGAAAAAACGTGTTATTTGGTTTAAAAAATTGAGACTTTTGCAACTTTGAGAAGCCATAACTTAGCTAAAAATCAACCAATTTTCAAAATTTTTGCATTTCTGTCAATAGTATTGATCATATTTTTATTGTACATCAAAAAATTGTTCATACTGTCAGTTTTAAAATTTGACTCATTTTTTGACAATTTTTGCACATTAACTCCTACCAAAAATGCCAAAAAAGTGAAAATTTTAAAATCGGAATTTCTTGTGCCTTATCGATTTCTGGTATTAAAATGAGTATAAAAAGACTTTACCACACTTGATTTTGACCCATATTTTAGAAAATATGGCCACAATAGTTATAAATGGACAAAATTATCGTTTTGAACAAAAATTGATATCTTCCCCATCTTTGAGAAACCATAACTTATCAACAACTTAGCCGATTTTCCTCATTTATGCATTTCTGGATACGGCTTTTATTATATTTTAAATCGGTATATAAGGTTTATTACATGTTTTGAAAAATATGGCAAGGAAAGTGATAAATTGAAAAAAACGTGTTTTTGGTTTAAAAAATTGAGACATTTGCAACTTTGAGAAGCCATAACTTAGATAAAAATCAACCGATTTTCAAAATTTTTGCATTTCTGTCAATAGTATTTATCATATTTTGAATCTACGTCAAAAAATTAAAATACTTTCAGTTTCAATTTTTGACCCATTTTTTGACAAATTTTGCAAATTAACTACTAGCAAAAATGTCAAAAAAGTGAAAATTTTAAAATCGGAATTTTTGTGCCCAATCGATTTCTGGTATTAAAATGAGTATAAAAAAACTTTACCACACTTGATTTTGACCCATATTTTAGAAAATATGACCACAATAGTGATAAATGGTCAAAATCATCGTTTTGAACAAATATTGATATCTTCCTCATCTCCGAGGAACCATAACTTTTCCACAACTTAGCCGATTTTCCTCATTTATGCATTTCTGGATACGGCTTTTATTATACTTTAAATCGGTATATAAGGTTTATTACATGTTTTGAAAAATATGGCAAGGAAAGTGATAAATTGAAAAAAACGTGTTATTTTGTTTAAAAAATTGAGACTTTTGCAACTTTGAGAAGCCATAACTTAGCTAAAAATCAACCAATTTTCAAAATTTTTGCATTTCTGTCAATAGTATTTATCATATTTTGATTGTACATCAAAAAAATTTTAAAATACTGTCAGTTTTAATTTTTGACCCATTTTTTGACAAATTTTGCACATTAACTAACCTACCAAAAATGCAAAATCAAAAATTTTATAAAAAAATCGGAATTTTTGTGCCTTATCGATTTCTGGTATTAAAATGAGTATAAAAAAACTTTACCACACTTGATTTTGACCCATATTTTAGAAAATATGACCACAATTGTGATAAATGGTCAAAATCATCGTTTTGAACAAATATTGATATCTTCCTCATCTTCGAGGAACCATAACTTTTCCACAACTTAGCCGATTTTCCTCATTTATGCATTTCTGGATACGGCTTTTATTATACTTTAAATCGGTATATAAGGTTTATTACAATGTTTTGAAAAATATGGCAAGGAAAGTGATAAATTGAAAAAAACGTGTTTTTGGTTTAAAAAATTGAGACATTTGCAACTTTGAGAAGCCATAACTTAGATAAAAATCAACCGATTTTCAAAATTTTTGCATTTCTGTCAATAGTATTTATTATATTTTGAATCTACGTCAAAAAATTGTTATACTTTCAGTTTCAATTTTTGACCCATTTTTTGACAAATTTTGCACATTAACTACTAGCAAAAATGTCAAAAAAGTGAAAATTTTAAAATCGGAATTTTTGTGCCCAATCGATTTCTGGTATTAAAATGAGTATAAAAAAACTTTACCACACTTGATTTTGACCCATATTTTAGAAAATATGACCACAATAGTGATAAATGGTCAAAATCATCGTTTTGAACAAATATTGATATCTTCCTCATCTCCGAGGAACCATAACTTTTCCACAACTTAGCCGATTTTCCTCATTTATGCATTTCTGGATACGGCTTTTATTATACTTTAAATCGGTGTATAAGGTTTATTAAATGTTTTGAAAAATATGGCAAGGAAAGTGAAAAATTGAAAAAACGTGTTATTTTGTTTAAAAAATTGAGACTTTTGCAACTTTGAGAAGCCATAACTTAGCTAAAAATCAACCAATTTTCAAAATTTTTGCATTTCTGTCAATAGTATTGATCATATTTTTATTGTACATCAAAAAATTGTTCATATTGTCAGCTTTAAAATTTGACTCATTTTTTGACAATTTTTGCACATTAACTCCTACCAAAAATGCCAAAAAAGTGAAAATTTTAAAATCGGAATTTCTTGTGCCTTATCGATTTCTGGTATTAAAATGAGTATAAAAAGACTTTACCACACTTGATTTTGACCCATATTTTAGAAAATATGGCCACAAATTATCGTTTTGAACAAAAATTGATATCTTCCCCATCTTTGAGAAACCATAACTTATCAACAACTTAGCCGATTTTCCTCATTTATGCATTTCTGGATACGGCTTTTATTATATTTTAAATCGGTATATAAGGTTTATTACATGTTTTGAAAAATATGGCCAGGAAAGTGATAAATTGAAAAAAAACGGGTTTTTGGTTTAAAAAATTGAGACATTTGCAAATTTGAGAAGCCATAACTTAGATAAAAATCAACCAATTTTCAAAATTTTTGCATTTCTGTCAATAGTATTTATCATATTTTGAATCTACGTCAAAAAATTAAAATACTTTCAGTTTCAATTTTTGACCCATTTTTTGACAAATTTTGCAAATTAACTACTAGCAAAAATGTCAAAAAAGTGAAAATTTTAAAATCGGAATTTTTGTGCCCAATCGATTTCTGGTATTAAAATGAGTATAAAAAAACTTTACCACACTTGATTTTGACCCATATTTTAGAAAATATGACCACAATAGTGATAAATGGTCAAAATCATCGTTTTGAACAAATATTGATATCTTCCTCATCTCCGAGGAACCATAACTTTTCCACAACTTAGCCGATTTTCCTCATTTATGCATTTCTGGATACGGCTTTTATTATATTTTAAATCGGTATATAAGGTTTATTACATGTTTTGAAAAATATGGCAAGGAAAGTGATAAATTGAAAAAAACGTGTTATTTGGTTTAAAAAATTGAGACATTTGCAACTTTGAGAAGCCATAACTTAGCTAAAAATCAACCGATTTTCAAAATTTTTGCATTTCTGTCAATAGTATTTATCATATTTTGAATGTACGTCAAAAAAATTAAAATACTTTCAGTTTTAATTTTTGACCCATTTTTTGACAAATTTTGCAAATTAACTACTAGCAAAAATGCCAAAAAAGTGAAAATTTTAAAATCGGAATTTTTGTGCCTTATCGATTTCTGGTATTAAAATGAGTATAAAAAAACTTTACCACACTTGATTTTGACCCATATTTTAGAAAATATGACCACAATAGTGATAAATGGTCAAAATCATCGTTTTGAACAAATATTGATATCTTCCTCATCTCCGAGGAACCATAACTTTTCCACAACTTAGCCGATTTTCCTCATTTATGCATTTCTGGATACGGCTTTTATTATACTTTAAATCGGTATATAAGGTTTATTAAATGTTTTGAAAAATATGGCAAGGAAAGTGAAAAATTGAAAAAAACGTGTTTTTTGGTTTAAAAAATTGAGACATTTGCAACTTTGAGAAGCCATAACTTAGCTAAAAATCAACCAATTTTCAAAATTTTTGCATTTCTGTCAATAGTATTGATCATATTTTTATTGTACATCAAAAAATTGTTCAATACTTGTCAGTTTAAAATTTGACCCATTTTTTGACAATTTTTGCACATTAACTCCTACCAAAAATGCCAAAAAAGTGAAAATTTTAAAATCGGAATTTTTTGTGCCTTATCGATTTCTGGTATTAAAATGAGTATAAAAAAACTTTACCACACTTGATTTTGACCCATATTTTAGAAAATATGACCACAATAGTGATAAATGGTCAAAATCATCGTTTTGAACAAATATTGATATCTTCCTCATCTTCGAGGAACCATAACTTTTCCACAACTTAGCCGATTTTCCTCATTTATGCATTTCTGGATACGGCTTTTATTATACTTTAAATCGGTATATAAGGTTTATTAAATGTTTTGAAAAATATGGCAAGGAAAGTGAAAAATTGAAAAAAACGTGTTATTTGGTTTAAAAAATTGAGACATTTGCAACTTTGAGAAGCCATAACTTAGCTAAAAATCAACCAATTTTCAAAATTTTTGCATTTCTGTCAATAGTATTGATCATATTTTTATTGTACATCAAAAAATTGTTCATACTGTCAGTTTTAAATTTTGACCCATTTTTTGACAATTTTTGCACATTAACTCCTACCAAAAATGCCAAAAAAGTGAAAATTTTAAAATCGGAATTTCTTGTGCCTTATCGATTTCTGGTATTAAAATGAGTATAAAAAAACATTACCACACTTGATTTTGACCCATATTTTAGAAAATATGACCACAATAGTGATAAATGGTCAAAATCATCGTTTTGAACAAATATTGATATCTTCCTCATCTCCGAGGAACCATAACTTTTCCACAACTTAGCCGATTTTCCTCATTTATGCATTTCTGGATACGGCTTTTATTATACTTTAAATCGGTATATAAGGTTTATTACATGTTTTGAAAAATATGGCAAGGAAAGTGATAAATTGAAAAAAACGTGTTTTTGGTTTAAAAAATTGAGACATTTGCAACTTTGAGAAGCCACAACTTAGCTAAAAATCAACCGATTTTCAAAATTTTTGCATTTCTGTCAATGGTATTTATCATATTTTGAATCTACGTCAAAAAAATTAAAATACTTTCAGTTTTAATTTTTGACCCATTTTTTGACAAATTTTGCAATTAATTTACTACCAAAAATGTCAAAAAAGTGAAAATTTTAAAATCGGAATTTTTGTGCCCAATCGATTTCTGGTATTAAAATGAGTATAAAAAAACTTTACCACACTTGATTTTGACCCATATTTTAGAAAATATGACCACAATAGTGATAAATGGTCAAAATCATCGTTTTGAACAAATATTGATATCTTCCTCATCTCCGAGCAACCATAACTTTTCCACAACTTAGCCGATTTTCCTCATTTATGCATTTCTGGATACGGCTTTTATTATATTTAAATCGGTATATAAGGTTTATTACATGTTTTGAAAAATATGGCAAGGAAAGTGATAAATTGAAAAAAACGTGTTTTTGGTTTAAAAAATTGAGACATTTGCAACTTTGAGAAGCCATAACTTAGCTAAAAATCAACCGATTTTCAAAATTTTTGCATTTCTGTCAATGGTATTTATCATATTTTGAATCTACGTCAAAAAAATTAAAATACTTTCAGTTTAAATTTTTGACCCATTTTTTGACAAATTTTGCACATCAACTCCTACCAAAAATGCCAAAAAAGTGAAAATTCTAAAATCGGAATTTTTTGTGCCTTATCGATTTCTGGTATTAAAATGAGTTTAAAAAAACTTTACCACACTTGATTTTGACCCATATTTTAGAAAATATGACCACAATAGTGATAAATGGTCAAAATCATCGTTTTGAACAAATATTGATATCTTCCTCATCTCCGAGGAACCATAACTTTTCCACAACTTAGTCGATTTTCCTCATTTATGCATTTCTGGATACGGCTTTTATTATACTTTAAATCGGTGTATAAGGTTTATTAAATGTTTTGAAAAATATGGCAAGGAAAGTGAAAAATTGAAAAAACGTGTTATTTTGTTTAAAAAATTGAGACTTTTGCAACTTTGAGAAGCCATAACTTAGCTAAAAATCAACCAATTTTCAAAATTTTTGCATTTCTGTCAATAGTATTGATCATATTTTTATTGTACATCAAAAAATTGTTCATATTGTCAGTTTTAAAATTTGACCCATTTTTTGACAAATTTTGCACATTAACTACTAGCAAAAATGTCAAAAAAGTGAAAATTTTAAAATCGGAATTTTTTGTGCATTATCGATTTCTGGTATTAAAATGAGTATAAAAAAACTTTACCACACTTGATTTTGACCCATATTTTAGAAAATATGACCACAATAGTGATAAATGGTCGAAATCATAGTTTTGAACAAATATTGATATCTTCCTCATCTCCGAGGAACCATAACTTTTCCACAACTTAGCCGATTTTCTTCATTTATGCATTTCTGGATACGGCTTTTATTATACTTTAAATCGGTATATAAGGTTTATTAAATGTTTTGAAAAATATGGCAAGAAAAGAGAAAAATTGAAAAAACGTGTTATTTGGTTTAAAAAATTGAGACATTTGCAACTTTGAGAAGCCATAACTTAGCTAAAACTCAACCGATTTTCAAAATTTATGCATTTCTGTCAATAGTATTGATCATATTTTTATTGTACATCAAAAAATTGTTCATATTGTCAGTTTTAAAATTTGACCCATTTTTTGACCATTTTTGCACATTAACTCCTACCAAAAATGCCAAAACAATGAAAATTTTAAAATCGGAATTTTTTGTGACTTATCGATTTCTGGTATTAAAATGAGTATAAAAAAACTTTACCACACTTGATTTTGACCCATATTTTAGAAAATATGACCACAATAGTGATAAATGGTCAAAATCATCGTTTGGAACAAATATTGATATCTTCCTCATCTCCGAGCAACCATAACTTTTCCACAACTTAGCCGATTTTCCTCATTTATGCATTTCTGGATACGGCTTTTATTATACTTTAAATCGGTATATAAGTTTTATTACATGTTTTGAAAAATATGGCAAGGAAAGTGATAAATTGAAAAAACGTGTTTTTGGTTTAAAAAATTGAGACATTTGCAACTTTGAGAAGCCATAACTTAGCTAAAAATCAACCGATTTTCAAAATTTTTGCATTTCTGTCAATGGTATTTATCATATTTTGAATCTACGTCAAAATAATTAAAATACTTTCAGTTTTAATTTTTGACCCATTTTTTGACAAATTTTGCACATTAATTCCCACCAAAAATGCCATAAAAGTGAAAATTCTAAAATCGGAATTTTTTGTGCCTTATCGATTTCTGGTATTAAAATGAGTATAAAAAAACTTTACCACACTTGATTTTGACCCATATTTTAGAAAATATGACCACAATAGTGATAAATGGTCAAAATCATCGTTTTGAACAAATATTGATATCTTCCTCATCTCCGAGGAACCATAACTTTTCCACAACTTAGCCGATTTTCCTCATTTATGCATTTCTGGATACGGCATTTATTATACTTTAAATCGGTATATAAGATTTATTAAATGTTTTGAAAAATATGGCAAGGAAAGTGAAAAATTGAAAAAACGTGTTATTTGGTTTAAAAAATTGAGACTCTTGCAACTTTGAGAAGCCATAACTTAGCTTAAAATCAACCGATTTTCAAAATTTATGCATTTCTGTCAATAGTATTGATCATATTTTTATTGTACATCAAAAAATTGTTCAAATTGTCAGTTCTAAAATTTGACCCATTTTTTGACCATTTTTGCACATTAACTCCTACCAAAAATGCCAAAAAAGTGATAATTTTAAAATCGGAATTTTTTGTGCATTATCGATTTCTGGTATTAAAATGAGTATAAAAAAACTTTACCACACTTGATTTTGACCCATATTTTAGAAAATATGACCACAATTGTGATAAATGGTCAAAATCATCGTTTTGAACAAATATTGATATCTTCCTCATCTCCGAGGAACCATAACTTTTCCACAACTTAGCCGGTTTTCCTCATTTATGCATTTCTGGATACGGCTTTTATTATACTTTAAATCGGTATATAAGGTTTATTACATGTTTTGAAAAATATGGTAAGGAAAGTGATAAATTGAAAAAAACGTGTTTTTGGTTTAAAAAATTGAGACATTTGTAACTTTGAGAAGCCATAACTTAGCTTAAAATCAGCCGATTTTCAAATTTTTTGCATTTCTGTCAATGGTATTTATCATATTTTGAATCTACGTCAAAAAAATTAAAATACTTTCAGTTTCAATTTTTGACCCATTTTTTGACAAATTTTGCATATTTACTACTAGCAAAAATGTCAAAAAAGTGAAAATTTTAAAATCGGAATTTTTTGTGCCCAATCGATTTCTGGTATCAAAATGAGTATAAAAAAACTTTACCACACTTGATTTTAACCCATATTTTAGAAAATATGACCACAATAGTGATAAATGGTCAAAATCATCGTTTTGAACAAATATTGATATCTTCCTCATCTCCGAGCAACCATAACTTTTCCACAACTTAGCCGATTTTCCTCACTTATGCATTTCTGGATACGGCATTTATTATACTTTAAATCGGTATATAAGGTTTATTACATGTTTTGAAAAATATGGCAAGGAAAGTGCTAAATTGAAAAAAACGTGTTTTTGGTTTAAAAAATTGAGACATTTGCAACTTTGAGAAGCCATAACTTAGCTAAAAATCAACCGATTTTCAAAATTTTTGCATTTCTGTCAATGGTATTTATCATATTTTGAATCTACGTCAAAAAATTTAAATACTTTCAGTTTTAATTTTTGACCCATTTTTTGACAAATTTTGCACATTAATTCCCACCAAAAATGCCAAAAAAGTGAAAATTCTAAAATCGGAATTTTTTGTGCCTTATCGATTTCTGGTATTAAAATGAGTTTAAAAAAACTTTACCACACTTGATTTTGACCCATATTTTAGAAAATATGACCACAATAGTGATAAATGGTCAAAATCATCGTTTTGAACAAATATTGATATCTTCCTCATCTCCGAGCAACCATAACTTTTCCACAACTTAGCCGATTTTCCTCATTTATGCATTTCTGGATACGGCATTTACTATACTTTAAATCGGTATATAAGGTTTATTAAATGTTTTGAAAAATATGGCAAGGAAAGTGAAAAATTGAAAAAACGTGTTATTTGGTTTAAAAAATTGAGACTCTTGCAACTTTGAGAAGCCATAACTTAGCTTAAAATCAACCGATTTTCAAAATTTATGCATTTCTGTCAATAGTATTGATCATATTTTTATTGTATATCAAAAAATTGTTCAAATTGTCAGTTCTTAAATTTGACCCATTTTTTGACCATTTTTGCACATTAACTCCTACCAAAAATGCCCAAAAAGTGAAAATTTTAAAATCGGAATTTTTTGTGCATTATCGATTTCTGGTATTAAAATGAGTATAAAAAAACTTTACCACACTTGATTTTGACCCATATTTTAGAAAATATGACCACAATAGTGATAAATGGTCGAAATCATAGTTTTGAACAAATATTGATATCTTCCTCATCTCCGAGGAACCATAACTTTTCCACAACTTAGCCGATTTTCTTCATTTATGCATTTCTGGATACGGCTTTTATTATACTTTAAATCGGTATATAAGGTTTATTAAATGTTTTGAAAAATATGGCAAGAAAAGAGAAAAATTGAAAAAACGTGTTATTTGGTTTAAAAAATTGAGACATTTGCAACTTTGAGAAGCCATAACTTAGCTAAAACTCAACCGATTTTCAAAATTTATGCATTTCTGTCAATAGTATTGATCATATTTTTATTGTACATCAAAAAATTGTTCATATTGTCAGTTTTAAAATTTGACCCATTTTTTGACCATTTTTGCACATTAACTCCTACCAAAAATGCCAAAACAATGAAAATTTTAAAATCGGAATTTTTTGTGACTTATCGATTTCTGGTATTAAAATGAGTATAAAAAAACTTTACCACACTTGATTTTGACCCATATTTTAGAAAATATGACCACAATAGTGATAAATGGTCAAAATCATCGTTTGGAACAAATATTGATATCTTCCTCATCTCCGAGCAACCATAACTTTTCCACAACTTAGCCGATTTTCCTCATTTATGCATTTCTGGATACGGCTTTTATTATACTTTAAATCGGTATATAAGTTTTATTACATGTTTTGAAAAATATGGCAAGGAAAGTGATAAATTGAAAAAAACGTGTTTTTGGTTTAAAAAATTGAGACATTTGCAACTTTGAGAAGCCATAACTTAGCTAAAAATCAACCGATTTTCAAAATTTTTGCATTTCTGTCAATGGTATTTATCATATTTTGAATCTACGTCAAAATAATTAAAATACTTTCAGTTTTAATTTTTGACCCATTTTTTGACAAATTTTGCACATTAATTCCCACCAAAAATGCCATAAAAGTGAAAATTCTAAAATCGGAATTTTTTGTGCCTTATCGATTTCTGGTATTAAAATGAGTATAAAAAAACTTTACCACACTTGATTTTGACCCATATTTTAGAAAATATGACCACAATAGTGATAAATGGTCAAAATCATCGTTTTGAACAAATATTGATATCTTCCTCATCTCCGAGGAACCATAACTTTTCCACAACTTAGCCGATTTTCCTCATTTATGCATTTCTGGATACGGCATTTATTATACTTTAAATCGGTATATAAGATTTATTAAATGTTTTGAAAAATATGGCAAGGAAAGTGAAAAATTGAAAAAACGTGTTATTTGGTTTAAAAAATTGAGACTCTTGCAACTTTGAGAAGCCATAACTTAGCTTAAAATCAACCGATTTTCAAAATTTATGCATTTCTGTCAATAGTATTGATCATATTTTTATTGTACATCAAAAATATTGAATTCATCAAAAATTTTCCTCATTTAGCATTTCTATAAGGTTTATTAATTTTTATGAAGAAAATAAAAAATTTATTTTTTTATTGCTTTACAACTTCCAAAATCAACCATTTTCAAATTTTTCATTTCTGTCAATTGTATTGACCATATTTTGCCCATTTACATTAACAAATTCCTACCAAAAATGCCCAAAAGTGAAAATTTTAAAATCGGAATTTTTGTGCATTATCGATTTCTGGTATTAAAATGAGTATAAAAAAACTTTACCACACTTGATTTTGACCCATATTTTAGAAAATATGACCACAATAGTGATAAATGGTCAAAATCATCGTTTTGAACAAATATTGATATCTTCCTCATCTCCGAGGAACCATAACTTTTCCACAACTTAGCCGATTTTCCTCATTTATGCATTTCTGGATACGGCTTTTATTATACTTTAAATCGGTATATAAGGTTTATTAAATGTTTTGAAAAATATGGCAAGGAAAGTGAAAAATTGAAAAAACGTGTTATTTGGTTTAAAAAATTGAGACATTTGCAACTTTGAGAAGCCATAACTTAGCTAAAAATCAACCGATTTTCAAAATTTTTGCATTTCTGTCAATAGTATTGATCATATTTTTATTGTACGTCAAAAAATTGTTCATATTGTCAGTTTTAATTTTGACCCATTTTTTGACAAATTTTGCACATTAACTCCTACCAAAAATGCCAAAAAAGTGAAAATTTTAAAATCGGAATTTTTTGTGCCTTATCGATTTCTGGTATTAAAATGAGTATAAAAAAACTTTACCACACTTGATTTTGACCCATATTTTAGAAAATATGACCACAATAGTGATAAATGGTCAAAATCATCGTTTTGAACAAATATTGATATCTTCCTCATCTCCGAGGAACCATAACTTTTCCACAACTTAGCCGATTTTCCTCATTTATGCATTTCTGGATACGGCTTTTATTATACTTTAAATCGGTATATAAGGTTTATTAAATGTTTTGAAAAATATGGCAAGGAAAGTGAAAAATTGAAAAAACGTGTTATTTGGTTTAAAAAATTGAGACTCTTGCAACTTTGAGAAGCCATAACTTAGCTTAAAATCAACCGATTTTCAAAATTTATGCATTTCTGTCAATAGTATTGATCATATTTTTATTGTACATCAAAAAATTGTTCAAATTGTCAGTTCTAAAATTTTGACCCATTTTTTGACCATTTTTGCACATTAACTCCTACCAAAAATGCCAAAAAAGTGAAAATTTTAAAATCGGAATTTTTTGTGCATTATCGATTTCTGGTATTAAAATGAGTATAAAAAAACTTTACCACACTTGATTTTGACCCATATTTTAGAAAATATGACCACAATAGTGATAAATGGTCAAAATCATCGTTTTGAACAAATATTGATATCTTCCTCATCTCCGAGGAACCATAACTTTTCCACAACTTAGCCGATTTTCCTCATTTATGCATTTCTGGATACGGCTTTTATTATACTTTAAATCGGTATATAAGGTTTATTAAATGTTTTGAAAAATATGGCAAGGAAAGTGAAAAATTGAAAAAACGTGTTATTTGGTTTAAAAAATTGAGACTCTTGCAACTTTGAGAAGCCATAACTTAGCTTAAAATCAACCGATTTTCAAAATTTATGCATTTCTGTCAATAGTATTGATCATATTTTTATTGTACATCAAAAAATTGTTCAAATTGTCAGTTCTAAAATTTGACCCATTTTTTGACAATTTTTGCACATTAACTCCTACCAAAAATGCCAAAAAAGTGAAAATTTTAAAATCGGAATTTTTTGTGCATTATCGATTTCTGGTATTAAAATGAGTATAAAAAAACTTTACCACACTTGATTTTGACCCATATTTTAGAAAATATGACCACAATAGTGATAAATGGTCAAAATCATCGTTTTGAACAAATATTGATATCTTCCTCATCTCCGAGGAACCATAACTTTTCCACAACTTAGCCGATTTTCCTCATTTATGCATTTCTGGATACGGCTTTTATTATACTTTAAATCGGTATATAAGGTTTATTAAATGTTTTGAAAAATATGGCAAGAAAAGAGAAAAATTGAAAAAACGTGTTATTTGGTTTAAAAAATTGAGACATTTGCAACTTTGAGAAGCCATAACTTAGCTAAAAATCAACCGATTTTCAAAATTTATGCATTTCTGTCAATAGTATTGATCATATTTTTATTGTACATCAAAAAATTGTTCATATTGTCAGTTTTAAAATTTGACCCATTTTTTGACCATTTTTGCACATTAACTCCTACCAAAAATGCCAAAACAATGAAAATTTTAAAATCGGAATTTTTTGTGACTTATCGATTTCTGGTATTAAAATGAGTATAAAAAAACTTTACCACACTTGATTTTGACCCATATTTTAGAAAATATGACCACAATAGTGATAAATGGTCAAAATCATCGTTTGGAACAAATATTGATATCTTCCTCATCTCCGAGCAACCATAACTTTTCCACAACTTAGCCGATTTTCCTCATTTATGCATTTCTGGATACGGCTTTTATTATACTTTAAATCGGTATATAAGTTTTATTACATGTTTTGAAAAATATGGCAAGGAAAGTGATAAATTGAAAAAAACGTGTTTTTGGTTTAAAAAATTGAGACATTTGCAACTTTGAGAAGCCATAACTTAGCTAAAAATCAACCGATTTTCAAAATTTTTGCATTTCTGTCAATGGTATTTATCATATTTTGAATCTACGTCAAAATAATTAAAATACTTTCAGTTTTAATTTTTGACCCATTTTTTGACAAATTTTGCACATTAATTCCCACCAAAAATGCCAAAAAAGTGAAAATTCTAAAATCGGAATTTTTTGTGCCTTATCGATTTCTGGTATTAAAATGAGTATAAAAAAACTTTACCACACTTGATTTTGACCCATATTTTAGAAAATATGACCACAATAGTGATAAATGGTCAAAATCATCGTTTTGAACAAATATTGATATCTTCCTCATCTCCGAGGAACCATAACTTTTCCACAACTTAGCCGATTTTCCTCATTTATGCATTTCTGGATACGGCATTTATTATACTTTAAATCGGTATATAAGATTTATTAAATGTTTTGAAAAATATGGCAAGGAAAGTGAAAAATTGAAAAAACGTGTTATTTGGTTTAAAAAATTGAGACTCTTGCAACTTTGAGAAGCCATAACTTAGCTTAAAATCAACCGATTTTCAAAATTTATGCATTTCTGTCAATAGTATTGATCATATTTTTAATTGTACATCAAAAAATTGTTCAAATTGTCAGTTCTAAAATTTGACCCATTTTTTGACCATTTTTGCACATTAACTCCTACCAAAAATGCCAAAAAAGTGATAATTTTAAAATCGGAATTTTTTGTGCATTATCGATTTCTGGTATTAAAATGAGTATAAAAAAACTTTACCACACTTGATTTTGACCCATATTTTAGAAAATATGACCACAATTGTGATAAATGGTCAAAATCATCGTTTTGAACAAATATTGATATCTTCCTCATCTCCGAGGAACCATAACTTTTCCACAACTTAGCCGGTTTTCCTCATTTATGCATTTCTGGATACGGCTTTTATTATACTTTAAATCGGTATATAAGGTTTATTACATGTTTTGAAAAATATGGTAAGGAAAGTGATAAATTGAAAAAAACGTGTTATTTGGTTTAAAAAATTGAGACATTTGTAACTTTGAGAAGCCATAACTTAGCTAAAAATCAGCCGATTTTCAAATTTTTTGCATTTCTGTCAATGGTATTTATCATATTTTGAATCTACGTCAAAAAAATTAAAATACTTTCAGTTTCAATTTTTGACCCATTTTTTGACAAATTTTGCATATTTACTACTAGCAAAAATGTCAAAAAAGTGAAAATTTTAAAATCGGAATTTTTTGTGCCCAATCGATTTCTGGTATCAAAATGAGTATAAAAAAACTTTACCACACTTGATTTTAACCCATATTTTAGAAAATATGACCACAATAGTGATAAATGGTCAAAATCATCGTTTTGAACAAATATTGATATCTTCCTCATCTCCGAGCAACCATAACTTTTCCACAACTTAGCCGATTTTCCTCACTTATGCATTTCTGGATACGGCATTTATTATACTTTAAATCGGTATATAAGGTTTATTACATGTTTTGAAAAATATGGCAAGGAAAGTGCTAAATTGAAAAAAACGTGTTTTTGGTTTAAAAAATTGAGACATTTGCAACTTTGAGAAGCCATAACTTAGCTAAAAATCAACCGATTTTCAAAATTTTTGCATTTCTGTCAATGGTATTTATCATATTTTGAATCTACGTCAAAAAATTTAAATACTTTCAGTTTTAATTTTTGACCCATTTTTTGACAAATTTTGCACATTAATTCCCACCAAAATGCCAAAAAAGTGAAAATTCTAAAATCGGAATTTTTTGTTTTTTTTTTTTTTTGTTAAAAAAAGGATTTAAAAAACTTTACCACACTTGATTTTGACCCATATTTTAGAAAATATGACCACAATAGTGATAAATGGTCAAAATCATCGTTTTGAACAAATATTGATATCTTCCTCATCTCCGCGAGGAACCATATTTTCTTTCCACAACTTAGCCGATTTTCCTCATTTATGCATTTCTGGATAGCGGTATTTACTATTCTTTAAATCGGTATATAAGGTTTATTAAATGTTTTGAAAAATATGGCAAGGAAAGTGAAAAATTGAAAAAAACGTGTTATTTGGTTTAAAAAATTGAGACTCTTGCAACTTTGAGAAGCCATAACTTAGCTTAAAATCAACCGATTTTCAAAATTTATGCATTTCTGTCAATAGTATTGATCATATTTTTATTGTACATCAAAAAATTGTTCAAATTGTCAGTTCTTAAATTTGACCCATTTTTTGACCATTTTTGCACATTAACTCCTACCAAAAATGCCAAAAAAGTGAAAATTTTAAAATCGGAATTTTTTGTGCATTATCGATTTCTGGTATTAAAATGAGTATAAAAAAACTTTACCACACTTGATTTTGACCCATATTTTAGAAAATATGACCACAATAGTGATAAATGGTCAAAATCATCGT
Source organism: Drosophila quadrilineata (assembly GCA_018150725.1). Classification (NCBI taxonomy): domain Eukaryota; kingdom Metazoa; phylum Arthropoda; class Insecta; order Diptera; family Drosophilidae; genus Drosophila; species Drosophila quadrilineata. The sequence goes on along the minus strand of JAECWN010000015.1, from coordinate 3,959 downwards.
TTTGAACAAATATTGATATCTTCCTCATCTCCGAGGAACCATAACTTTTCCACAACTTAGCCGATTTTCCTCATTTATGCATTTCTGGATACGGCTTTTATTATACTTTAAATCGGTATATAAGGTTTATTAAATGTTTTGAAAAATATGGCAAGGAAAGTGATAAATTGAAAAAAACGTGTTATTTGGTTTAAAAAATTGAGACATTTGCAACTTTGAGAAGCCATAACTTAGCTAAAAATCAACCGATTTTCAAATTTTTGCATTTCTGTCAATGGTATTTATCATATTTTGAATCTACGTCAAAAAATTAAATACTTTCAGTTTAAATTTTGACCCATTTTTTGACAAATTTTGCACATTAACTCCTAGCAAAAATGCCAAAAAATGAAAATTTTAAAATCGGAATTTTTTGTGCCCAATCGATTTCTGGTATTAAAATGAGTATAAAAAAACTTTACCACACTTGATTTTGACCCATATTTTAGAAAATATGACCACAATAGTGATAAATGGTCAAAATCATCGTTTTGAACAAATATTGATATCTTCCTCATCTCCGAGCAACCATAACTTTTCCACAACTTAGCCGATTTTCCTCATTTATGCATTTCTGGATACGGCTTTTATTATACTTTAAATCGGTATATAAGGTTTATTAAATGTTTTGAAAAATATGGCAAGGAAAGTGATAAATTGAAAAAACGTGTTATTTGGTTTAAAAAATTGAGACATTTGCAACTTTGAGAAGCCATAACTTAGCTAAAAATCAACCGATTTTCAAAATTTTTGCATTTCTGTCAATGGTATTTATCATATTTTGAATCTACGTCAAAAAATTAAAATACTTTCAGTTTTAATTTTTGACCCATTTTTTGACAAATTTTGCACATTAACTCCTACCAAAAATGCCAAAAAAGTGAAAATTCTAAAATCGGAATTTTTTGTGCCTTATCGATTTCTGGTATTAAAATGAGTATAAAAAAAACTTTACCACACTTGATTTTGACCCATATTTTAGAAAATATGACCACAATAGTGATAAATGGTCAAAATCATCGTTTTGAACAAATATTGATATCTTCCTCATCTCCGAGGAACCATAACTTTTCCACAACTTAGCCGATTTTCCTCATTTATGCATTTCTGGATACGGCTTTTAATATACTTTAAATCGGTATATAAGGTTTATTAATGTTTTGAAAAATATGGCAAGAAAGGGAAATTGAAAAAACGTGTTATTTGGTTTAAAAAATTGAGACTTTTTTTTTTTTTTTTTTTAATTTTAAAATTAAATAATTTTTTAAAATTTAACAATTTTTTAAATTTTTTTTTTTTTTTATATTTTTAAAATTTTTTTTTATTTTTAATTAAAAATTTTGTTCACCCATTGTTTGACAAATTTTGCACATTTATATATAAAAACTAAAAATTAATTTTTTTTTAAAATAAAAAAACTTTACCACACTTGATTTTGACCCATATTTTAGAAAATATGACCACAATAGTGATAAATGGTCAAAATCATCGTTTTGAACAAATATTGATATCTTCCTCATCTCCGAGCAACCATAACTTTTCCACAACTTAGCCGATTTTCCTCATTTATGCATTTCTGGATACGGCTTTTATTATACTTTAAATCGGTATATAAGGTTTATTACATGTTTTGAAAAATATGGCAAGGAAAGTGATAAATTGAAAAAACGTGTTATTTGGTTTAAAAAATTGAGACATTTGCAACTTTGAGAAGCCATAACTTAGCTAAAAATCAACCGATTTTCAAAATTTTTGCATTTCTGTCAATGGTATTTATCATATTTTGAATGTACGTCAAAAAAATGTTAAAATATGTCAGTTCTTAAATTTGACCCATTTTTTGACCAATTTTTGCACATTAACTCCTACCAAAAATGCCAAAAAATGAAAATTTTAAAATCGGAATTTTTTGTGCATTATCGATTTCTGGTATTAAAATGAGTATAAAAAACTTTACCACACTTGATTTTGACCCATATTTTAGAAAATATGACCACAATAGTGATAAATGGTCAAAATCATCGTTTTGAACAAATATTGATATCTTCCTCATCTCCGAGGAACCATAACTTTTCCACAACTTAGCCGATTTTCCTCATTTATGCATTTCTGGATACGGCTTTTATTATACTTTAAATCGGTATATAAGGTTTATTACATGTTTTGAAAAATATGGCAAGGAAAGTGATAAATTGAAAAAAACGTGTTTTTTGGTTTAAAAAATTGAGACATTTGCAACTTTGAGAAGCCATAACTTAGCTAAAATCAACCGATTTTCAAAATTTTTGCATTTCTGTCAATAGTATTTATCATATTTTGAATCTACGTCAAAAAATTGTTAAAATCTTTCAGTTTTAATTTTTGACCCATTTTTTGACAAATTTTGCACATTAACTCCTACCAAAAATGCCAAAAAAGTGAAAAATTTAAAATCGGAATTTTTTGTGCCTTATCGATTTCTGGTATTAAAATGAGTATAAAAAAACTTTACCACACTTGATTTTGACCCATATTTTAGAAAATATGACCACAATAGTGATAAATGGTCAAAATCATCGTTTTGAACAAATATTGATATCTTCCTCATCTCCGAGGAACCATAACTTTTCCACAACTTAGCCGATTTTCCTCATTTATGCATTTCTGGATACGGCTTTTATTATACTTTAAATCGGTATATAAGGTTTATTAAATGTTTTGAAAAATATGGCAAGGAAAAGTGAAAAATTGAAAAAACGTGTTATTTGGTTTAAAAAATTGAGACTTTTGCAACTTTGAGAAGCCATAACTTAGCTTAAAAATCAACCGATTTTCAAAATTTATGCATTTCTGTCAATAGTATTGATCATATTTTTATTGTACATCAAAAAATTGTTCAAATTGTCAGTTCTAAATTTTGACCCATTTTTTGACCATTTTTGCACATTAACTCCTACCAAAAATGCCAAAAAAAAGTGAAAATTTTAAAATCGGAATTTTTTGTGCATTATCGATTTCTGGTATTAAAATGAGTATAAAAAAACTTTACCACACTTGATTTTGACCCATATTTTAGAAAATATGACCACAATAGTGATAAATGGTCAAAATCATCGTTTTGAACAAATATTGATATCTTCCTCATCTCCGAGGAACCATAACTTTTCCACAACTTAGCCGATTTTCCTCATTTATGCATTTCTGGATACGGCTTTTATTATACTTTAAATCGGTATATAAGGTTTATTAAATGTTTTGAAAAATATGGCAAGGAAAGTGATAAAATTGAAAAAACGTGTTATTTGGTTTAAAAAATTGAGACATTTGCAACTTTGAGAAGCCATAACTTAGCTAAAAATCAACCGATTTTCAAAATTTTTGCATTTCTGTCAATGGTATTTATCATATTTTGAATCTACGTCAAAAAAATTAAAATACTTTCAGTTTTAAATTTTTGACCCATTTTTTGACAAATTTTGCACATTAACTCCTACCAAAAATGCCAAAAAAGTGAAAATTTTAAAATCGGAATTTTTTGTGCCTTATCGATTTCTGGTATTAAAATGAGTATAAAAAACTTTACCACACTTGATTTTGACCCATATTTTAGAAAATATGACCACAATAGTGATAAATGGTCAAAATCATCGTTTTGAACAAATATTGATATCTTCCTCATCTCGAGGAACCATAACTTTTCCACAACTTAGCCGATTTTCCTCATTTATGCATTTCTGGATACGGCTTTTATTATACTTTAAATCGGTATATAAGGTTTATTAAATGTTTTGAAAAATATGGCAAGGAAAGTGAAAAATTGAAAAAACGTGTTATTTGGTTTAAAAAATTGAGACTTTTGCAACTTTGAGAAGCCATAACTTAGCTAAAAATCAACCGATTTTCAAAATTTTTGCATTTCTGTCAATAGTATTGATCATATT
>JAECWN010000149.1:0-11872 GCA_018150725.1 Drosophila quadrilineata | reverse complement strand
AAAACATCGATAGGAGTCAAAAACAATCGATAAAACGTCGGCGGTACTCTAAAACAATCGAAAAACATCAGAAAGGGATCAATTACAATCGAAAAAACATCGAAAAAGAGTCAATTACAATCGAAAAACATCGAAAAGAATTAAATTATCGATAAAGAGCAAAAGTTTATCGAAAAAATGGTTAGAATCATTTAATCGAACATCGAAAAGATCCAAAAAACAATCGATAAAAAAACGTCGAAAAGAGTATCTTTAATCGAAAAAAAAAAAAAGGGAGTCAATTACAATCGAAAAACATCGACGGGTGGTGATCGAAAACATCGAAAAGATCTTGAAAAGAAAGTAACAATAAGAAAACTGTCAAGGAGTCAATTACAATCGAAAACTTTTTTGAGTCAAGTATTTTGTCGAAAGCATCGAAAGAAATAAAACAATCGAAAAACATCGAAAAAGTATCGAAAACAATCGAAAGACACGAAAGGGAGTCAATTACAATCGCAAAAACATCGAAAAAGAGTGAAATACAATCGAAAAAACGTCGAAAAGAATCAAAACAATAGGCGTCAAAACGTCGAAAAAGTATCGAAAACAATCGAAAACATCGAAAGGAGTCAATTACAATCGAAAAAATCGATAGGGTGTCAATTACAATCGAAAACATCGAAAAAGAATAAAACACCGATAAAATGTCGAAAAAGAATCAAAAACAATCGATAAACGTCGGTGCTATCGAAAACAATCGAAAACATCGGTGCTGAGCCAATTACACCGAAAACACGTTCAGGGTCAATTACACCGAAAAAACTTTCTGAAAAAGAATCAAAAAACAATCGATAAAACGTCGAAAAGAATCAAAACACCAGATAAACAAGGTCGAAAAAAAAAACATCGGGGAGAAGAAAAAATGAAAAAACATCGTTAGTGAAAGGGTCAAATAGTAATCGTAAAATTTAGAAAAGAATCAAAAACAATAAAAAAAAAACATCGAAGGTCAATTACAATCGAAAACACTTATCGGGGTGCGATACAATCGAAAAAGCATCAAACGAAAACATGATCGGAAGTAAACAATCGAAAAAAGCATCGAAAGGAGTCAATTACATGATCAAAAAAACATCGAAAGGAAGTCAATAACAATCGAAAAACGTCGAAAAGAATCAAAAACAATCGATGCGACGTCGAAAAAGTATCGAAAACAATCGAAAAAACATCGAAAGGAGTCAATAACAATCGAAAAAACATCGAAAGGAGTCAACAACAATCGAAAAACGTAAACGAACGTCGAAAAGAATCAAAAACAATCGTTAAAACGTCGAAAAAGATTCGAAAGCAATCGAAAAAACATCGAAAGGACAATTACAATCGAAAAAACATCGAAAGAATCAAAAACAATCGATAAACATCGAAAGTATCGAAAACAATCGAAAAAACATCGAAAGAGTCAATCGAAAAAACATCGATAGAGTCAAAAACAATCGATAAAACATCGAAAAAGTATCAAAAACAATCGAAAAAACGTCGAAAAGTATCGATAACAATCGAAAAAAATCGAAAGGAGTCAATTACAATCGAAAAACATCGAAAAGAAGCAAAAACAATCGATAAAACGTCGAAAAGTATCGAAAACAATCGAAAAAACATCGAAAGGGAGTCAGTTACAATCGAAAAAACATCGAAAGAATCAAAACAATCGAAAAAACGTCGAAGAGTATCGAAACAATCGGTAAAACATCGAAAACGTATCGAAAACAATCGAAAAAACATCGAAAGGAGTCAATTACAATCGAAAAACATCGAAATTCACAATCGAAAAAACATCGAAAAGAATCAAAAACAATCGAAAACGTCGAAAAGTATCGAAAACAATCGAAAAAACGTCGAAAGGAGTCAATTACAATCGAAAAAACATCGAAAGGGTCAAATACAATCGAAAAAACATCGAAAGAATCAAAAACAATCGAAAAAACATCGAAAGAATCAAAAACAATCGAAAAAAACGTCGAAAGGAATCGAAAACAATCGAAAAAAACATCGAAAAGATCAATTACAATCGATAAAACATCGAAAAGTATCAAAAACAATCGAAAAAACATCGAAAGATCAAAGCAATCGAAAAAACATCGAAAAGAATCAATTACAATCGAAAAAACGTCGAAAGAATCAAAAACAATCGATAAAACGTCGAAAAGTATCGAAAACAATCGAAAAAACATCGAAAGGAGTCAATTACAATCGAAAAAACATCGAAAAGAATCAATAACAATCGAAAAAACATCGAAAAGAATCAAAAACAATCGAAAAAACGTCGAAAAGAGTCAAAACAATCGAAAAACATCGAAAAGAGTCAATAACAATCGAAAAAACAAACAGGAAACACAAATCAAAAACATCGAAAAGGATCAAAAATTACAATCGAAAAAACATCGAAAAGAATCAAAAACAATCGATAAAACGTCGAAAAGTATCGAAAACAATCGAAAAAACATCGAAAGGGTCAATTACAATCGAAAAAACATCGAAAGAATCAAATTACAATCGAAAAAACATCGAAAAGTATCAAAAACAATCGATAAAACGTCGAAAAATCAAAAACATCGATAACAAACGTCGAAAAAAACATCGAAGAGTCAAAATTACAATCGAAAAAACATCGAAAGGATCGAAAACAATCGATAAAACGTCGAAAAGAATCGAAAACAATCGAAAAACATCGAAAGGGTCAATTACAATCGAAAAAACATCGATAGGTCAATACAATCGAAAAAAATCGAAAAGAAAGAGTAACCAATCGATAAAACATCGAAAAGATCAAAACAATCGATAAAACGTCGAAAGAGTCAAACAATCGAAAAAACATCGAAAAGTCAATTACAATCGAAAAAACATCGAAAAGAGTCAAAAAAACAATCGATAAAACATCGAAAAGTATCGAAAACAATCGAAAAAAACATCGAAAGGAGTCAATTACAATCGAAAAAAACATCGAAAAGAATCAAAAACAATCGAAAAAACGTCGAAAAGAATCAAAAACAATCGATAAAACATCGAAAACTATCGAAAACAATCGAAAAAACATCGAAAGGGTCAATTACAATCGAAAAAAACTCGAAAGAGTCAATAACAATCGAAAAAACATCGAAAAGAATCAAAAACAATCGATAAAACGTCGAAAAGGATCGAAAACAAGCGAAAAAACATCGAAAGGACAAATACAATCGAAAAAACATCGAAAAAGGATCAAAAAAAATCGATAAAAACGTCGAAAAGTATCGAAACAATCGAAAAAACGTCGAAAGAGTCAATTACAATCGAAAAAAACATCGAAAAGAATCAAAAGTCAATTACAATGAAAAAACATCGAAAAGAATCGAAAACAATCGAAAAAACATCGAAAGTAGTAAATTACAATCGAAAAAACATCGAAAGGAGTCAATTACAATCGAAAAAAACATCGAAAAGAATCAAAAACAATCGATAAAACGTCGAAAAGTATCGAAAACAATCGAAAAAACATCGAAAGGAGTCAATTACAATCGAAAAACATCGAAAGGAGTCAATTACAATCGAAAAACATCGAAAAGAATCAAAAACAATCGATAAAACGTCGAAAAGTTCGAAAACAATCGAAAAAACATCGAAAAGAGTCAATTACAATCGAAAAAACATCGAAAAGAGTCAAAACAATCGATAAAACGTCGAAAAGTAACGAAAACAATCGAAAAACATCGAAAAGTATCGAAAACAATCGAAAAAACATCGAAAGGAGTCAATTACAATCGAAAAAACATCGAAAAGAATCAAAAACAATCGATAAAACGTCGAAAAAACAATCGAAAAGGTACAATCGAAAAAACATCGAAAGAGTCAAAAACAATCGAAAAAACATCGAAAAGTATCGAAAACAATCGAAAAAACATCGAAAGGAGTCAATTACAATCGAAAAAAACATCGATAGAGGGTCAATTACAATCGAAAAAACATCGAAAAGAATCAAAAACAATCGATAAAACGTCGAAAAGTATCGAAAACAATCGAAAAACATCGAAAGGAGTCAATTACAATCGAAAAACGTCGAAAAGTCAAATCACAATCGAAAAAAACATCGAAAAGAATCAAAAACAATCGATAAAACGTCGAAAAGTATCGAAACAATCGAAAAAACATCGAAAGAGTCAATTACAATCGAAAAAACATCGAAAGGAGTCAAAAACAATCGAAAAAACATCGAAAAGAATCAAAAACAATGATAAAACGTCGAAAGTATCGAAAACAATCGAAAAAAGCATCGATAAACGTCGAGTCAAATACAATCGAAAAAACATCGAAAAGAGTCAAATACAATCGAAAAAACGTCGAAAAAGAATCAAAAACAATCGATAAAACGTCGAAAAGTCAAAACAATCGAAAAACATCGAAAAGTATCAAAACAATCGAAAAAACATCGAAAGGAGTCAATTACAATCGAAAAAAAACATCGAAAAGAATCAAAAACAATCGATAAAACGTCGAAAAGGATCGAAAACAATCGAAAAAACATCGAAAAGAATCAATTACAATCGAAAAAACATCGAAAAGTATCAAAAACAATCGAAAAAACATCGAAAAGAGTCAAAAACAATCGAAAAACATCGATAGAGTCAATTACAATCGAAAAAACATCGAAAGAATCAAAAACAATCGATAAAACGTCGAAAAGTATCGAAAACAATCCGAAAAAAACGTCGAAGGAGTCAATTTACAATCGAAAAAACATCGAAAAAGATCAAAAACAATCGAAAAAACATCGAAAAGCAATCAAACAATCCAAAAAAACATCGAAAGAGATCAAAAACAATCGAAAAACATCGAAAAGAATCCAAAACAATCGAAAAAACGTCGAAAGGAATCGAAAACAATCGAAAAAACATCGAAAAGTAGCGAAATACAATCAAAAAAAGCATCGACAAGGGTCAATTACAATCGAAAAACATCGAAAAGAATCAAAAACAATCGGTAAAACGTCGAAAAGTATCGAAACAATCGAAAAACATCGAAGGGTCGTCAATTACAATCGAAAAACATCGAAAGGAGTCAATTACAATCGAAAAAACATCGAAAGAATCAAAACAATCGATAAAACGTCGAAAAGAATCAAAAACAATCGATAAAACATCGAATATCAAACAATCGAAAAAACATAGAAAGGAGTCAATTACAATCGAAAAACATCGAAAAGAGATCAAAACAATCGAAAAAACGTCGAAAAGAATCAAACAATCGAAAAAACGTCAGAAAGGAGTCGAAACAATCGAAAAACATCGAAAGAATCAAAAACAATCAACGACGTCGAAAAGAATCAAAAACAATCGAAAAAACGTCGAAAAGTATCAAGACAATCGAAAAAACATCGAAAGGAGTCAATTACAATCGAAAAAACATCGAAAAGAATCAAAAACAATCGATAAAACGTCGAAGAGTATCGAAAGCAATCGAAAAAACATCGAAAAGTCAATTACAATCGAAAAACATCGATAGGGGTCGATTACAATCGAAAAAACATCGAAAAGAATCAAAAACAATCGATAAAACGTCGAAAAGTATCAAAACAATCAAAAAAACATCGAAAAGTATCGATGCAATCGAAAAAACATCGAAAGGTCAATTACAATCGAAAAAACATCGAAAAGAATCAAAACAATCGATAAAACGTCGAAAAGATCGAAAAACAATCGAAACAATCAAAAAACATCGAAAGTCAATTACAATCGAAAAACATCGAAAGAGTCAATTACAATCGAAAAACATCGAAAAGAATCAAAACAATCGATAAAACATCGAAAAGTATCAAAAACAATCGAAAAAACATCGAAAGGAGTCAATTACAATCGAAAAAGCATCGAAAGAATCAAAACAATCAAAAAACAACGAAAAGTATCAAAAACAATCGATAAAACGTCGTAAGCGTTACAATCGAAAAACATCGATAAGTCAATTCAATCGAAAAAACATCAAAAGAATCAAAAACAATCGGTAAAACGTCGAAAAGTGTCGAAAGCAATCGAAAAAAACATCGAAAGAGTCAATTACAATCAAAAAAATCGAATCAAAAACAATCGATAAAAACGTCGAAGAATATCGAAAACAATCGAAAAACATCGAAAGAATCAAAAACAATCGAAAAAACGTCGAAAAGAATCGAAAAAACAATCGAAAAAAAAACGATCGAAAAGGTCGAAAACAATCGAAAAAACATCGAAGGAGTCAATAACAATCGAAAAAACATCGAAAAGAGTCAAAACAATCGAAAAAAACGTCGAAAAGTATCGAAAACAATCAGAAAAACATCGAAAGGAGTCAATTACAATCGAAAAAACGAAAAGACAAAAACAACAAACATCGAACAACATCGAAAATCAAAACATAAACAATCGAGCGTCGAAAAGTATCGAAAACAATCGAAAAAGCATCGGAAGGAGTCAATTACAATCGAAAAAACATCGAAAAGAATCAAAAACGATCGATAAAACGTCGAAAATTATCGAAAACAATCGAAAAAACATCGAAAGAAGTCGAAAAATCGAAAAAATCAAAAACAATCGAAAAAACATCGAAAAGAATCAAAACAATCGATAAAACGTCGAAAAGTCAAAACAATCGAAAAACATCGAAAGGAGTCAATTACAATCGAAAAAACATCGAAAAGAATCAAAACAATCGAAAAACATCGAAAGACAATCAGAACAACCATCGAAAGGAGTAATAAAAAACATCGAAAATCGAAAGTGAAAACAATGGAAAAAAAACATCGAAAAGTCAATTACAATCGAAAAAACATCGAAAGGAATCAAAAACAATCGATAAAACGTCGAAAAGTATCAAAAACAATCGAAAAAACGTCGAAAAGTATCGAAACAATCGAAAAAACATCGAAAGGAGTCAATAACAATCGAAAAACATCGAAAAGAATCAAAAACAATCGATAAAACGTCGAAAAGTATCGAAAACAATCGAAAAAACATCGAAAGAGGTTCAAAACAATCGAAAAAACATCGAAAGAGTCGAAATACAATCAATCGAAAAAACATCGAAAAGAATCAAAAACAATCGAAAAACGTCGAAAAGTATCGAAAACAATCGAAAAAACATCGAAAGGAGTCAAAAACAATCAAAAAACATCGAAAAGAATCAAAAACAATCGAAAAACATCGAAAAGAATCAAAAACAATCGAAAAAACGTCGAAAAGTATCAAAAACAATCGAAAAAACATCGAAAAGTATCAAAAACAATCGAAAAACATCGAAAAAGAGTCAAATACAATCGATAAAACGTCGAAAAGAATCGGAAAAACAATCGAAAAAATATCGAAAAAGTCAAAAAACAATCGAAAAACATCGAAAAGAGTCAATTACAATCGAAAAACATCGAAAGAATCAAATTCTACAATCGAAAAAACATCGAAAAGAATCAAAAACAATCGAAAAAACATCGAAAGATCAAATCGAAAACACGAAAGAGTCAAAAACAATCGAAAAACATCGAAAGGATCGAAAACAATCGAAAAAACGTCGAAAAGTGTCAATTACAATCGAAAAAACATCGAAAAGAATCAAAAACAATCAATAAAACGTCGAAAAGTATCGAAAACAATCGAAAAAACATCGAAAGGAGTCAATGACAATCGAAAAAACATCGAAAGGAGTCAAAAACAATCGAAAAAACATCGAAAAGAATCAAAAACAATCGATAAAACGTCGAAAAGTATCGAAAGCAATCGAAAAAACATCGAAAGGAGTCAATTACAATCGAAAAAACATCGATAGAAGTCAATTACAATCGAAAAAACATCGAAAAGAATCAAAAAACAATCGAAAAACGTCGAAAAGGGGTATCGAAAACAATCGAAAAAAGTCGAAAGGAGTCAATAACAATCGAAAAAAACATCGAAAAGAATCAAATTACAATCGATAAAAACGTCGAAAAAGATCAAAAACAATCGATAAAACGTCGAAAAGTATCGAAAACAATCGAAAAAACATCGAAAAGGAGTCAATTACAATCGAAAAAACATCGAAAAGAATCAAAAACAATCGATCAAACGTCGAAAGTATCGAAAACAATCGAAAAAAACATCGAAAGGGGTCAATTACAATCGAAAAAACATCGAAAAGAATCAAAAACAAACGGATGAAAACAATCGAAAGGATCATTACAATCGAAAAAACATCGAAAGGAGTCAATAACAATCGAAAAAGCATCAAAAAGAATCGAAAAACAATCGATAAAACGTCGAAAAGTATCGAAAACAATCGAAAAAACATCGAAAGGAATCAATTACAATCGAAAAAACATCGATAGAGTCAATTACAATCGAAAAAACATCGAAAAGGTCAAAAACAATCGATCAAAACGTCGAAAAGTATCGAAAACAATCGAAAAAACATCGAAAAGAGTCAACAATCGAAAAAACATCGATAGAATCAATTACAATCGAAAAAACATCGAAAGAATCAAAACAATCGATAAAACGTCGAAAAGTATCGAAAACAATCGAAAAACATCAAAAGGAGTCAATTACAATCGAAAAAACATCGAAAAGAATCAAAATAACGATAAAACGTCGAAAAGAATCAAAAACAATCGATAAAACGTCGAAAAGTATCGAAAACAATCGGAAAAACGGATCGAAAGAATCAATTACAATCGAAAAACATCGAAAAGAATCAAAACAATCGAAAAAAACGTCAAGGTATCGAAAACAATCGAAAAAACATCGAAAGGAGTCAATTACAATCGAAAAACATCGAAAGAATCAAAACAATCGATAAAACGTCGAAAAGTATCGAAAACAATCGAAAAACATCGAAAGGAGTCAAGTACAATCGAAAAAACATCGATAGGAGTCAATTACAATCGAAAAAACATCGAAAAAGAATCAAAAACAATCGATAAAACGTCGAAAAGTATCAAAACAATCGAAAAACATCGAAAGGTCAATTACAATCGAAAAAACATCGAAAAGAATCAAAAACAATCGGAAAAATTACAAAATCGAATAAGATTAACAATTACAATCGAAAAAACATCGAAAAGAATAAAAACAATGGATAAACGTCGAAAAGTATCGAAAACAATCGAAAAAACATCGAAAGGAGTCAATTACAATCAAAAAACATCGATAGAGTCAATAACAATCGAAAAACATCGAAAAGAATCAAAAACAATCGATAAAACGTCGAAAAGTATCGAAAACAATCAAAAACATCGAAAGGAGTCGGTTACAATCGAAAAAACATCGAAATACAATCGAACAAACATCGAAAAGAACCAGCGCAAGATCAAAAACAATCGATAAAACGTCGAAAAGTATCGAAAACAATCGAAAAACATCGAAACAGTCAATTACAATCGAAAAAACATCGAAAGGCAGTCAATTACAATCGAAAACATCGAAAAGAATCAAAAACAATCGATAAAACGTCGAAAAGTATCGAAAACAATCGAAAACAGACAATCACAAAACGTCGAAAATATGAAAACAATCGAAAAACATTAGAAAGGAGTCAATGACAATCGAAAAACACGAAGGATCAATTACACGACAGACGGAAAGGCGTCGTAATACACCGAAAAACATCGATAGAGTCACTTCAATCGAAAAACATCGCAAAGAATCAAAATAATCGATAAAACGTCGAAAGTACGAAACAATCGAAAACATCGAAAGGAGTCAATTACAATCGAAAAACATCGAAAAGAATCAAAAACAATCGATAAAACGTCGAAAAGTATCAAACAATCGATAAACGTCGAAAAGTATCAAACAATCGAAAAAACATCGAAAGGGAGTCAATTACAATCGAAAAACATTGATAGGAGAAAACAATCGAAAAACATCGAAAAGAATCAAAAACAATCGAAAAACATCGAAAAGGAGTCAATTACAATCGAAAAACATCGCAGGGGTCAATTACAATCGAAAAAACATCGAAAAGAATCAAAAACAATCGATAAAACGTCGAAAGTATCGAAAGCAATCGAAAAAACATCGAAAGGATCAATTTACAATCGAAAAACATCGAAAGAATCCAAAAAACAATCGATAAAACGTCGAAAAGTATCAAAAACAATCGAAAAAATATCGAAAGTATCGAAAACAATCGAAAAACATCGAAAGGAGTCACTACAATCGAAAAACATCGAAAAGAATCAAAACAATCGATAAAACGTCGAAAAGTATCGAAACAATCGAAAAAACATCGAAAGGAGTCAAATACAATCGAAAAACATCGAAAAGCAAAAACAAGTTGAAAAAACATCGAGAGGAGTCAATACAATCGAAAAAACATCGAAAAGATCAAAACAATCGAAAAACGTCACTTTTTCGAAAAGTACAAATCGAAAAACATCGAAAGGAGTCAATTACAATCGAAAAACATCGAAAAGAATCAAAAACAATCGATAAAACGTCGAAAAGGTATCGAAACAATCGAAAAAACATCGAAAGGAGTCAATTACAATCGAAAAAACATCGATAGAAGTCAATTACAATCGAAAAAAACATCGAAAAGAATCAAAAACAATCGATAAAACGTCGAGTATCGAAAACAATCGAAAAAACATCGAAAGGAGTCAATTACAATCGAAAAACATCGAAAAGAATCAAAAACAATCGATAAAACGTCGAAAATCAAAAACAATCGATAAAACGTCGAAAAGTATCGAAAACAATCGAAAAAACATCGAAAGGAGTCAATTACAATCGAAAAAAACATCGAAAAGAATCAAAATTAACAATCGAATAAAACGTCGAAAAGTATCGAAAACAATCGAAAAACATCGAAAGGAGTCAATAACAATCGAAAAAACATCGAAAAGAATCAAAACCAAAAACATGTTATTGACATCGAAAGGAGAGTCAATTACAATCGAAAAAAACATCGATAGGGAGTCAAATACAATCGAAAAACATCAAAAAGAATCAAAAACAACCGATAAAACGTCGAAAAGTATCGAAAACAATCGAAAAACATCGAAAGGGAATCAATTACAAAAAAATCGAAAAACATCGATAGAGGTCAATATACAATGAAAAACATCGAAAGAATCAAAAACAATCGATAAAACGTCGAAAGTACAAAGCATGAAAACATCGAAAAGAGTCAATTACAATCGAAAAAACATCGATAGGAAGTCAATTACAATCGAAAAACATCGAAAAGAATCAAACGCCTGATGAAACGTCGAAGCATCGAAAACAATCGAAAAAACATCAAAAGGAGTCAATAACATCGAAAAACATCGAAAAGAATCAAAAACAATCGATAAAACGTCGAAAGAATCAAAAACAATCGATAAAACGTCGAAAAGTATCGAAAACAATCAACATCAAGTAAAGGTCATTACAATCGAAAAAACATCGAAAAAGAATCAAAAACAATCGATAAAACGTTGAAAAGTATCGAAACAATCGGCATATCAAGTCAATTACAATCGAAAAACATCGAAAAGAATCAAAAACAATCGATAAAACGTCAGATAAAAACAATCGATAAATTGAAAGTATCAAAACAATCTTTTCATCAAAGCAGTGGTATCGAATAAACATCGAAAATCAAAACAATCGATAAAACGTCGAAAATGTCGAAAGCAATCGAAAAAACATCGAAGGAGTCATATACAATGGAAAAAAACATCGAAAGGTCAATTACAATCGAAAAACACCGATGAGTCAATTACAATCGAAAAAACATCGAAAGAATCGAAAACAATCGAAAAAAAACGAAAGAGGTCAGTACAATCGAAAAACATCGATAGAGTCAATTACAATCGAAAAACATCAAAGAATAAAAGCAATCGATAAAACATTAGTGATGAAAACAATCGAAAAACATC
>JAECWN010000147.1:0-62306 GCA_018150725.1 Drosophila quadrilineata | reverse complement strand
TAAATAGACAAAATCATCGTTTTGAACAAAAATTGATATCTTTCCCATCTTTGAGAAACCATAACTTATCAACAACTTAGCCGATTTTCCTCATTTATGGATTTCTGGATACGGCTTTTTTTATGTTTTAAATCGGTATATAAGGTTTATTACATGTTTTGAAAAATATGGCCAGGAAAGTGATAAATTGAAAAAAAAAACGTGTTTTTAGTTTAAAAAATTGAGACATTTGCAACTTTGGGAAGCCATAACTTAGCTAAAAATCAACCGATTTTCAAAATTTTTGAATTTCTGTCAATGGTATTTATCATATTTTGAATCTACGTCAAAAAAATTTAAATACTTTCAGTTTTAATTTTTGAACCATTTTTTGACAATTTTTGCAAATTTACTACTAGCAAAAATGTCAAAAAAGTGAAAATTTTAAAATCGGAATTTTTTGCGCCCAATCGATTTCTGGTATTAAAGTGAGTATAGAAAAGTTTTACCACACTTGATTTTGACCCATATTTTAGAAAATATGACCACAATAGTGATAAATGGTCAAAATCATTGTTTTGAACAAATATTGATATCTTCCTCATCTCCGAGCAACCATAACTTTTCCACAACTTACCCGATTTTCCTCATTTATGCATTTCTGGATACGGCTTTTTTTATATTTTAAATCGGTATATAAGGTTTATTACATGTTTTAAAAAATATGGACAGAAAAGTGATAAATTGAAGAAAAACGTGTTTTTGGTTTAAAAAATTGAGACATTTGCAACTTTAAAAAGCCATAACTTAGTTAAAAATCAACCGAATTTCAAAATTTTTGAATACTTTTTAAATACTTTCAGTTTCAATTTTTGACCCATTTTTTGAAAATTTTTGCACATTAACTCATAGCAAAATGCCAAAAATTTGAAAATTTTAATATCGGAATTTTTTTGTGCCCAATCGATTTCTGGTATCAAAATGAGTATAAAAAACTTTACCTCACTTGATTTTGACATATATTTTAGAAAATATGGCCACAATAGTTATAAATGGACAAAATCATCGTTTTGAACAAAAATTGATATCTTCCCCATCTTTGAGAAACCATAACTTATCAACAACTTAGCCGATTTTCCTCATTTATGCATTTCTGGATACGGCTTTTATTATACTTTAAATCGGTATATAAGGTTTATTAAATGTTTTGGAAAATATGGCAAGGAAAGTGAAAAATTGAAAAAACGTGTTATTTTGTTTAAAAAATTGAGACTTTTGCAACTTTGAGAAGCCATAACTTAGCTAAAAATCAGCCGATTTTCAAAATTTATGCATTTCTGTCAATAGTATTGATCATATTTTTATTGTACATCAAAAAATTGTTCATATTGTCAGTTTTAAAATTTGACTCATTTTTTGACAATTTTTGCACATTAACTCCTACCAAAAATGCCAAAAAAAGTGAAAATTTTAAAATCGGAATTTTTGTGCCTTATCGATTTCTGGTATCAAAATGAGTATAAAAAACTTAACCACACTTGATTTTGCCCCCATTTCAGAAAATATGACCACAATAGTTATAAATGGACAAAATCATCGTTTTGAAAACATATTGATATCTTCCGCATCTGCGAGGAACCATAACTTTTCCACAACTTAGCCGATTTTCCTCATTTATGCATTTCTGGATACGGCTTTTATTATACTTTAAATCGGTATATAAGGTTTATTAAATGTTTTGAAAAATATGGCAAGGAAAGTGAAAAATTGAAAAAACGTGTTATTTTGTTTAAAAAATTGAGACTTTTGCAACTTTGAGAAGCCATAACTTAGCTAAAATTCAGCCGATTTTCAAAATTTATGCATTTCTGTCAATAGTATTGATCATATTTTTATTGTACATCAAAAAATTGTTCATATTGTCAGTTTTAAAATTTGACTCATTTTATGACAATTTTTGCACATTAACTCATACCAAAAATGCCAAAAAAGTGAAAATTTTAAAATCGGAATTTTTTGTGCCTTATCGATTTCTGGTATTAAAATGAGTATAAAAAACTTTACCACACTTGATTTTGACCCATATTTTAGAAAATATGGCCACAATAGTTATAAATAGACAAAATCATCGTTTTGAACAAAAATTGATATCTTTCCCATCTTTGAGAAACCATAACTTATCAACAACTTAGCCGATTTTCCTCATTTATGCATTTCTGGATACGGCTTTTATTATACTCTAAATCGGTATATAAGGTTTATTAAATGTTTTGAAAAATATGGCAAGGAAAGTGAAAAATTGAAAAAACGTGTTATTTTGTTTAAAAAATTGAGACTTTTGCAACTTTGAGAAGCCATAACTTAGCTAAAAATCAGCCGATTTTCAAAATTTATGCATTTCTGTCAATAGTATAGATCATATTTTTATTGTACATCAAAAATTGTTCATATTGTCAGTTTTATAATTTGACTCATTTTTTGACAATTTTTGCACATTAACTCCTACCAAAAATGCCAAAAAAATGAAAATTTTAAAATCGGAATTTTTTGTGCCTTATCGATTTCTGGTATCAAAATGAGTATAAAAAACTTAACCACACTTGATTTTGCCCCCATTTCAGAAAATATGACCACAATAGTTATAAATGGACAAAATCATCGTTTTGAAAACATATTGATATCTTCCGCATCTCCGAGGAACCATAACTTTTCCACAACTTAGCCGATTTTCCTCATTTATGCATTTCTGGATACGGCTTTTATTATACTTTAAATCGGTATATAAGGTTTATTAAATGTTTTGAAAAATATGGCAAGGAAAGTGAAAAATTGAAAAACGTGTTATTTTGTTTAAAAAATTGAGACTTTTGCAACTTTGAGAAGCCATAACTTAGCTAAAAATCAGCCGATTTTCAAAATTTATGCATTTCTGTCAATAGTATTGATCATATTTTTATTGTACATCAAAAAATTGTTCATATTGTCAGTTTTAAAATTTGACTCATTTTATGACAATTTTTGCACATTAACTCCTACCAAAAATGCCAAAAAAGTGAAAATTTTAAAATCGGAATTTTTTGTGCCTTATCGATTTCTGGTATCAAAATGAGTATAAAAAACTTAACCACACTTGATTTTGCCCCCATTTCAGAAAATATGACCACAATAGTTATAAATGGACAAAATCATCGTTTTGAAAACATATTGATATCTTCCGCATCTCCGAGGAACCATAACTTTTCCACAACTTAGCCGATTTTCCTCATTTATGCATTTCTGGATACGGCTTTTATTATACTCTAAATCGCTATATAAGCTTTATTAAATGTTTTGGAAAACATGGCAAGGAAAGTGAAAAATTGAAAAAACGTGTTATTTTGTTTAAAAAATTGAGACTTTTGCAACTTTGAGAAGCCATAACTTAGCTAAAAATCAGCCGATTTTTAAAATTTATGCATTTCTGTCAATAGTATTGATCATATTTTTATTGTACATCAAAAAATTGTTCATATTGTCAGTCTTAAAATTTGACTCATTTTTTGACAATTTTTGCACATTAACTCCTACCAAAAATGCCAAAAAAGTGAAAATTTTAAAATCGGAAATTCTTGTGCCTTATCGATTTCTGGTATTAAAATGAGTATAAAAAAACTTTACCACACTTGATTTTTGACCCATATTTTAGAAAATATGGCCACAATAGTTATAAATGGACAAAATCATCGTTTTGAACAAAAATTGATTTCTTCCCCATCTTTGAGAAACCATAACTTATCAACAACTTAGCCGATTTTCCTCATTTATGCATTTCTGGATACGGCTTTTATTATACTCTAAATCGGTATATAAGGTTTATTAAATGTTTTGAAAAAATATGGCAAGGAAAGTGAAAAATTGAAAAAACGTGTTATTTTGTTTAAAAAATTGAGACTTTTGCAACTTTGAGAAGCCATAACTTAACTAAAAATCAGCCGATTTTCAAAATTTATGCATTTCTGTCAATAGTATTGATCATATTTTTATTGTACATCAAAAAATTGTTCATATTGTCAGTTTTAAAATTTGACTCATTTTTTGACAATTTTTGCACATTAACTCCTACCAAAAATGCCAAAAAAGTGAAAATTTTAAAATCGGAATTTTTGTGCCTTATCGATTTCTGGTATCAAAATGAGTATAAAAAACTTAACCACACTTGATTTTGCCCCCATTTCAGAAAATATGACCACAATAGTTATAAATGGACAAAATCATCGTTTTGAAAACATATTGATATCTTCCGCATCTCCGAGGAACCATAACTTTCCACAACTTAGCCGATTTTCCTCATTTATGCATTTCTGGATACGGCTTTTATTATACTTTAAATCGGTATATAAGGTTTATTAAATGTTTTGGAAAATATGGCAAGGAAAGTGAAAAATTGAAAAAACGTGTTATTTTGTTTAAAAAATTGAGACTTTTGCAACTTTGAGAAGCCATAACTTAGCTAAAAATCAGCCGATTTTCAAAATTTATGCATTTCTGTCAATAGTATTGATCATATTTTTATTGTACATCAAAAAATTGTTCATATTGTCAGTCTTAAAATTTGACTCATTTTTTGACAATTTTTGCACATTAACTCCTACCAAAAATGCCAAAAAGTGAAAGTTTTAAAATCGGAAATTCTTGTGCCTTATCGATTTCTGGTATTAAAATGAGTTTAACAAAGTTTTACCACACTTGATTTTGACCCATATTTTAGAAAATATGGCCACAATAGTTATAAATGGACAAAATCATCGTTTTGAACAAAAATTGATTTCTTCCCCATCTTTGAGAAACCATAACTTATCAAAAACTTAGCCGATTTTCCTCATTTATGCATTTCTGGATACGGCTTTTATTATACTTTAAATCGGTATATAAGGTTTATTAAATGTTTTGGAAAATATGGCAAGGAAAGTGAAAAATTGAAAAAACGTGTTATTTTGTTTAAAAAATTGAGACTTTTGCAACTTTGAGAAGCCATAACTTAGCTAAAAATCAGCCGATTTTCAAAATTTATGCATTTCTGTCAATAGTATTGATCATATTTTTATTGTACATCAAAAAATTGTTCATATTGTCAGTCTTAAAATTTGACTCATTTTTTGACAATTTTTGCACATTAACTCCTACCAAAAATGCCAAATAAGTGAAAATTTTAAAATCGGAATTTTTTGTGCGTTATCGATTTCTGGTATCAAAATGAGTGTAAAAAACTTAACCACACTTGATTTTGCCCCCATTTCAGAAAATATGACCACAATAGTTATAAATGGACAAAATCATCGTTTTGAAAACATATTGATATCTTCCGCATCTCCGAGGAACCATAACTTTTCCAGAACTTAGCCGATTTTCCTCATTTATGCATTTCTGGATACGGCTTTTATTATACTTTAAATCGGTATATAAGGTTTATTAAATGTTTTGAAAAATATGGCAAGGAAAGTGAAAAATTGAAAAAACGTGTTATTTTGTTTAAAAAATTGAGACTTTTGCAACTTTGAGAAGCCATAACTTAGCTAAAAATCAGCCGATTTTCAAAATTTATGCATTTCTGTCAATAGTATAGATCATATTTTTATTGTACATCAAAAATTGTTTATATTGTCAGTTTTAAAATTTGACTCATTTTTTGACAATTTTTGTACATTAACTCCTACCAAAAATGCCAAAAAAGTGAAAATTTTAAAATCGGAATTTTTTGAGCCTTATCGATTTCTGGTATTAAAATGAGTATAAAAAAACTTTACCACACTTGATTTTGACCCATATTTTAGAAAATATGGCCACAATAGTTATAAATGGACAAAATCATCGTTTTGAACAAAAATTGATATCTTCCCCATCTTTGAGAAACCATAACTTACCAACAACTTAGCCGATTTTCCTCATTTATGCATTTCTGGATACGGCTTTTTTTTATATTTTAAATCGGTATATAAGGTTTATTACATGTTTTAAAAAATATGGCCAGGAAAGTGATAAATTGATGAAAAACGTGTTTTGGTTTAAAAAATTGAGACATTTGCAACTTTGAGAAGCCATAACTTAGCTAAAAATCAACCGATTTTCAAAATTTTTGCATTTCTGTCAATGGTATTTATCATATTTTGAATCTACGTCAAAAAAATTTAAATACTTTCAGTTTCAATTATTGACCCATTTTTTGACAAATTTTGCAAATTTACTACTAGCAAAAATGTCAAAAAAGTGAAAATTTTAATATCGGAATTTTTGTGCCCAATCGATTTCTGGTATTAAAGTGAGTATAAAAGTTTTACCACACTTGATTTTGACCCATATTTTAGAAAATATGACCACAATAGTGATAAATGGTCAAATTCATCGTTTTGAACAAATATTGATATCTTCCTCATCTCCGAGCAACCATAACGTTTCCCACAACTTAGCCGATTTTCCTCATTTATGCATTTCTGGATACGGCTTTTATTATACTTTTAAATCGGTATATAAGGTTTGTTACATGTTTTGAAAAATATGGCAAGGAAAGTGATAAATTGAAAAAAACGTGTTTTTGGTTTAAAAAATTGAGACTTTTGCAACTTTGAGAAGCCATAACTTAGCTAAAAATCAGCCGATTTTCAAAATTTATGCATTTCTGTCAATAGTATTGATCATATTTTTATTGTACATCAAAAATTGTTTATATTTTCAGTTTTAAAATTTGACTCATTTTTTGACAATTTTTGCACATTAACTCCTACCAAAAATGCCAAAAAAGTGAAAATTTTAAAATCTGAATTTTTGTGCCTTATCGATTTCTGGTATTAAAATGAGTATAAAAAAACTTTACCACACTTGATTTTGACCCATATTTTAGAAAATATGGCCACAAAAGATATAAATTGACAAAATCATCGTTTTGAACAAAAATTGATATCTTTCCCATCTTTGAGAAACCATAACTTACCAACAACTTAGCCGATTTTCCTCATTTATGCATTTCTGGATACGGCTTTTTTTATATTTTAAATCGGTATATAAGGTTTATTACATGTTTTAAAAAAATATGGCCAGGAAAGTGATAAATTGATGAAAAACGTGTTTTTGGTTTAAAAATTGAGACATTTGCAACTTTGAGAAGCCATAACTTAGCTAAAAATCAACCGATTTTCAAAATTTTTGCATTTCTGTATTTATCATATTTTGAATCTACGTCAAAAAAATTTAAATACTTTCAGTTTCAATTATTGACCCATTTTTTGACAAATTTTGCAAATTTACTACTAGCAAAAATGTCAAAAAAGTGAAAATTTTAATATCGGAATTTTTTGTGCCCAATCGATTTCTGGTATTAAAGTGAGTATAAAAAAGTTTTACCACACTTGATTTTGACCCATATTTTAGAAAATATGATATAGTGATAAATGGTCAAATTCCTCGTTTTGAACAAATATTGATATCTTCCTCATCTCCGAGCAACCATAACGTTTCCACAACTTAGCCGATTTTCCTCATTTATGCATTTCTGGATACGGCTTTTATTATACTTTAAATCGGTATATAAGGTTTGTTACATGTTTTGAAAAATATGGCAAGGAAAGTGATAAATTGAAAAAAACGTGTTTTTGGTTTAAAAAATTGAGACTTTTGCAACTTTGAGAAGCCATAACTTAGCTAAAAATCAGCCGATTTTCAAAATTTATGCATTTCTGTCAATAGTATTGATCATATTTTTATTGTACATCAAAAAATTGTTTATATTTTCAGTTTTAAAATTTGACTCATTTTTTGACAATTTTTGCACATTAACTCCTACCAAAAATGCCAAAAAAGTGAAAATTTTAAAATCTGAATTTTTTGTGCCTTATCGATTTCTGGTATTAAAATGAGTATAAAAAAACTTTACCACACTTGATTTTGACCCATATTTTAGAAAATATGGCCACAAAAGATATAAATTGACAAAATCATCGTTTTGAACAAAAATTGATATCTTTCCCATCTTTGAGAAACCATAACTTATCAACAACTTAGCCAATTTTCCTCATTTATGCATTTCTGGATACGGCTTTTATTATACTCTAAATCGGTATATAAGGTTTATTAAATGTTTTGAAAAATATGGCAAGGAAAGTGAAAAATTGAAAAAACGTGTTATTTTGTTTAAAAAATTGAGACATTTGCATCTTTGAGAAGCCATAACTTAGCTAAAAATCAGCCGATTTTCAAAATTTATGCATTTTTGTCAATAGTATAGATCATATTTTTATTGTACATCAAAAATTGTTCATATTGTCAGTTTTAAAATTTGACTCATTTTTGACAATTTTTGCACATTAACTCCTACCAAAAATGCCAAAAAAGTGAAAATTTTAAAATCGGAATTTTTTGTGCCTTATCGATTTCTGGTATCAAAATCAGTATAAAAAACTTAACCACACTTGATTTTGCCCCCATTTCAGAAAATATGACCACAATAGTTATAAATGGACAAAATCATCGTTTTGAAAACATATTGATATCTTCCGCATCTCCGAGGAACCATAACTTTTCCACAACTTAGCCGATTTTCCTCATTTATGCATTTCTGGATACGGCTTTTATTATACTTTAAATCGGTATATAAGGTTTATTAAATGTTTTGAAAAATATGGCAAGGAAATTTTAAAATTGAAAAAACGTGTTATTTTGTTTAAAAAATTGAGACTTTTGCAACTTTGAGAAGCCATAACTTAGCTAAAAATCAACCGATTTTCAAAATTTTTGCATTTCTGTCAATGGTATTTATCATATTTTGAATCTACGTCAAAAAAATTTAAATACTTTCAGTTTCAATTATTGACCCATTTTTTGGCAAATTTTGCAAATTTACTACTAGCAAAAATGTCAAAAAAGTGAAAATTTTAAAATCGGAATTTTTTGTGCCCAATCGATTTCTGGTATTAAAGTGAGTATAGAAAAGTTTTACCATACTTGATTTTGCCCCCATTTCAGAAAATATGACCACAATAGTTATAAATGGACAAAATCATCGTTTTGAAAACATATTGATATCTTCCGCATCTCCGAGGAACCATAACTTTTCCACAACTTAGCCGATTTTCCTCATTTATGCATTTCTGGATACGGCTTTTATTATACTCTAAATCGCTATATAAGCTTTATTAAATGTTTTGGAAAACATGGCAAGGAAAGTGAAAAATTGAAAAAACGTGTTATTTTGTTTAAAAAATTGAGACTTTTGCAACTTTGAGAAGCCATAACTTAGCTAAAAATCAGCCGATTTTTAAAATTTATGCATTTCTGTCAATAGTATTGATCATATTTTTATTGTACATCAAAAAATTGTTCATATTGTCAGTCTTAAAATTTGACTCATTTTTTGACAATTTTTGCACATTAACTCCTACCAAAAATGCCAAAAAAGTGAAAATTTTAAAATCGGAAATTCTTGTGCCTTATCGATTTCTGGTATTAAAATGAGTATAAAAAAACTTTACCACACTTGATTTTGACCCATATTTTAGAAAATATGGCCACAATAGTTATAAATGGACAAAATCATCGTTTTGAACAAAAATTGATTTCTTCCCCATCTTTGAGAAACCATAACTTATCAACAACTTAGCCGATTTTCCTCATTTATGCATTTCTGGATACGGCTTTTATTATACTTTAAATCGGTATATAAGGTTTATTAAATGTTTTGGAAAATATGGCAAGGAAAGTGAAAAATTGAAAAAACGTGTTATTTTGTTTAAAAAATTGAGACTTTTGCAACTTTGAGAAGCCATAACTTAGCTAAAAATCAGCCGATTTTTAAAATTTATGCATTTCTGTCAATAGTATTGATCATATTTTTATTGTACATCAAAAAATTGTTCATATTGTCAGTCTTAAAATTTGACTCATTTTTTGACAATTTTTGCACATTAACTCCTACCAAAAATGCCAAAAAAGTGAAAATTTTAAAATCGGAAATTCTTGTGCCTTATCGATTTCTGGTATTAAAATGAGTATAAAAAAACTTTACCACACTTGATTTTGACCCATATTTTAGAAAATATGGCCACAATAGTTATAAATGGACAAAATCATCGTTTTGAACAAAAATTGATATCTTCCCCATCTTTGAGAAACCATAACTTACCAACAACTTAGCCGATTTTCCTCATTTATGCATTTCTGGATACGGCTTTTATTATACTCTAAATCGGTATATAAGGTTTATTAAATGTTTTGAAAAATATGGCAAGGAAAGTGAAAAATTGAAAAAACGTGTTATTTTGTTTAAAAAATTGAGACTTTTGCAACTTTGAGAAGCCATAACTTAGCTAAAAATCAGCCGATTTTCAAAATTTATGCATTTCTGTCAATAGTATTGATCATATTTTTATTGTACATCAAAAAATTGTTCATATTGTCAGTTTTAAAATTTGACTCATTTTTTGACAATTTTTGTACATTAACTCCTACCAAAAATGCCAAAAAAGTGAAAATTTTAAAATCGGAATTTTTGAGCCTTATCGATTTCTGGTATTAAAATGAGTATAAAAAAACTTTACCACACTTGATTTTGACCCATATTTTAGAAAATATGGCCACAATAGTTATAAATGGACAAAATCATCGTTTTGAACAAAAATTGATATCTTCCCCATCTTTGAGAAACCATAACTTACCAACAACTTAGCCGATTTTCCTCATTTATGCATTTCTGGATACGGCTTTTTTTATATTTTAAATCGGTATATAAGGTTTATTACATGTTTTAAAAAATATGGCCAGGAAAGTGATAAATTGATGAAAAACGTGTTTTTGGTTTAAAAAATTGAGACATTTGCAACTTTGAGAAGCCATAACTTAGCTAAAAATCAACCGATTTTCAAAATTTTTGCATTTCTGTCAATGGTATTTATCATATTTTGAATCTACGTCAAAAAAATTTAAATACTTTCAGTTTCAATTATTGACCCATTTTTTGACAAATTTTGCAAATTTACTACTAGCAAAAATGTCAAAAAAGTGAAAATTTTAATATCGGAATTTTTTGTGCCCAATCGATTTCTGGTATTAAAGTGAGTATAAAAAAGTTTTACCACACTTGATTTTGACCCATATTTTAGAAAATATGACCACAATAGTGATAAATGGTCAAATTCATCGTTTTGAACAAATATTGATATCTTCCTCATCTCCGAGCAACCATAACGTTTCCACAACTTAGCCGATTTTCCTCATTTATGCATTTCTGGATACGGCTTTTATTATACTTTAAATCGGTATATAAGGTTTGTTACATGTTTTGAAAAATATGGCAAGGAAAGTGATAAATTGAAAAAAACGTGTTTTTGGTTTAAAAAATTGAGACTTTTGCAACTTTGAGAAGCCATAACTTAGCTAAAAATCAGCCGATTTTCAAAATTTATGCATTTCTGTCAATAGTATTGATCATATTTTTATTGTACATCAAAAAATTGTTTATATTTTCAGTTTTAAAATTTGACTCATTTTTTGACAATTTTTGCACATTAACTCCTACCAAAAATGCCAAAAAAGTGAAAATTTTAAAATCTGAATTTTTTGTGCCTTATCGATTTCTGGTATTAAAATGAGTATAAAAAAACTTTACCACACTTGATTTTGACCCATATTTTAGAAAATATGGCCACAAAAGATATAAATTGACAAAATCATCGTTTTGAACAAAAATTGATATCTTTCCCATCTTTGAGAAACCATAACTTACCAACAACTTAGCCGATTTTCCTCATTTATGCATTTCTGGATACGGCTTTTTTTATATTTTAAATCGGTATATAAGGTTTATTACATGTTTTAAAAAATATGGCCAGGAAAGTGATAAATTGATGAAAAACGTGTTTTTGGTTTAAAAAATTGAGACATTTGCAACTTTGAGAAGCCATAACTTAGCTAAAAATCAACCGATTTTCAAAATTTTTGCATTTCTGTATTTATCATATTTTGAATCTACGTCAAAAAAATTTAAATACTTTCAGTTTCAATTATTGACCCATTTTTTGACAAATTTTGCAAATTTACTACTAGCAAAAATGTCAAAAAAGTGAAAATTTTAATATCGGAATTTTTTGTGCCCAATCGATTTCTGGTATTAAAGTGAGTATAAAAAAGTTTTACCACACTTGATTTTGACCCATATTTTAGAAAATATGATATAGTGATAAATGGTCAAATTCCTCGTTTTGAACAAATATTGATATCTTCCTCATCTCCGAGCAACCATAACGTTTCCACAACTTAGCCGATTTTCCTCATTTATGCATTTCTGGATACGGCTTTTATTATACTCTAAATCGGTATATAAGGTTTATTAAATGTTTTGAAAAATATGGCAAGGAAAGTGAAAAATTGAAAAAACGTGTTATTTTGTTTAAAAAATTGAGACATTTGCATCTTTGAGAAGCCATAACTTAGCTAAAAATCAGCCGATTTTCAAAATTTATGCATTTTTGTCAATAGTATAGATCATATTTTTATTGTACATCAAAAATTGTTCATATTGTCAGTTTTAAAATTTGACTCATTTTTGACAATTTTTGCACATTAACTCCTACCAAAAATGCCAAAAAAGTGAAAATTTTAAAATCGGAATTTTTTGTGCCTTATCGATTTCTGGTATCAAAATCAGTATAAAAAACTTAACCACACTTGATTTTGCCCCCATTTCAGAAAATATGACCACAATAGTTATAAATGGACAAAATCATCGTTTTGAAAACATATTGATATCTTCCGCATCTCCGAGGAACCATAACTTTTCCACAACTTAGCCGATTTTCCTCATTTATGCATTTCTGGATACGGCTTTTATTATACTTTAAATCGGTATATAAGGTTTATTAAATGTTTTGAAAAATATGGCAAGGAAATTTTAAAATTGAAAAAACGTGTTATTTTGTTTAAAAAATTGAGACTTTTGCAACTTTGAGAAGCCATAACTTAGCTAAAAATCAACCGATTTTCAAAATTTTTGCATTTCTGTCAATGGTATTTATCATATTTTGAATCTACGTCAAAAAAATTTAAATACTTTCAGTTTCAATTATTGACCCATTTTTTGACAAATTTTGCAAATTTACTACTAGCAAAAATGTCAAAAAAGTGAAAATTTTAAAATCGGAATTTTTTGTGCCCAATCGATTTCTGGTATTAAAGTGAGTATAGAAAAGTTTTACCATACTTGATTTTGACCCATATTTTAGAAAATATGACCACAATAGTGATAAATGGTCAAAATCATCGTTTTGAACAAATATTGATATCTTCCTCATCTCCGAGCAACCATAACTTTTCCACAACTTACCCGATTTTCCTCATTTATGCATTTCTGGATACGGCTTTTTTTATATTTTAAATCGGTATATAAGGTTTATTACATGTTTTAAAAAAATATGGCCAGGAAAGTGATAAATTGAAGAAAAACGTGTTTTTGGTTTAAAAAATTGAGACATTTGCAACTTTGAAAAGCCATAACTTAGCTAAAAATCAACCGAATTTCAAAATTTTTGAATACTTTTAAATACTTTCAGTTTCAATTTTTGACCCATTTTTTGAAAATTTTTGCACATTAACTCCTAGCAAAAATGCCAAAAATTTGAAAATTTTAATATCGGAATTTTTTGTGCCCAATCGATTTCTGGTATCAAAATGAGTATAAAAAACTTTACCTCACTTGATTTTGACATATATTTTAGAAAATATGGCCACAATAGTTATAAATGGACAAAATCATCGTTTTGAACAAAAATTGATATCTTCCCCATCTTTGAGAAACCATAACTTATCAACAACTTAGCCGATTTTCCTCATTTATGCATTTCTGGATACGGCTTTTATTATACTTTAAATCGGTATATAAGGTTTATTAAATGTTTTGAAAAATATGGCAAGGAAAGTGAAAAATTGAAAAAACGTGTTATTTTGTTTAAAAAATTGAGACTTTTGCAACTTTGAGAAGCCATAACTTAGCTAAAAATCAGCCGATTTTCAAAATTTATGCATTTCAGTCAATAGTATAGATCATATTTTTATTGTACATCAAAAATTGTTCATATTGTCAGTTTTAAAATTTGACTCATTTTTTGACAATTTTTGCACATTAACTCCTACCAAAAATGCCAAAAAAGTGAAAATTTTAAAATCGGAATTTTTGTGCCTTTTCGATTTCTGGTATCAAAATGAGTATAAAAAACTTAACCACACTTGATTTTGCCCCATTTCAGAAAAAATATGACCACAATAGTTATAAATGGACAAAATCATCGTTTTGAAAACATATTGATATCTTCCGCATCTCCGAGGAACCATAACTTTTCCACAACTTAGCCGATTTTCCTCATTTATGCATTTCTGGATACGGCTTTTATTATACTTTAAATCGGTATATAAGGTTTATTAAATGTTTTGAAAAATATGGCAAGGAAAGTGAAAAATTGAAAAAACGTGTTATTTTGTTTAAAAAATTGAGACTTTTGCAACTTTGAGAAGCCATAACTTAGCTAAAATCAGCCGATTTTCAAAATTTATGCATTTCTGTCAATAGTATTGATCATATTTTTATTGTACATCAAAAAATTGTTCATATTGTCAGTTTTAAAATTTGACTCATTTTTTGACAATTTTTGCACATTAACTCCTACCAAAAATGCCAAAAAAGTGAAAATTTTAAAATCGGAATTTTTTGTGCCTTATCGATTTCTGGTATTAAAATGAGTATAAAAAAACTTTACCACACTTGATTTTGACCCATATTTTAGAAAATATGACCATAATTGATAAATGGTCAAAATCATCGTTTTGAACAAATATTGATATCTTCCTCATCTCCGAGGAACCATAACTTTTCCACAACTTAGCCGATTTTCCTCATTTATGCATTTCTGGATACGGCTTTTATTATACTTTAAATCGGTATATAAGGTTTATTAAATGTTTTGGAAAATATGGCAAGGAAAGTGAAAAATTGAAAAAACGTGTTATTTTGTTTAAAAAATTGAGACTTTTGCAACTTTGAGAAGCCATAACTTAGCTAAAAATCAGCCGATTTTCAAAATTTATGCATTTCTGTCAATAGTATTGATCATATTTTTATTGTACATCAAAAAATTGTTCATATTGTCAGTTTTAAAATTTGACTCATTTTTGACAATTTTTGCACATTAACTCCTACCAAAAATGCCAAAAAAGTGAAAATTTTAGAATCGGAATTTTTTGTGCCCAATCGATTTCTGGTATTAAAATGAGTATAAAAAAGTTTTACCACACTTGATTTTGACCCATATTTTAGAAAATATGACCACAATAGTGATAAATGGTCAAAATCATCGTTTTGAACAAATCTTGATATCTTCCTCATCTCCGAGCAACCATAACTTTTCCACAATTTAGCCGATTTTCCTCATTTATGCTTTTCTGGATACGGCTTTTATTATACTTTAAATCGGTATATAAGGTTTATTAAATGTTTTGGAAAATATGGCAAGGAAAGTGAAAAATTGAAAAAACGTGTTATTTTGTTTACAAAATTGAGACTTTTGCAACTTTGAGAAGCCATAACTTAGCTAAAAATCAGCCGATTTTCAAAATTTATTCATTTCTATCAATAGTATTGATCATATTTTTATTGTACATCAAATAATTGTTCATATTGTCAGTTTTAAAATTTGACTCATTTTTGACAATTCTTGCACATTAACTCCTACCAAAAATGCCAAAAAAGTGAAAATTTTAAAATCGGAATTTTTTGTGCCTTTTCGATCTCTGGTATCAAAATGAGTATAAAAACTTAACCACACTTGATTTTGCCCCCATTTCAGAAAATATGACCACAATAGTTATAAATGGACAAAATCATCGTTTTGAAAACATATTGATATCTTCCGCATCTCCGAGGAACCATAACTTTTCCACAACTTAGCCGATTTTCCTCATTTATGCATTTCTGGATACGGCTTTTATTATACTTTAAATCGGTATATAAGGTTTATTAAATGTTTTGAAAAATATGGCAAGGAAAGTGAAAAATTGAAAAAACGTGTTATTTTGTTTAAAAAATTGAGACTTTTGCAACTTTGAGAAGCCATAACTTAGCTAAAATCAGCCGATTTTCAAAATTTATGCATTTCTGTCAATAGTATTGATCATATTTTTATTGTACATCAAAAAATTGTTCATATTGTCAGTTTTAAAATTTGACTCATTTTTTGACAATTTTTGCACATTAACTCCTACCAAAAATGCCAAAAAAGTGAAAATTTTAAAATCGGAATTTTTGTGCCTTATCGATTTCTGGTATTAAAATGAGTATAAAAAAACTTTACCACACTTGATTTTGACCCATATTTTAGAAAATATGACCATAATTGATAAATGGTCAAAATCATCGTTTTGAACAAATATTGATATCTTCCTCATCTCCGAGGAACCATAACTTTTCCACAACTTAGCCGATTTTCCTCATTTATGCATTTCTGGATACGGCTTTTATTATACTTTAAATCGGTATATAAGGTTTATTAAATGTTTTGGAAAATATGGCAAGGAAAGTGAAAAATTGAAAAAACGTGTTATTTTGTTTAAAAAATTGAGACTTTTGCAACTTTGAGAAGCCATAACTTAGCTAAAAATCAGCCGATTTTCAAAATTTATGCATTTCTGTCAATAGTATTGATCATATTTTTATTGTACATCAAAAATTGTTCATATTGTCAGTTTTAAAATTTGACTCATTTTTTGACAATTTTTGCACATTAACTCCTACCAAAAATGCCAAAAAAGTGAAAATTTTAAAATCGGAATTTTTTGTGCCCAATCGATTTCTGGTATTAAAATGAGTATAAAAAAGTTTTACCACACTTGATTTTGACCCATATTTTAGAAAATATGACCACAATAGTGATAAATGGTCAAAATCATCGTTTTGAACAAATCTTGATATCTTCCTCATCTCCGAGCAACCATAACTTTTCCACAACTTAGCCGATTTTCCTCATTTATGCTTTTCTGGATACGGCTTTTATTATACTTTAAATCGGTATATAAGGTTTATTAAATGTTTTGGAAAATATGGCAAGGAAAGTGAAAAATTGAAAAAACGTGTTATTTTGTTTAAAAAATTGAGACTTTTGCAACTTTGAGAAGCCATAACTTAGCTAAAAATCAGCCGATTTTCAAAATTTATTCATTTCTATCAATAGTATTGATCATATTTTTATTGTACATCAAATAATTGTTCATATTGTCAGTTTTAAAATTTGACTCATTTTTTGACAATTCTTGCACATTAACTCCTACCAAAAATGCCAAAAAGTGAAAATTTTAAAATCGGAATTTTTTGTGCCTTTTCGATCTCTGGTATCAAAATGAGTATAAAAAACTTAACCACACTTGATTTTGCCCCCATTTCAGAAAATATGACCACAATAGTTATAAATGGACAAAATCATCGTTTTGAAAACATATTGATATCTTCCGCATCTCCGAGGAACCATAACTTTTCCACAACTTAGCCGATTTTCCTCATTTATGCATTTCTGGATACGGCTTTTATTATACTTTAAATCGGTATATAAGGTTTATTAAATGTTTTGAAAAAGTGAAAAATTGAAAAAACGTGTTATTTTGTTTAAAAAATTGAGACTTTTGCAACTTTG
Organism: Drosophila quadrilineata; assembly: GCA_018150725.1. NCBI lineage: Eukaryota > Metazoa > Arthropoda > Insecta > Diptera > Drosophilidae > Drosophila > Drosophila quadrilineata. Next base: position 44,637 of record JAECWN010000147.1, on the reverse strand, counting down.
AGAAGCCATAACTTAGCTAAAAATCAGCCGATTTTCAAAATTTATGCATTTCTGTCAATAGTATTGATCATATTTTTATTGTACATAAAAAAATTGTTCATATTGTCAGTTTTAAAATTTGACTCATTTTTTGACAATTTTTGCACATTAACTCCTACCAAAAATGCCAAAAAAGTGAAAATTTTAAAATCGGAATTTTTTGTGCCTTATCGATTTCTGGTATTAAAATGAGTATAAAAAAACTTTACCACACTTGATTTTGACCCATATTTTAGAAATTATGACCATAATAGTGATAAATGGTCAAAATCATCGTTTTGAACAAATATTGATATCTTCCTCATCTCCGAGGAACCATAACTTTTCCACAACTTAGCCGATTTTCCTCATTTATGCATTTCTGGATACGGCTTTTATTATACTTTAAATCGGTATATAAGGTTTATTAAATGTTTTGGAAAATATGGCAAGGAAAGTGAAAAAATTGAAAAAACGTGTTATTTTGTTTAAAAAATTGAGACTTTTGCAACTTTGAGAAGCCATAACTTAGCTAAAAATCAGCCGATTTTCAAAATTTATGCATTTCTGTCAATAGTATTGATCATATTTTTATTGTACATCAAAAAATTGTTCATATTGTCAGTTTAAAAATTTGACTCATTTTTTAACAATTTTTGCACATTAACTCCTACCAAAAATGCCAAAAAAGTGAAAATTTTAAAATCGGAATTTTTTGTGCCCAATCGATTTCTGGTATTAAAATGAGTATAAAAAAGTTTTACCACACTTGATTTTGACCCATATTTTAGAAAATATGACCACAATAGTGATAAATGGTCAAAATCATCGTTTTGAACAAATATTGATATCTTCCTCATCTCCGAGCAACCATAACTTTTCCACAACTTAGCCGATTTTCCTCATTTATGCTTTTCTGGATACGGCTTTTATTATACTTTAAATCGGTATATAAGGTTTATTTAATGTTTTGGAAAATATGGCAAGGAAAGTGAAAAATTGAAAAAACGTGTTATTTTGCTTAAAAAATTGAGACTTTTGCAACTTTGAGAAGCCATAACTTAGCTAAAAATCAGCCGATTTTCAAAATTTATTCATTTCTGTCAATAGTATTGATCATATTTTTATTGTACATCAAAAAATTGTTCATATTGTCAGTTTTAAAATTTGACTCACATTTTGACAATTCTTGCACATTAACTCCTACCAAAAATGCCAAAAAAGTGAAAATTTTAAAATCGGAATTTTTTGTGCCCAATCGATTTCTGGTATTAAAATGAGTATAAAAAAGTTTTACCACACTTGATTTTGACCCATATTTTAGAAAATATGACCACAATAGTGATAAATGGTCAAAATCATCGTTTTGAACAAATATTGATATCTTCCTCATCTCCGAGCAACCATAACTTTTCCACAACTTAGCCGATTTTCCTCATTTATGCATTTCTGGATACGGCTTTTATTATATTTTAAATCGGTATATTAGGTTTATTACATGTTTTGAAAAATATGGCGAAGAAAGTGATTAATTGAAAAAAACGTGTTTTTGGTTTAAAAAATTGAGACATTTGCAACTTTGAGAAGCCATAACTTAGCTAAAAATCAACCGATTTTCCTCATTTATGCTTTTCTGGATACGGCTTTTATTATACTTTAAATCGGTATATAAGGTTTATTAAATGTTTTGGAAAATATGGCAAGAAAGTGAAAAATTGAAAAAACGTGTTATTTTGCTTAAAAAATTGAGAATTTTGCAACTTTGAGAAGCCATAACTTAGCTAAAAATCCACCGATTTTCAAAATTTATGCATTTCTGTCAATGGTATTTATCATATTTTGAATCTACGTCAAAAAAATTAAAATACTTTCAGTTTCAATTTTTGACCCATTTTTTGACAATTTTTGCACATTAACTCCTACCAAAAATGCCAAAAAATTGAAAATTTTAAAATCGGACTTTTTTGTGCCCAATCGATTTCTGGTATCAAAATGAGTATAAAAAACTTTACCACACTTGATTTTGACCCATATTTTAGAAAATATGGCCACAAAAGTTATAAATGGACAAAATCATCGTTTTAAACAAAAATTGATATCTTCCCCATCTTTGAGGAACCATAACTTTTCCACAACTTAGCCGATTTTCCTCATTTATGCATTTCTGGATACGGCTTTTATTATATTTTAAATCGGTATATTAGGTTTATTACATGTTTTGAAAAATATGGCGAAGAAAGTGATTAATTGAAAAAAACGTGTTTTTGGTTTAAAAAATTGAGACATTTGCAACTTTGAGAAGCCATAACTTAGCTAAAAATCAACCGATTTTCCTCATTTATGCTTTTCTGGATACGGCTTTTATTATACTTTAAATCGGTATATAAGGTTTATTAAATGTTTTGGAAAATATGGCAAGGAAAGTGAAAAATTGAAAAAACGTGTTATTTTCTTTAAAAATTTGAGACTTTTGCAACTTTGAGAAGCCATAACTTAACTAAAAATCAGACGATTTTCAAAATTTATGCATTTCTGTCAATAGTATTGATCATATTTTTATTGTACATCAAAAAATTGTTCATATTGTCAGTTTTAAAATTTGACTCATTTTTTGACAGTTTTTGCACATTAACTCCTACCAAAAATGCCAAAAAAGTGAAAATTTTAAAATCGGAATTTTTTGTGCCCAATCGATTTCTGGTATTAAAATGAGTATAAAAAAGTTTTACCACACTTGATTTTGACCCATATTTTAGAAAATATGACCACAATAGTGATAAATGGTCAAAATCATCGTTTTGAACAAATCTTGATATCTTCCTCATCTCCGAGCAACCATAACTTTTCCACAACTTAGCCGATTTTCCTCATTTATGCTTTTCTGGATACGGCTTTTATTATACTTTAAATCGGTATATAAGGTTTATTAAATGTTTTGGAAAATATGGCAAGGAAAGTGAAAAATTGAAAAAACGTGTTATTTTGTTTAAAAAATTGAGACTTTTGCAACTTTGAGAAGCCATAACTTAGCTAAAAATCAGCCGATTTTCAAAATTTATGCATTTCTGTCAATAGTATTGATCATATTTTTATTGTACATCAAAAAATTGTTCATATTGTCAGTTTTAAAATTTGACTCATTTTTTGACAATTTTTGCACATTAACTCCTACCAAAAATGCCAAAAAGTGAAAATTTTAAAATCGGAATTTTTTGTGCCCAATCGATTTCTGGTATTAAAATGAGTATAAAAAAGTTTTACCACACTTGATTTTGACCCATATTTTAGAAAATATGACCACAATAGTGATAAATGGTCAAAATCATCGTTTTGAACAAATCTTGATATCTTCCTCATCTCCGAGCAACCATAACTTTTCCACAACTTAGCCGATTTTCCTCATTTATGCTTTTCTGGATACGGCTTTTATTATACTTTAAATCGGTATATAAGGTTTATTAAATGTTTTGGAAAATATGGCAAGGAAAGTGAAAAATTGAAAAAACGTGTTATTTTGTTTAAAAAATTGAGACTTTTGCAACTTTGAGAAGCCATAACTTAGCTAAAAATCAGCCGATTTTCAAAATTTATGCATTTCTGTCAATAGTATTGATCATATTTTTATTGTACATCAAAAAATTGTTCATATTGTCAGTTTTAAAATTTGACTCATTTTTTGACAATTTTTGCACATTAACTCCTACCAAAAATGCCAAAAAAGTGAAAATTTTAAAATCGGAATTTTTTGTGCCTTATCGATTTCTGGTATTAAAATGAGTATAAAAAAACTTTACCACACTTGATTTTGACCCATATTTTAGAAATTATGACCATAATAGTGATAAATGGTCAAAATCATCGTTTTGAACAAATATTGATATCTTCCTCATCTCCGAGGAACCATAACTTTTCCACAACTTAGCCGATTTTCCTCATTTATGCATTTCTGGATACGGCTTTTATTATACTTTAAATCGGTATATAAGGTTTATTAAATGTTTTGGAAAATATGGCAAGGAAAGTGAAAAATTGAAAAAACGTGTTATTTTGTTTAAAAAATTGAGACTTTTGCAACTTTGAGAAGCCATAACTTAGCTAAAAATCAGCCGATTTTCAAAATTTATGCATTTCTGTCAATAGTATTGATCATATTTTTATTGTACATCAAAAAATTGTTCATATTGTCAGTTTTAAAATTTGACTCATTTTTTGACAATTTTTGCACATTAACTCCTACCAAAAATGCCAAAAAAGTGAAAATTTTAAAATCGGAATTTTTTGTGCCCAATCGATTTCTGGTATTAAAATGAGTATAAAAAGTTTTACCACACTTGATTTTGACCCATATTTTAGAAAATATGACCACAATAGTGATAAATGGTCAAAATCATCGTTTTGAACAAATCTTGATATCTTCCTCATCTCCGAGCAACCATAACTTTTCCACAACTTAGCCGATTTTCCTCATTTATGCTTTTCTGGATACGGCTTTTATTATACTTTAAATCGGTATATAAGGTTTATTAAATGTTTTGGAAAATATGGCAAGGAAAGTGAAAAATTGAAAAAACGTGTTATTTTGTTTAAAAAATTGAAACTTTTGCAACTTTGAGAAGCCATAACTTAGCTAAAAATCAGCCGATTTTCAAAATTTATTCATTTCTATCAATAGTATTGATCATATTTTTATTGTACATCAAAAAATTGTTCATATTGTCAGTTTTAAAATTTGACTCACATTTTGACAATTCTTGCACATTAACTCCTACCAAAAATGCCAAAAAGTGAAAATTTTAAAATCGGAATTTTTGTGCCTTATCGATTTTGGTATTAAAATGAGTATAAAAAAACTTTACCACACTTGATTTTGACCCATATTTTAGAAAATATTGCCACAATAGTTATAAATGGTCAAAATCGTCGTTTTGAAAACATATTGATATCTTCCTCATCTCCGAGGAACCATAACATTTCCACAACTTAGCCGATTTTCCTCATTTATGCATTTCTGGATACGGCTTTTATTATACTTTAAATCGGTATATAAGGTTTATTAAATGTTTTGGAAAATATGGCAAGGAAAGTGAAAAATTGAAAAAACGTGTTATTTTGTTTAAAAAATTGAGACTTTTGCAACTTTGAGAAGCCATAACTTAGCTTAAAATCAGACGATTTTCAAAATTTATGCATTTCTGTCAATAGTATTGATCATATTTTTATTGTACATCAAATAATTGTTCATATTGTCAGTTTTAAAATTTGACTCATTTTTTGACAATTTTTGCACATTAACTCCTACCAAAAATGCCAAAGAACTGAAAATTTTAAAATCGGAATTTTTTGTGCCTTATCTATTTCTGGTATTGAAATGAGTATAAAAAAACTTTACTACACTTGATTTTGACCCATATTTTAGAAAATATGGCAACAATAGTTATAAATGGTCAAAATCGTCGTTTTGAAAACATATTGATATCTTTCTCATCTCCGAGGAACCATAACTTTTCCACAACTAAGCCGATTTTCCTCATTTATGCATTTCTGGATACGGCTTTTATTATACTTTAAATCGGTATATAAGGTTTATTAAATGTTTTGAAAAATATGACAAGGAAAGTAAAAAATTGAAAAAACGTGTTTTTGGTTTAAAAAATTGAGACATTTGTAACTTTGAGAAGCCATATCTTAGCTAAAAATCAACCGATTTTCAAAATTTATGTTTTCTATCAATAGTATTGATCATATTTTTATTGTACATCAAAAAATTGTTCATATTGTCAGTTTTAAAATTTGACTCACATTTTGACAATTCTTGCACATTAACTCCTACCAAAAATGCCAAAAAAGTGAAAATTTTAAAATCGGAATTTTTTGTGCCCAATCGATTTCTGGTATTAAAATGAGTATAAAAAAGTTTTACCACACTTGATTTTGACCCATATTTTAGAAAATATGACCACAATAGTGATAAATGGTCAAAATCATCGTTTTGAACAAATATTGATATCTTCCTCATCTCCGAGCAACCATAACTTTTCCACAACTTAGCCGATTTTCCTCATTTATGCATTTCTGGATACGGCTTTTATTATATTTTAAATCGGTATATTAAATTTATTACATGTTTTGAAAAATATGGCGAAGAAAGTGATTAATTGAAAAAAACGTGTTTTTGGTTTAAAAAATTGAGACATTTGCAACTTTGAGAAGCCATAACTTAGCTAAAAATCAACCGATTTTTCTCATTTATGCATTTCTGGATACGGCTTTTATTATACTTTAAATCGGTATATAAGGTTTATTAAATGTTTTGAAAAATATGGCAAGGAAAGTGAAAAATTGAAAAAACGTGTTATTTTGTTTAAAAAATTGAGACTTTTGCAACTTTGAGAAGCCATAACTTAGCTAAAAATCAGCCGATTTTCAAAATTTATGCATTTCTGTCAATAGTATTGATCATATTTTTATTGTACATAAAAAAATTGTTCATATTGTCAGTTTTAAAATTTGACTCATTTTTTGACAATTTTTGCACATTAACTCCTACCAAAAATGCCAAAAAATTGAAAATTTTAAAATCGGACTTTTTTGTGCCCAATCGATTTCTGGTATCAAAATGAGTATAAAAAACTTTACCACACTTGATTTTGACCCATATTTTAGAAAATATGGCCACAAAAGTTATAAATGGACAAAATCATCGTTTTAAACAAAAATTGATATCTTCCCCATCTTTGAGGAACCATAACTTTTCCACAACTTAGCCGATTTTCCTCATTTATGCATTTCTGGATACGGCTTTTATTATACTTTAAATCGGTATATAAGGTTTATTAAATGTTTTGAAAAATATGACAAAGAAAGTGAAAAGTTGAAAAAACGTGTTATTTGGTTTAAAAAATTGAGAATTTTGCAACTTTGAGAAGCCATAACTTAGCTAAAAATCAACCGATTTTCAAAATTTATGCATTTCTGTCAATAGTATTGATCATATTTTTATTGTACATCAAAAAATTGTTCATATTGTCAGTTTTAAAATTTGACCCATTTTTTGACCATTTTTGCACATTAAGTCCTACCAAAAATGCCAAAAAATTTAAAATTTTAAAATCGGAATTTTTTGTGCCCAATCGATTTCTGGTATCAAAATGAGTATAAAAAACTTTACCACACTTGATTTTGACATATATTTTAGAAAATATAGCCACAAAAGTTATAAATGGACAAAATCAACGTTTTAAACAAAAATTGATATCTTCCCCATCTTTGAGGAACCATAACTTATCAACAACTTAGCCGATTTTCCTCATTTATGCATTTCTGGATACGGCTTTTATTATACTTTAAATCGGTATATAAGGTTTATTAAATGTTTTGAAAAATATGACAAAGAAAGTGAAAAGTTGAAAAAACGTGTTATTTGGTTTAAAAATTGAGAATTTTGCAACTTTGAGAAGCCATAACTTAGCTAAAAATCAACCGATTTTCAAAATTTATGCATTTCTGTCAATAGTATTGATCATATTTTTATTGTACATCAAAAATTGTTCATATTGTCAGTTTTAAAATTTGACCCATTTTTTTGACCATTTTTGCACATTAAGTCCTACCAAAAATGCCAAAAAATTTAAAATTTTAAAATCGGAATTTTTTGTGCCCAATCGATTTCTGGTATCAAAATGAGTATAAAAACTTTACCACACTTGATTTTGACATATATTTTAGAAAATATAGCCACAAAAGTTATAAATGGACAAAATCAACGTTTTAAACAAAAATTGATATCTTCCCCATCTTTGAGGAACCATAACTTATCAACAACTTAGCCGATTTTCCTCATTTATGCATTTCTGGATACGGCTTTTATTATACTTTAAATCGGTATATAAGGTTTATTAAATGTTTTGAAAAATATGACAAAGAAAGTGAAAAGTTGAAAAAACGTGTTATTTGGTTTAAAAAATTGAGAATTTTGCAACTTTGAGAAGCCATAACTTAGCTAAAAATCAGCCGATTTTCAAAATTTATTCATTTCTATCAATAGTATTGATCATATTTTTATTGTACATCAAAAATTGTTCATATTGTCAGTTTTAAAATTTGACTCACATTTTGACAATTCTTGCACATTAACTCCTACCAAAAATGCCAAAAAGTGAAAATTTTAAAATCGGAATTTTTGTGCCCAATCGATTTCTGGTATTAAAATGAGTATAAAAAAGTTTTACCACACTTGATTTTGACCCATATTTTAGAAAATATGACCACAATAGTGATAAATGGTCAAAATCATCGTTTTGAACAAATATTGATATCTTCCTCATCTCCGAGCAACCATAACTTTTCCACAACTTAGCCGATTTTCCTCATTTATGCATTTCTGGATACGGCTTTTATTATATTTTAAATCGGTATATTTGGTTTATTACATGTTTTGAAAAATATGGCGAAGAAAGTGATAAATTAAAAAAAAACGTGTTATTTGGTTTAAAAAATTGAGAATTTTGCAACTTTGAGAAGCCATAACTTAGCTAAAAATCCACCGATTTTCAAAATTTATGCATTTCTGTCAATGGTATTTATCATATTTTGAATCTACGTCAAAAAAATTAAAATACTTTCAGTTTCAATTTTTGACCCATTTTTTGACAATTTTTGCACATTAACTCCTACCAAAAATGCCAAAAAATTGAAAATTTTAAAATCGGACTTTTTTGTGCCCAATCGATTTCTGGTATCAAAATGAGTATAAAAAACTTTACCACACTTGATTTTGACCCATATTTTAGAAAATATGGCCACAAAAGTTATAAATGGACAAAATCATCGTTTTAAACAAAAATTGATATCTTCCCCATCTTTGAGGAACCATAACTTTTCCACAACTTAGCCGATTTTCCTCATTTATGCATTTCTGGATACGGCTTTTATTATATTTTAAATCGGTATATTAGGTATATTACATGTTTTGAAAAATATGGCGAAGAAAGTGATTAATTGAAAAAAACGTGTTTTTGGTTTAAAAAATTGAGACATTTGCAACTTTGAGAAGCCATAACTTAGCTAAAAATCAACCGATTTTTCTCATTTATGCATTTCTGGATACGGCTTTTATTATATTTTAAATCGGTATATTAGATTTATTACATGTTTTGAAAAATATGGCGAAGAAAGTGATAAATTGAAAAAAATGTGTTTTTGGTTTAAAAAATTGAGACATTTGAAACTTTGAGAAGCCATAACTTAGCTAAAAATCAACCGATTTTCAAAATTTTTGCATTTCTGTCAATGGTATTTATCATATTTTGAATCTACGTCAAAAAAATTAAAATACTTTCAGTTTCAATTTTTGACCCATTTTTTGACAAACTTTGCACATTAACTCCTACCAAAAATGCCAAAAATTGAAAATTTTAAAATCGGAATTTTTTGTGCCTTATCGATTTCTGGTATTGAAATGAGTTTAAAAAAAACTTTACCACACTTGATTTTGACCCATATTTTAGAAAATATGACCACAAGAGTGATAAATGGTCAAAATCATCGTTTTGAACAAATATTGATATCTTCCTCATCTCCGAGGAACCATAACTTTTCCACAACTTAGCCGATTTTCCTCATTTATGCATTTCTGGATACGGCTTTTATTATACTTTAAATCGGTATATAAGGTTTATTAAATGTTTTGAAAAATATGACAAAGAAAGTGAAAAGTTGAAAAAACGTGTTATTTGGTTTAAAAAATTGAGAATTTTGCAACTTTGAGAAGCCATAACTTAGCTAAAAATCAACCGATTTTCAAAATTTATGCATTTCTGTCAATAGTATTGATCATATTTTTATTGTACATCAAAAAATTGTTCATATTGTCAGTTTTAAAATTTGACCCATTTTTTGACCATTTTTGCACATTAAGTCCTACCAAAAATGCCAAAAATTTAAAATTTTAAAATCGGGAATTTTTGTGCCCAATCGATTTCTGGTATCAAAATGAGTATAAAAAACTTTACCACACTTGATTTTGACATATATTTTAGAAAATATAGCCACAAAAGTTATAAATGGACAAAATCAACGTTTTAAACAAAAATTGATATCTTCCCCATCTTTGAGGAACCATAACTTATCCACAACTTAGCCGATTTTCCTCATTTATGCATTTCTGGATACGGCTTTTATTATACTTTAAATCGGTATATAAGGTTTATTAAATGTTTTGAAAAATATGACAAAGAAAGTGAAAAGTTGAAAAAACGTGTTATTTGGTTTAAAAAATTGAGAATTTTGCAACTTTGAGAAGCCATAACTTAGCTAAAAATCAACCGATTTTCAAAATTTATGCATTTCTGTCAATAGTATTGATCATATTTTTATTGTACATCAAAAAATTGTTCATATTGTCAGTTTTAAAATTTGACCCATTTTTTGACCATTTTTGCACATTAAGTCCTACCAAAAATGCCAAAAAATTTAAAATTTTAAAATCGGAATTTTTTGTGCCCAATCGATTTCTGGTATCAAAATGAGTATAAAAAACTTTACCACACTTGATTTTGACATATATTTTAGAAAATATAGCCACAAAAGTTATAAATGGACAAAATCAACGTTTTAAACAAAAATTGATATCTTCCCCATCTTTGAGGAACCATAACTTATCAACAACTTAGCCGATTTTCCTCATTTATGCATTTCTGGATACGGCTTTTATTATACTTTAAATCGGTATATAAGGTTTATTAAATGTTTTGAAAAATATGACAAAGAAAGTGAAAAGTTGAAAAAACGTGTTATTTGGTTTAAAAAATTGAGAATTTTGCAACTTTGAGAAGCCATAACTTAGCTAAAAATCAGCCGATTTTCAAAATTTATTCATTTCTATCAATAGTATTGATCATATTTTTATTGTACATCAAAAAATTGTTCATATTGTCAGTTTTAAAATTTGACTCACATTTTGACAATTCTTGCACATTAACTCCTACCAAAAATGCCAAAAAAGTGAAAATTTTAAAATCGGAGTTTTTTGTGCCCAATCGATTTCTGGTATTAAAATGAGTATAAAAAAGTTTTACCACACTTGATTTTGACCCATATTTTAGAAAATATGACCACAATAGTGATAAATGGTCAAAATCATCGTTTTGAACAAATATTGATATCTTCCTCATCTCCGAGCAACCATAACTTTTCCACAACTTAGCCGATTTTCCTCATTTATGCATTTCTGGATACGGCTTTTATTATATTTTAAATCGGTATATTAGGTTTATTACATGTTTTGAAAAATATGGCGAAGAAAGTGATAAATTAAAAAAAACGTGTTATTTGGTTTAAAAATTGAGAATTATGCAACTTTGAGAAGCCATAACTTAGCTAAAAATCCACCGATTTTCAAAATTTATGCATTTCTGTCAATGGTATTTATCATATTTTGAATCTACGTCAAAAAAATTAAAATACTTTCAGTTTCAATTTTTGACCCATTTTTTGACAATTTTTGCACATTAACTCCTACCAAAAATGCCAAAAATTGAAAATTTTAAAATCGGACTTTTTTGTGCCCAATCGATTTCTGGTATCAAAATGAGTATAAAAACTTTACCACACTTGATTTTGACCCATATTTTAGAAAATATGGCCACAAAAGTTATAAATGGACAAAATCATCGTTTTAAACAAAAATTGATATCTTCCCCATCTTTGAGGAACCATAACTTTTCCACAACTTAGCCGATTTTCCTCATTTATGCATTTCTGGATACGGCTTTTATTATATTTTAAATCGGTATATTAGGTATATTACATGTTTTGAAAAATATGGCGAAGAAAGTGATTAATTGAAAAAAACGTGTTTTTGGTTTAAAAAATTGAGACATTTGCAACTTTGAGAAGCCATAACTTAGCTAAAAATCAACCGATTTTTCTCATTTATGCATTTCTGGATACGGCTTTTATTATATTTTAAATCGGTATATTAGATTTATTACATGTTTTGAAAAATATGGCGAAGAAAGTGATAAATTGAAAAAAATGTGTTTTTGGTTTAAAAAATTGAGACATTTGCAACTTTGAGAAGCCATAACTTAGCTAAAAATCAACCGATTTTCAAAATTTATGCATTTCTGTCAATAGTATTGATCATATTTTTATTGTACATCAAAAAATTGTTCATATTGTCAGTTTTAAAATTTGACCCATTTTTTGACCATTTTTGCACATTAAGTCCTACCAAAAATGCCAAAAAATTTAAAATTTTAAAATCGGAATTTTTTGTGCCCAATCGATTTCTGGTATCAAAATGAGTATAAAAAACTTTACCACACTTGATTTTGACATATATTTTAGAAAATATAGCCACAAAAGTTATAAATGGACAAAATCAACGTTTTAAACAAAAATTGATATCTTCCCCATCTTTGAGGAACCATAACTTATCAACAACTTAGCCGATTTTCCTCATTTATGCATTTCTGGATACGGCTTTTATTATACTTTAAATCGGTATATAAGGTTTATTAAATGTTTTGAAAAATATGACAAAGAAAGTGAAAAGTTAAAAAAAACGTGTTATTTGGTTTAAAAATTGAGAATTTTGCAACTTTGAGAAGCCATAACTTAGCTAAAAATCAACCGATTTTCAAAATTTATGCATTTCTGTCAATAGTATTGATCATATTTTTATTGTACATCAAAAAATTGTTCATATTGTCAGTTTTAAAATTTGACCCATTTTTTGACCATTTTTGCACATTAAGTCCTACCAAAAATGCCAAAAAATTGAAAATTTTAAAATCGGAATTTTTTGTGCCCAATCGATTTCTGGTATCAAAATGAGTATAAAAAACTTTACCACACTTGATTTTGACATATATTTTAGAAAATATAGCCACAAAAGTTATAAATGGACAAAATCAACGTTTTAAACAAAAATTGATATCTTCCCCATCTTTGAGGAACCATAACTTATCAACAACTTAGCCGATTTTCCTCATTTATGCATTTCTGGATATGGCTTTTATTATATTTTAAATCGGTATATTAGGTTTATTACATGTTTTGAAAAATATGGCGAAGAAAGTGATAAATTGAAAAAAAAATAACGTGTTTTTGGTTTAAAAAATTGAGACATTTGCAACTTTGAGAAGCCATAACTTAGCTAAAAATCAAACGATTTTCAAAATTTTTGCATTTCTGTCAATCGTATTTATCATATTTTGAATCTACGTCAAAAAAAATAAAATACTTTCAGTTTCAATTTTTGACCCATTGTTTGACAAATTTTGCAAATTTACTACTAGCAAAAATGCAAAAAAAGTGAAAATTTTAAAATCGAAATTTTTTGTGCCCAATCGATTTCTGGTATTAAAATGAGTATAAAAAAACTTTACCACACTTGAAATTGACCCATATTTTAGAAAATATGACCACAATAGTTATAAATGGTCAAAATCATCGTTTTGAACAAATATTGATATCTTTCTCATCTCCGAGGAACCATAACTTTTCCACAACTTAGCCGATTTTCCTCATTTATGCATTTCTGGGTACGGCTTTTATTATACTTTAAGTCGGTATATAAGGTTTATTAAATGTTTTGAAAAATATGGCAAGGAAAGTGAAAAGTTGAAAAAACGTGTTATTTGGTTTAAAAAATTGAGAATTTTGCAACTTTGAGAAGCCATAACTTAGCTAAAAATCCACCGATTTTCAAAATTTATGCATTTCTGTCAATGGTATTTATCATATTTTGAATCTACGTCAAAAAAATTAAAATACTTTCAGTTTAAATTTTTGACCCAGTTTTTGACAATTTTTGCACATTAACTCCTACCAAAAATGCCAAAAAACTGAAAATTTTAAAATCGGAATTTTTTGTGCCCAACCGATTTCTGGTATCAAAATGAGTATAAAAAACTTTACCACACTTGATTTTGACCCATATTTTAGAAAATATGACCACAATAGTGATAAATGGTCAAAATCATCGTTTTGAAAACATATTGATATCTTCCTCATCTCCGAGGAACCATAACTTTTCCACAGCTTAGCCGATTTTCCTCATTTATGCATTTCTGGATACGGCTTTTATTATACTTTAAATCGGTTTATAAAGTTTATTAAATGTTTTGAAAAATATGACAAGGAAAGTGAAAAGTTGAAAAAACGTGTTATTTGGTTTAAAAAAATTGAGAATTTTGCAACTTTGAGAAGCCATAACTTAGCTAAAAATCAACCGATTTTCGAAATTTTTGCATTTCTGTCAATAGTATTGATCATATTTTTATTGTACATCAAAAAATTGTTCATATTGTCAGTTTTAAAATTTGACCCTTTTTTTGACCATTTTTGCACATTAACTCCTAGCAAAAATGCCAAAAAATTGAAAATTTTAAAATCGGAATTTTTGTGCCCAATCGATTTCTGGTATCAAAATGAGTATAAAAATCTTTACCACACTTGATTTTGACATATATTTTAGAAAATATGGCCACAAAAGTTATAAATGGACAAAATCATCGTTTTAAACAAAAATTGATATCTTTCCCATCTTTGAGGAACCATAACTTTTCCACAACTTAGCCGATTTTCCTCATTTATGCATTTCTGGATACGGCTTTTATTATACTTTAAATCGGTATATAAGGTTTATTACATAATTTGAAAATTATGGCAAGGAAAGTGATAAATTGAAATAAAAGTGTTTTTGGTTTAAAAAATTGAGACATTTGCAACTTTGAAAAGCCATAACTTAGCTAAAAATCAACCGATTTTCAAAATTTTTGCATTTCTGTCAATGGTATTTATCATATTTTGAATCTACGTCAAAAAAAAATAAAATACTTTCAGTTTCAATTTTTGACCCAGTTTTTGACAATTTTTGCACATTAACTCCTACCAAAAATGCCAAAAAAGTGAAAATTTTAAAATCGGAATTTTTTGTGCCTAATCGATTTCTCGTATTAAAATGAGTATAAAAAAACTTTACCAGACTTGATTTTGACCCATATTTTAGAAAATATGGCCACAATAGTGATAAATGGACAAAATCATCGTTTTGAACAAAAATTGATATCTTCCCCATCTTTGAGAAACCATAACTTATCAAAAACTTAGCCGATTTTTCTCATTTATGCATTTCTGGATACGGCTTTTATTATATTTTAAATCGGTATATTAGGTTTATTACATGTTTTGAAAAATATGGCGAAGAAAGTGATAAATTGAAAAAAACGTGTTTTTGGTTTAAAAAATTGAGACATTTGCAACTTTGAAAAGCCATAACTTAGCTAAAAATCAACCGATTTTCAAAATTTTTGCATTTCTGTCAATGGTATTAATCATATTTTGAATCTACGTCAAAAAAATTAAAATACTTTCAGTTTCAATTTTTGACCCATTTTTTGACAAACTTTGCAAATTTACTACTAGCAAAAATGTCAAAAAAGTGAAAATTTTAAAATCGGAATTTTTTGTGAACAATCGATTTCTGATATTAAAATGAGTATAAAAAAACTTTACCACACTTGATTTTGACCCATATTTTAGAAAATATGGCCACAATAGTGATAAATGGACAAAATCATCGTTTTGAACAAAAATTGATATCTTCCCCATCTTTGAGAAACCATAACTTATCAAAAACTTAGCCGATTTTTCTCATTTATGCATTTCTGGATACGGCTTTTATTATATTTTAAATCGGTATATTAGGTTTATTACATGTTTTGAAAAATATGGCGAAGAAAGTGATAAATTGAAAAAAAATGTGTTTTTGGTTTAAAAAATTGAGACATTTGCAACTTTGAGAAGCCATAACTTAGCTAAAAATCAACCGATTTTCAAAATTTTTGCATTTCTGTCAATGGTATTTATCATATTTTGAATCTACGTCAAAAAAATAAAATACTTTCAGTTTCAATTTTTGACCCACTTTTTGACAATTTTTGCACATTAACTCCTAGCAAAAATGCCAAAAAAGTGAGAATTTTAAAATTGGAATTTTTTGTGCCTTATCGATTTCTGGTATTAAAATGAGTATAAAAAAACTTTACCACACTTGATTTTGACCCATATTTTAGAAAGTATGACCACAATAGTGATAAATGGTCAAAATCATCGTTTTGAAAACATATTGATATCTTCCTCATCTCCGAGGAACCATAACTTTTCCACAACTTAGCTGATTTTCCTCATTTATGCATTTCTGGATACGGCTTTTATTATACTTTAAATCGGTATATAAGGTTTATTACTTAATTTGAAAAATATGGCAAGGAAAGTGATAAATTGAAAAAAACGTGTTTTTGGTTTAAAAAATTGAGGCATTTGCAACTTTGAAAAGCCATAACTTAGCTAAAAATCTACCGATTTTCAAAATTTTTGCATTTCTGTCAATGGTATTTATCATATTTTGAATCTACGTCAAAAAAATAAAATACTTTCAGTTTCAATTTTTGACCCACTTTTTGACAATTTTTGCACATTAACTCCTAGCAAAAATGCCAAAAAAGTGAGAATTTTAAAATTGGAATTTTTTGTGCCTTATCGATTTCTGGTATTAAAATGAGTATAAAAAAACTTTACCACACTTGATTTTGACCCATATTTTAGAAAATATGACCACAATAGTGATAAATGGTCAAAATCATCGTTTTGAAAACATATTGATATCTTCCTTATCTCCGAGGATCCATAACTTTTCCACAACTTAGCCGATTTTCCTCATTTATGCATTTCTGGATACGGCTTTTATTATACTTTAAATCGGTATATAAGGTTTATTACTTAATTTGAAAAATATGGCAAGGAAAGTGATAAATTGAAAAAAAAGTGTTTTTGGTTTAAAAAATTGAGGCATTTGCAACTTTGAAAAGCCATAACTTAGCTAAAAATCAACCGATTTTCAAAATTTTTGCATTTCTGTCAATGGTATTTATCAGATTTTGAATCTACGTCAAAAAAATAAAATACTTTCAGTTTCAATTTTTGACCCACTTTTTGACAATTTTTGCACATTAACTCCTAGCAAAAATGCCAAAAAATTGAAAATTTTAAATCGGAATTTTTTGTGCCCAATCGATTTCTGGTATCAAAATGAGAATAAGAAACTTTACCTCACTTGATTTTGACATATATTTTTAGAAAATATGGCCACAAAAGTTATAAATGGACAAAATCATCGTTTTAAACAAAAATTGATATCTTTCCCATCTTTGAGGAACCATAACTTTTCCACAACTTAGCCGATTTTCCTCATTTATGCATTTCTGGATACGGCTTTTATTATACTTTAAATCGGTATATAAGGTTTATTACTTAATTTGAAAAATATGGCAAGTAAAGTGATAAATTGAAAAAAACGTGTTTTTGGTTTAAAAAATTGAGACATTTGCAAATTTGAAAAGCCATATCTTAGCTAAAAATCAACCGATTTTCAAAATTTTTCCATTTCTGTCAATGGTATTTATCATAATTTGAATCTACGTCAAAAAAAAATTAAAATACTTTCAGTTTCAATTTTTGACCCAGTTTTTGACAATTTTTGCACATTAACTCCTACCAAAAATGCCAAAAAGTGAAAATTTTAAAATCGGATTTTTTTTGTGCCTTATCGATTTCTGGTATTAAAATAAGTATAAAAAAACTTTACCACACTTGATTTTGACCCACATTTTAGAAAATATGACCACAATAGTGATAAATGGTCAAAATCATCGTTTTGAAAACATATTGATATCTTCCTCATCTCCGAGGAACCATAACTTTTCCACAACTTAGCCGATTTTCCTCATATATGCATTTCTGGATACGGCTTTTATTATACTTTAAATCGGTTTATAAGGTTTATTAAATGTTTTGAAAAATATGACAAGGAAAGTGAAAAGTTGATAAAACGTGTTATTTGGTTTAAAAATTGAGAATTTTGCAATTTTGAAAAGCCATAACTTAGCTAAAAATCAACCGATTTTCAAAATTTATGCATTTCTGTCAATGGTATTTATCATATTTTGAATCTACGTCAAAAAAATAAAAATACTTTCAGTTTCAATTTTTGACCCAGTTTTTGACATTTTTTGCACATTAACTCCTACCAAAAATGCCAAAAAAGTGAGAATTTTAAAATTGGAATTTTTTGTGCAATATCGATTTCTGGTATTAAAATGAGTATAAAAAAACTTTACCACACTTGATTTTGACCCATATTTTAGAAAATATGACCACAATAGTGATAAATGGTCAAAATCATCGTTTTGAAAACATATTGATATCTTCCTCATCTCCGAGGATCCATAACTTTTCCACAACTTAGCCGATTTTCCTCATTTATGCATTTCTGGATACGGCTTTTATTATACTTTAAATCGGTATATAAGGTTTATTAAATGTTTTGAAAAATATGACAAAGAAAGTGAAAAGTTGAAAAAACGTGTTATTTGGTTTAAAAAATTGAGGCATTTGCAACTTTGAAAAGCCATAACTTAGCTAAAAATCAACCGATTTTCAAAATTTTTGCATTTCTATCAATGGTATTTATCATAATTTGAATCTACGTCAAAAAAAAATTAAAATACTTTCAGTTTCAATTTTTGACCCAGTTTTTGACAATTTTTGCACATTAACTCCTACCAAATATGCCATCGATTATCGATTTCTGGTATTAAAATAAGTATAAAAAAACTTTACCACACTTGATTTTGACCCATATTTTAAAAAATATGACCACAATAGTGATAAATGGTCAAAATCATCGTTTTGAACAAATATTGATATCTTCCTCATCGAGGAACCATAACTTTTCCACAACTTAGCCGATTTTCCTCATTTATGCATTTCTGGATACGGCTTTTATTATACTTTAAATCGGTATATAAGGTTTATTAAATGTTTTGAAAAATATGGCAAGGAAAGTGAAAAGTTGAAAAAACGTGTTATTTGATTTAAAAAATTGAGAATTTTACAACTTTGAGAAGCCATAACTTAGCTAAAAATCAACCGATTTTCAAAATTTATGCATTTCTGTCAATAGTATTGATCATATTTTTATTGTACATCAAAAAATTGTTCATATTGTCAGTTTTAAAATTTAACCCATTTTTTGACCATTTTTGCACATTAAGTCCGAGAAAAAATGCCAAAAAATTTAAAATTTTAAAATCGGAATTTTTGTGCCCAATCGATTTCTGGTATCAAAATGAGTATAAAAAACATTACCACACTTGATTTTGACATATATTTTAGAAAATATGGCCACAAAAGTTATAAATGGACAAAATCATCGTTTTAAACAAAAATTGATATCTTCCCCATCTTTGAGGAACCATAACTTTTCCACAACTTAGCCGATTTTCCTCATTTATACATTTCTGGATACGGCTTTTTATTATACTTTAAATCGGTATATAAGGTTTATTACATAATTTGAAAAATATGGCAAGGAAAGTGATAAATTGAAAAAAACGTGTTTTTGGTTTCAAAAATTGAGACATTTGCAACTTTGAAAAGCCATAACTTTGCTAAAAATCAACCGATTTTCAAAATTTATGCATTTCTGTCAATGGTATTTATCATATTTTGAATCTACGTCAAAAAAATTAAAATACTTTCAGTTTCAATTTTTGACCCATTTTTTGACAAATTTTGCAAATTTACTACTAGCTAAAATGTCAAAAAAATGAAAATTTAAAAATCGGAATTTATTGTGCCCAATCGATTTCTGGTATTAAAATGAGTATAAAAAAACTTTAGCACACTTGATTTTGACCCATATTTTAGAAAATATGACCACAATAGTGATAAATGGTCAAAATCATCGTTTTGAACAAATATTGATATCTTCCTCATCTCCGAGGAACCATAACTTTCCACAACTTAGCCGATTTTCCTCATTTATGCATTTCTGGATACGGCTTTTATTATATTTTAAATCGGTATATAAGGTTTATTAAATGTTTTGAAAAATATGACAAGGAAAGTGAAAAGTTGGAAAAACGTGTTATTTGGTTTGAAAAATTGAGAATTTTGCATATTTGAGAAGCCATAACTTTGCTAAAAATCAACCGATTTTCAAAATTTATGCATTTCTGTCAATGGTATTTATCATATTTGGAATCTACGTCAAAAAAAATAAAATACTTTCAGTTTCAATTTTTGACCCATTTTTTGACAAATTTTGCAAATTTACTACTAGCAAAAATGTCAAAAAAGTGAAAATTTTAAAATCGGAATTTTTTGTGCCTTATCGATTTCTGGTATTAAAATGAGTATAAAAAAACTTTACCACACTTGATTTTGACCCATATTTTAGAAAATATGGCAACAATAGTTATAAATGGACAAAATCATCGTTTTGAACAAAAATTGATATCTTCCTCATCTCCGAGGAACCATAACTTTTCCACAACTTAGCCGATTTTCCTCATTTATGCATTTCTACATACGGCTTTTATTATACTTTCAATCGGTATATAAGGTTTATTACATAATTTGAAAAATATGGCAAGTAAAGTGATAAATTGAAAAAAACGTGTTTTTGGTTTAAAAAATTGAGACATTTGCAACTTTGAAAAGCCATAACTTAGCTAAAAATCAACCGATTTTCAAAATTTTTGCATTTCTGTCAATGGTATTTATCATATTTTGAATCAACGTCAAAAAAATTAAAATACTTTCAGTTTCAATTTTTGACCCAGTTTTTGACAATTTTTGCACATTAACTCCTATCAAAAATGCCAAAAAAGTGAAAATTTTAAAATCGGAATTTTTTGTGCCTTATCGATTTCTGGTCTTAAAATGAGTATAAAAAAACTTTACCACACTTGATTTTCACCCATATTTTAGAAAATATGGCAACAATAGTTATAAATGGACAAAATCATCGTTTTGAACAAAAATTGATATCTTCCTCATCTCCAAGGAACCATAACTTTTCCACAACTTAGCCGATTTTCCTCATTTATGCATTTCTGGATACGGCTTTTATTATACTTTAAATCGGAATATAAGGCTTATTACATGTTTTGAAAAATATGGCAAGGAAAGTGATAAATTGAAAAAAACGTGTTTTTGGTTTCAAAAATTGAGACATTTGCAACTTTGAGAAGCCATAACTTAGCTAAAAGTCAACCGATTTTCAAAATTTTTGCATTTCTGTCAATGGTATTTATCATATTTTGAATCTACGTTAAAAAAATTTAAATACTTTCAGTTTCAATTTTGGACCCATTTTTTGACAATTTTTGCACATTAACTCCTACCAAAAATGCCAAAAAATTTAAAATTTTAAAATCGGAATTTTTTGTGCCTTATCGATTTCTGGTATCAAAATGAGTATAAAAAACTTTACCTCACTTGATTTTGACATATATTTTAGAAAATATGGCCACAAAAGTTATAAATGGACAAAATCATCGTTTTAAACAAAAATTGATATCTTCCCCATCTTTGAGGAACCATAACTTTTCCACAACTTAGCCGATTTTCCTCATTTATGCATTTCTGGATACGGCTTTTATTATACTTTAAATCGGTATATACGGTTTATTAGATAATTTGAAAAATATGGCAAGGAAAGTGATAAATTGAAAAAAAAGAGTTTTTGGTTTAAAAACTTGACACATTTGCAACTTTAAAAAGCCATAACTTAGCTAAAAATCAACCGATTTTCAAAATTTTTGCATTTCTGTCAATGGTATTTATCATATTTTGAATCTACGTCAAAAAAAAATAAAATACTTTCAGTTTCAATTTTTGACCCATTTTTTGACAAATTTTGCAAATTTACTACTAGCAAAAATGTCAAAAAAGTGAAAATTTTAAAATCGGAATTTTTTGTGCCTTATCGATTTCTGGTATTAAAATGAGTATAAAAATACTTTACCACACTTGATTTTGACCCATATTTTAGAAAATATGGCAACAATAGTTATAAATGGACAAAATCATCGTTTTGAACAAAAATTGATATCTTCCTCATCTCCAAGGAACCATAACTTTTCCACAACTTAGCCGATTTTCCTCATTTATGCATTTCTACATACGGCTTTTATTATACTTTAAATCGGTATATAAGGTTTATTACATAATTTGAAAAATATGGCAAGTAAAGTGATAAATTGAAAAAAACGTGTTTTTGGTTTAAAAAAATTGAGACATTTGCAACTTTGAAAAGCCATAACTTAGCTAAAAATCAACCGATTTTCAAAATTTTTGCATTTCTGTCAATGGTATTTATCATATTTTGAATCTACGTAAAAAAAATAAAAATACTTTCAGTTTCAATTTTGACCCAGTTTTTGACAATTTTTGCACATTAACTCCTATCAAAAATGCCAAAAAAGTGAAAATTTTAAAATCGGAATTTTTTGTGCCCAATCGATTTCTGGTATCAAAATGAGAATAAAAAACTTTACCTCACTTGATTTTGACATATATTTTAGAAAATATGGCCACAAAAGTTATAAATGGACAAAATCATCGTTTTAAACAAAAATTGATATCTTCCCCATCTTTGAGGAACCATAACTTTTCCACAACTTAGCCGATTTTCCTCATTTATGCATTTCTGGATACGGCTTTTATTATACTTTAAATCGGTATATACGGTTTATTAGATAATTTGAAAAATATGGCAAGGAAAGTGATAAATTGAAAAAAACGTGTTTTTGGTTTAAAAAATTGAGACATTTGCAACTTTGAAAAGCCATAACTTAGCTAAAAATCAACCGATTTTCAAAATTTTTGCATTTCTGTCAATGGTATGTATCATATTTTGAATCTACGTCAAAAAATTAAAATACTTTCAGTTTCAATTTTTGACCCAGTTTTTGACAATTTTTGCACATTAACTCCTACCAAAATGCCAAAAAAGTGAAAATTTTAAAATGTGAATTTTTTGTGCCTTATCGATTTCTGGTATTAAAATGAGTATAAAAAAACTTTACCACACTTGATTTTGACCCATATTTTAGAAAAAATGGCAACAATAGTTATAAATGGACAAATTCATCTTTTTGAACAAAAATTGATATCTTCCCTATTTCTGAGAAACCATAACTTATCAACAACTTAGCCGATTTTCCTCATTTATGCATTTCTGGATACGGCTTTTATTATATTTTAAATCGGTATATTAGGTTTATTACATGTTTTGAAAAATATGGCGAAGAAAGTGATAAATTGAAAAAAAACGTGTTTTTGGTTTAAAAAATTGAGACATTTGCAACTTTGAGAAGCCATAACTTAGCTAAAAATCAACCGATTTTCAAAATTTTTGCATTTCTGTCAATGGTATTTATCATATTTTGAATCTACGTCAAAAAAATAAAATACTTTCAGTTTCAATTTTTGACCCACTTTTTGACAATTTTTGCACATTAACTCCTAGCAAAAATGCCAAAAAAATTTAAAATTTTAAAATCGGAATTTTTGTGCCCAATCGATTTCTGGTATCAAAATGAGAATAAAAACTTTACCTCACTTGATTTTGACATATATTTTTAGAAAATATGGCCACAAAAGTTATAAATGGACAAAATCATCGTTTTAAACAAAAATTGATATCTTTCCCATCTTTGAGGAACCATAACTTTTCCACAATTTAGCCGATTTTCCTCATTTATGCATTTCTGGATACGGCTTTTATTATACTTTAAATCGGTATATAAGGTTTATTACTTAATTTGAAAAATATGGCAAGTAAAGTGATAAATTGAAAAAAACGTGTTTTTGGTTTAAAAAATTGAGACATTTGCAAATTTGAAAAGCCATAACTTAGCTAAAAATCAACCGATTTTCAAAATTTTTCCATTTCTGTCAATGGTATTTATCATAATTTGAATCTACGTCAAAAAAAATTAAAATACTTTCAGTTTCAATTTTTGACCCAGTTTTTGACAATTTTTGCACATTAACTCCTACCAAAAATGCCAAAAAAGTGAAAATTTTAAAATCGGAATTTTTTGTGCTTTATCGATTTCTGGTATTAAAATGAGTATAAAAAAACTTTACCACACTTGATTTTGACCCACATTTTAGAAAATATGACCACAATAGTGATAAATGGTCAAAATCATCGTTTTGAAAACATATTGATATCTTCCTCATCTCCGAGGAACCATAACTTTTCCACAACTTAGCCGATTTTCCTCATTTATGCATTTCTGGATACGGCTTTTATTATACTTTAAATCGGTTTATAAGGTTTATTAAATGTTTTGAAAAATATGACAAGGAAACTGAAAAGTTGATAAAACGTGTTATTTGGTTTAAAAAATTGAGAATTTTGCAACTTTGAAAAGCCATAACTTAGCTAAAAATCAACCGATTTTCAAAATTTATGCATTTCTGTCAATGGTATTTATCATATTTTGAATCTACGTCAAAAAAATAAAATACTTTCAGTTTCAATTTTTGACCCAGTTTTTGACATTTTTGCACATTAACTCCTACCAAAAATGCCAAAAAAGTGAGAATTTTAAAATTGGAATTTTTTGTGCCTTATCGATTTCTGGTATTAAAATGAGTATAAAAAAACTTTACCACACTTGATTTTGACCCATATTTTAGAAAATATGACCACAATAGTGATAAATGGTCAAAATCATCGTTTTGAAAACATATTGATATCTTCCTCATCTCCGAGGAACCATAACTTTTCCACAACTTAGCCGATTTTCCTCATTTATTCATTTCTGGATACGGCTTTTATTATACTTTAAATCGGTATATAAGGTTTATTACTTAATTTGAAAAATATGGCAAGGAAAGTGATAAATTGAAAAAAACGTGTTCTTGGTTTAAAAAATTGAGGCATTTGCAACTTTGAGAAGCCATAACTAAAAATCAACCGATTTTCAAAATTTTTGCATTTCTGTCAATGGTATTTATCATATTTTGAATCTACGTCAAAAAAATAAAACACTTTCAGTTTCAATTTTTGACCCACTTTTTGACAATTTTTGCACATTAATTGAAAATTTTAAATCGGAATTTTTTGTGCCCAATCGATTTCTGGTATCAAAATGAGAATAAAAAACTTTACCTCACTTGATTTTGACATATATTTTATAAAATATGGCCACAAAAGTTATAAATGGACAAAATCATCGTTTTAAACAAAAATTTATATCTTTCCCATCTTTGAGGAACCGATTTTCCTCATTTATGCATTTCTGGATACGGCTTTTATTATACTTTAAATCGGTATATAAGGTTTATTACTTAATTTGAAAAATATGGCAAGTAAAGTGATAAATTGAAAAAAACGTGTTTTTGGTTTAAAAAATTGAGACATTTGCAAATTTGAAAAGCCATATCTTAGCTAAAAATCAACCGATTTTCAAAATTTTTCCATTTCTGTCAATGGTATTTATCATAATTTGAATCTACGTCAAAAAAAATTAAAATACTTTCAGTTTCAATTTTTGACCCAGTTTTTGACAATTTTTGCACATTAACTCCTACCAAAAATGCCAAAAAGTGAAAATTTTAAAATCGGAATTTTTTGTGCCTTATCGATTTCTGGTATTAAAATAAGTATAAAAAACTTTACCACACTTGATTTTGACCCATATTTTAAAAAATATGACCACAATAGTGATAAATGGTCAAAATCATCGTTTTGAACAAATATTGATATCTTCCTCATCGAGGAACCATAGCTTTTCCACAACTTAGCCGATTTTCCTCATTTATGCATTTCTGGATACGGCTTTTATTATACTTTAAATCGGTATATAAGGTTTATTAAATGTTTTGAAAAATATGGCAAGGAAAGTGAAAAGTTGAAAAAACGTGTTATTTGATTTAAAAAATTGAGAATTTTGCAACTTTGAGAAGCCATAACTTAGCTAAAAATCAACCGATTTTCAAAATTTATGCATTTCTGTCAATAGTATTGATCATATTTTTATTGTACATCAAAAAATTGTTCATATTGTCAGTTTTAAAATTTGACCCATTTTTTGACCATTTTTGCACATTAAGTCCTAGAAAAAATGCCAAAAAATTTAAAATTTTAAAATCGAAAATTTTTTGTGCCCAATCGATTTCTGGTATCAAAATGAGTATAAAAAACATTACCACACTTGATTTTGACATATATTTTAGAAAATATGGCCACAAAAGTTATAAATGGACAAAATCATCGTTTTAAACAAAAATTGATATCTTCCCCATCTTTGAGGAACCATAACTTTTCCACAACTTAGCCGATTTTCCTCATTTATACATTTCTGGATACGGCTTTTATAATACTTTAAATCGGTATATAAGGTTTATTACATAATTTGAAAAATATGGCAAGGAAAGTGATAAATTGAAAAAAACGTGTTTTTGGTTTCAAAAATTGAGACATTTGCAACTTTGAAAAGCCATAACTTTGCTAAAAATCAACCGATTTTCAAAATTTATGCATTTCTGTCAATGGTATTTATCATATTTTGAATCTACGTCAAAAAAAATTAAAATACTTTCAGTTTCAATTTTTGACCCAGTTTTTGACAATTTTTGCACATTAACTCCTACCAAAAATGCCAAAAAAGTGAAAATTTTAAAATCGGAATTTTTTGTGCCTTATCGATTTCTGGTATTAAAATAAGTATAAAAAAACTTTACCACACTTGATTTTGACCCATATTTTAAAAATATGACCACAATAGTGATAAATGGTCAAAATCATCGTTTTGAACAAATATTGATATCTTCCTCATCGAGGAACCATAACTTTTCCACAACTTAGCCGATTTTCCTCATTTATGCATTTCTGGATACGGCTTTTATTATACTTTAAATCGGTATATAAGGTTTATTAAATGTTTTGA
This sequence comes from Drosophila quadrilineata, assembly GCA_018150725.1. Lineage (NCBI taxonomy): Eukaryota > Metazoa > Arthropoda > Insecta > Diptera > Drosophilidae > Drosophila > Drosophila quadrilineata. The sequence continues at coordinate 17,797 of JAECWN010000147.1, read as the reverse complement.
AAAATATGGCAAGGAAAGTGAAAAGTTGAAAAAACGTGTTATTTGATTTAAAAAATTGAGAATTTTGCAACTTTGAGAAGCCATAACTTAGCTAAAAATCAACCGATTTTCAAAATTTATGCATTTCTGTCAATAGTATTGATCATATTTTTATTATACATCAAAAAATTGTTCATATTGTCAGTTTTAAAATTTGACCCATTTTTTTACCATTTTTGCACATTAAGTCCTAGAAAAAATGCCAAAAAATTTAAAATTTTAAAATCGGAATTTTTTGTGCCCAATCGATTTCTGGTATCAAAATGAGTATAAAAAACATTACCACACTTGATTTTGACATATATTTTAGAAAATATGGCCACAAAAGTTATAAATGGACAAAATCATCGTTTTAAACAAAAATTGATATCTTCCCCATCTTTGAGGAACCATAACTTTTCCACAACTTAGCCGATTCTCCTCATTTATACATTTCTGGATACGGCTTTTATTATACTTTAAATCGGTATATAAGGTTTATTACATAATTTGAAAAATATGGCAAGGAAAGTGATAAATTGAAAAAAACGTGTTTTTGGATTCAAAAATTGAGACATTTGCAACTTTGAAAAGCCATAACTTTGCTAAAAATCAACCGATTTTCAAAATTTATGCATTTCTGTCAATGGTATTTATCATATTTTGAATCTACGTCAAAAAAATTAAAATACTTTCAGTTTCAATTTTTGACCCATTTTTTGACAAATTTTGCAAATTTACTACTAGCAAAAATGTCAAAAAAATGAAAATTTAAAAATCGGAATTTTTGTGCCCAATCGATTTCTGGTATTAAAATGAGTATAAAAAAACTTTAGCACACTTGATTTTGACCCATATTTTAGAAAATATGACCACAATAGTGATAAATGGTCAAAATCATCGTTTTGAACAAATATTGATATCTTCCTCATCTCCGAGGAACCATAACTTTTCCACAACTTAGCCGATTTTCCTCATTTATGCATTTCTACATACGGCTTTTATTATACTTTCAATCGGTATATAAGGTTTATTACATAATTTGAAAAATATGGCAAGTAAAGTGATAAATTGAAAAAAACGTGTTTTTGGTTTAAAAAATTGAGACATTTGCAACTTTGAAAAGCCATAACTTAGCTAAAAATCAACCGATTTTCAAAATTTTTGCATTTCTGTCAATGGTATTTATCATATTTTGAATCAACGTCAAAAAAAATTAAAATACTTTCAGTTTCAATTTTTGACCCAGTTTTTGACAATTTTTGCACATTAACTTCTATCAAAAATGCCAAAAAAGTGAAAATTTTAAAATCGGAATTTTTGTGCCTTATCGATTTCTGGTATCAAAATGAGTATAAAAAAACTTTACCACACTTGATTTTGACCCATATTTTAGAAAATATGGCAACAATAGTTATAAATGGACAAATTCATCGTTTTGAACAAAAATTGATATCTTCCCTATTTCTGAGAAACCATAACTTATCAACAACTTAGCCGATTTTCCTCATTTATGCATTTCTGGATACGGCTTTTATTATACTTTAAATCGGTATATAAGGATTATTACATGTTTTGAAAAATATGGCATGGAAAGTGATAAATTGAAAAAAACGTGTTTTTGGTTTCAAAAATTGAGACTTTTGCAACTTTGAGAAGCCATAACTTAGCTAAAAGTCAACCGATTTTCAAAATTTTTGCATTTCTGTCAATGGTATTTATCATATTTTGAATCTACGTTAAAAAAATTTAAATACTTTCAGTTTCAATTTTGGACCCATTTTTTGACAATTTTTGCACATTAACTCTACCAAAAATGCCAAAAAATTTAAAATTTTAAAATCGGAATTTTTTGTGCCTTATCGATTTCTGGTCTTAAAATGAGTATAAAAAAACTTTACCACACTTGATTTTCACCCATATTTTAGAAAATATGGCAACAATAGTTATAAATGGACAAAATCATCGTTTTAAACAAAAATTGATATCTTCCCCATCTTTGAGGAACCATAACTTTTCCACAACTTAGCCGATTTTCCTCATTTATGCATTTCTGGATACGGCTTTTATTATACTTTAAATCGGTATATACGGTTTATTAGATAATTTGAAAAATATGGCAAGGAAAGTGATAAATTGAAAAAAAAGTGTTTTTGGTTTAAAAACTTGACACATTTGCAATTTTAAAAGCCATAACTTAGCTAAAAATCAACCGATTTTCAAAATTTTTGCATTTCTGTCAATGGTATTTATCATATTTTGAATCTACGTCAAAAAAATTAAAATACTTTCAGTTTCAATTTTTGACCCATTTTTTGACAAATTTTGCAAATTTACTACTAGAAAAAATGTCAAAAAAGTGAAAATTTTAAAATCGGAATTTTTTGTGCCTTATCGATTTCTGGTATTAAAATGAGTATAAAAATACTTTACCACACTTGATTTTGACCCATATTCTAGAAAATATGGCAACAATAGTTATAAATGGACAAAATCATCGTTTTGAACAAAAATTGATATCTTCCTCATCTCCAAGGAACCATAACTTTTCCACAACTTAGCCGATTTTCCTCATTTATGCATTTCTACATACGGCTTTTATTATACTTTAAATCGGTATATTAGGTTTATTACATAATTTGAAAAATATGGCAAGTAAAGTGATAAATTGAAAAAAACGTGTTTTTGGTTTAAAAAATTGAGACATTTGCAACTTTGAAAAGCCATAACTTAGCTAAAAATCAACCGATTTTCAAAATTTTTGCATTTCTGTCAATGGTATTTATCATATTTTGAATCTACGTCAAAAAAAATAAAATACTTTCAGTTTCAATTTTTGACCCATTGTTTGACAAATTTTGCAAATTTACTACTAGCAAAAATGCCAAAAAAGTGAAAATTTTAAAATCGGAATTTTTTGTGCCCAATCGATTTCTGGTATTAAAATGAGTATAAAAAAACTTTACCACACTTGATTTTGATCCATATTTTAGAAAATATGACCACAATAGTGATAAATGGTCAAAATCATCGTTTTGAACAAATATTGATATCTTCCTCATCTCCGAGGAACCATAACTTTTCCACAACTTAGCCGATTTTCCTCATTTATGCATTTCTGGATACGGCTTTTATTATACTTTAAATCGGTATATAAGGTTTATTAAATGTTTTGAAAAAATATGACAAGGAAAGTGAAAAGTTGAAAAAACGTATTATTTGGTTTAAAAAATTGAGAATTTTGCAACTTTGAGAAGCCATAACTTAGCTAAAAATAAACCGATTTTCAAAATTTTTGCATTTCTGTCAATGGTATTTATCATATTTTGAATCTACGTCAAAAAAATAAAATACTTTCAGTTTCAATTTTTGACCCAGTTTTTGACAATTTTTGTACATTAACTCCTACCAAAAATGCCAAAAAAGTGAAAATTTTAAAATGTGAATTTTTTGTACCTTATCGATTTCTGGTATTAAAATGAGTATAAAAAAACTTTACCACACTTGATTTTGACCCATATTTTAGAAAATATGGCAACAATAGTTATAAATGGACAAATTCATCGTTTTGAACAAAAATTGATATCTTCCCTATTTCTGAGAAACCATAACTTTTCAACAACTTAGCCGATTTTCCTCATTTATGCATTTCTGGATACGGCTTTTATTATATTTTAAATCGGTATATTAGGTTTATTACATGTTTTGAAAAATATGGCAAAGAAAGTGATAAATTGAAAAAAAAACGTGTTTTTGGTTTAAAAAATTGAGACATTTGCAACTTTGAGAAGCCATAACTTAGCTAAAAATCAACCGATTTTCAAAATTTTTGCATTTCTGTCAATGGTATTTATCATATTTTGAATCTACGTCAAAAAAAATAAAATACTTTCAGTTTCAACTTTTGACCCATTGTTTGACAAATTTTGCAAATTTACTACTAGCAAAAATGCCAAAAAAGTGAAAATTTTAAAATCGGAATTTTTTGTGCCCAATCGATTTCTGGTATTAAAATGAGTATAAAAAACTTTACCACACTTGATTTTGACCCATATTTTAGAAAATATGACCACAATAGTGATAAATGGTCAAAATCATCGTTTTGAACAAATATTGATATCTTCCTCATCTCCGAGGAACCATAACTTTTCCACAACTTAGCCGATTTTCCTCATTTATGCATTTCTGGGTACGGCTTTTATTATACTTTAAGTCGGTATATAAGGTTTATTAAATGTTTTGAAAAATATGGCAAGGAAAGTGAAAAGTTGAAAAAACGTGTTATTTGGTTTAAAAAATTGAGAATTTTGCAACTTTGAGAAGCCATAACTTAGCTAAAAATCCACCGATTTTCAAAATTTATGCATTTCTGTCAATGGTATTTATCATATTTTAAATCTACGTCAAAAAAATAAAATACTTTCAGTTTCAATTTTTGACCCATTTTTTGACAATTTTTGCACATTAACTCCTACCAAAAATGCCAAAAAATTGAAAATTTTAAAATCGGAATTTTTTGTGCCCAATCGATTTCTGGTATCAAAATGAGTATAAAAAACTTTACCAGACTTGATTTTGGCCCATATTTTAGAAAATATGGCCACAAAGTTATAAATGGACAAAATCATCGTTTTGAACGAAAATTGATATCTTCCCCATCTTTGAGAAACCATAACTTATCAAAAACTTAGCCGATTTTCCTCATTTATGCATTTCTGGATACGGCTTTTATTATATTTTAAATCGGTATATTAGGTTTATTACATGTTTTGAAAAATATGGCGAAGAAAGTTATAAATTGAAAAAAACGTGTTTTTGGTTTAAAAAATTGAGACATTTGCAACTTTGAGAAGCCATAACTTAGCTAAAAATCAACCGATTTTCAAAATTTCTGCATTTCTGTCAATGGTATTTATCATATTTTGAATCTACGTCAAAAAAATTAAAATACTTTCAGTTTCAATTTTTGACCCATTTTTTTTGGCAAACTTTGCAAATTTACTACTAGCAAAAATGCCAAAAAAGTGAAAATTTTAAAATCGGAATTTTTTGTGCCCAATCGATTTCTGGTATTAAAATGAGTATAAAAAAACTTTACCACACTTGATTTTGATCCATATTTTAGAAAATATGACCACAATAGTGATAAATGGTCAAAATCATCGTTTTAAACAAAAATTGATATCTTCCCCATCTTTGAGGAACCATAACTTTTCCACAACTTAGCCGATTTTCCTCATTTATGCATTTCTGGATACGGCTTTTATTATATTTTAAATCGGTATATTAGGTTTATTACATGTTTTGAAAAATATGGCAAGGAAAGTGATAAATTGAAAAAAAACGTGTTTTTGGTTTAAAAATTTGAGACATTTGCAACTTTGAAAAGCCATAAGTTAGCTAAAAATCAACCAATTTTCAAAATTTTTGCATTTCTGTCAATGGTATTTATCATATTTTGAATCTACGTCAAAAAAATTAAAATACTTTCAGTTTAAATTTTTGACCCAGTTTTTGACAATTTTTGCACATTAACTCCTACCAAAAATGCCAAAAAGTGAAAATTTTAAAATCGGAATTTTTTGTGCCTTATCGATTTCTGGTATTAAAATAAGTATAAAAAAAACTTTACCAGACTTGATTTTGACCCATATTTTAGAAAATATGGCCACAATAGTGATAAATGGACAAAATCATCGTTTTGAACAAAAATTGATATCTTCCCATCTTTGAGAAACCATAACTTATCAAAAACTTAGCCGATTTTTATCATTTATGCATTTCTGGATACGGCTTTTATTATATTTTAAATCGGTATATTAGGTTTATTACATGTTTTGAAAAATATGGCGAGGAAAGTGATAAATAGAAAAAAATGTGTTTTTGGTTTAAAAAATTGAGACATTTGCAACTTTGAGAATCCATAACTTAGCTAAAAATCAACCGATTTTCAAAATTTTTGCATTTCTGTCAATGGTATTTATCATATTTTGAATCTACGTCAAAAAAATTAAAATACTTTCAGTTTCAATTTTTGACCCATTTTTTGACAAACTTTGCAAATTTACTACTAGCAAAAATGTCAAAAAAGTGAAAATTTTAAAATCGGAATTTTTTGTGCCCAGTCGATTTCTGGTATTAAAATGAGTATAAAAAAACTTTACCACACTTGATTTTGACCCATATTTTAGAAAATATGGCCACAAAAGTTATAAATGGACAAAATCATCGTTTTAAACAAAAATTGATATCTTCCTCATCTCCGAGGAACCATAACTTTTCCACAACTTAGCCGATATTCCTCATTTATGCATTTCTGGATACGGCTTTTAATATACTTTAAATCGGTTTATAAGGTTTATTAATTGTTTTGAAAAAATATGGCAAGGATAGTGAAAAGTTGAAAAAACGTGTTATTTGGTTTAAAAAATTGAGAATTTTGCAACTTTGAGAAGCCATAACTTAGCTAAAAATCAACCGATTTTCAAAATTTATGCATTTCTGTCAATAGTATTGATCATATTTTTATTTTACATCAAAAAATTGTTCATATTGTCAGTTTTAAAATTTGACCCTTTTTTGACCATTTTTGCACATTAACTCCTAGCAAAAATGCCAAAAAATTGAAAATTTTAAAATCGGAATTTTTGTGCCCAATCGATTTCTGGTATCAAAATGAGTATAAAAAAACTTTACCACACTTGATTTTGACATATATTTTAGAAAATATGGCCACAAAAGTTATAAATGGACAAAATCATCGTTTTAAACAAAAATTGATATCTTTCCCATCTTTGAGGAACCATAACTTTTCCACAACTGAGCCGATTTTCCTCATTTATGCATTTCTGGATACGGCTTTTATTATACTTTAAATCGGTATATAAGGTTTATTACATAATTTGAAAATTATGGCAAGGAAAGTGATAAATTGAAAAAAAAGTGTTTTTGGTTTAAAAAATTGAGACATTTGCAACTTTGAGAAGCCATATCTTAGCTAAAAATCAACCGATTTTCAAAATTTTTGCATTTCTGTCAATGGTATGTATCATATTTTGAATCTACGTCAAAAAATTAAAATACTTTCAGTTTCAATTTTTGACCCAGTTTTTGACAATTTTTGCACATTAACTCCTACCAAAAATGCCAAAAAAGTGAAAATTTTAAAATGTGAATTTTTTGTGCCTTATCGATTTCTGGTATTAAAATGAGTATAAAAAAACTTTACCACACTTGATTTTGACCCATATTTTAGAAAAAATGGCAACAATAGTTATAAATGGACAAATTCATCGTTTTGAACAAAAATTGATATCTTCCCTATTTCTGAGAAACCATAACTTATCAACAACTTAGCCGATTTTCCTCATTTATGCATTTCTGGATACGGCTTTTATTATATTTTAAATCGGTATATTAGGTTTATTACATGTTTTGAAAAATATGGCGAAGAAAGTGATAAATTGAAAAAACGTGTTTTTGGTTTCAAAAATTGAGACATTTGCAACTTTGAGAAGCCATAACTTAGATAAAAATCAACCGATTTTCAAAATTTTTGCATTTCTGTCAATGGTATTTATCATATTTTGAATCTACGTCAAAAAAAAATAAAATACTTTCAGTTTCAATTTTGACCCATTGTTTGACAAATTTTGCAAATTTACTACTAGCAAAAATGCCAAAAAGTGAAAATTTTAAAATCGGAATTTTTGTGCCCAATCGATTTCTGGTATTAAAATGAGTATAAAAAAACTTTACCACACTTGATTTTGACCCATATTTTAAGAAAATATGACCACAATAGTGATAAATGGTCAAAATCATCGTTTTGAACAAATATTGATATCTTCCTCATCTCCGAGGAACCATAACTTTTCCACAACTTAGCCGATTTTCCTCATTTATGCATTTCTGGATACGGCTTTTATTATACTTTAAATCGGTATATAAGGTTTATTAAATGTTTTGAAAAATATGACAAGGAAAGTGAAAAGTTGAAAAAACGTATTATTTGGTTTAAAAAATTGAGAATTTTGCAACTTTGAGAAGATAACTTAGCTAAAAATCAACCGATTTTCAAAATTTTTTCATTTCTGTCAATGGTATTTATCATATTTTGAATCTACGTCAAAAAATTAAAATACTTTCAGTTTCAATTTTGACCCAGTTTTTGACAATTTTTGCACATTAACTCTACCAAAAATGCCAAAAAGTGAAAATTTTAAAATCGGAATTTTTTGTGCCCTATCGATTTCTGGTATTAAAATGAGTATAAAAACTTTACCACACTTGATTTTGACCCATATTTTAGAAAATATGAGCACAATAGTTATAAATGGACAAAATCATCGTTTTAAACAAAATTTATATCTACCCCATATTTGAGGAACCATAACTTTTCAACAACTTAGCCGATTTTCCTCATTTATGCATTTCTGGATACGGCTTTTATTATACTTTAAATCGGTATATAAGGTTTATTAAATGTTTTGAAAAATATGGCACGGAAAGTGATAAATTGAAAAAAAAAGCGTGTTATTTGGTTTAAAAATTGAGACTTTTGCAACTTTGAGAAGCCATAACTTAGCTAAAAATCAGCCGATTTTCAAAATTTATGCATTTCTGTCAAAAGTATTGATTATACTTTTTAATGTACATCAAAAATTGTTCATACTGTCAGTTTTAATTTTTACCCATTTTTGACCATTTTTGCACATTAACTCCAGCAAAAGTGCCAAAAAATGAAAATTTTATAATCGAAATTTTTGTGCCCAATCGATTTCTGGTATTAAAATGAGTATAAAAAACTTTACCACACTTGATTTTGACCCATATTTTAGAAAATATGACCACAATAGTTATAAATGGACAAAATCATCGTTTTAAACAAAAATTTATATCTACCCCATATTTGAGGAACCATAACTTTTCAACAACTTAGCCGATTTTCCTCATTTATGCATTTTTGGATACGGCTTTTTACTATACTTTAAATCGGTGTTAATCAGAGTCTTGAAATGAAGAGACTGATGAGTCGAGTTGTTGATTTGAACTGAACTGAGACTACCGACTCTGGGCCGGTCTCCCTTTAATTTGGTTTTTCTAATCTTATTTTCTATATACAGAATTTATTAATAGACTAATTATCTAAGCTTAATTAGACCTATGCTGAGTTGTACATATGAGTATTCTATGATAAACTATTTTAACCCATGATCTCCGTTGATCTCTTTCTTCAGCGTCCAGTGAAAGGGTTTTTCCTTAGTTCATTGACGAAATTGAACTCTTATCGTACTTATTCTCAGCGCATGGTCGTAAAATCTATTTTTGTTCGCTCTTGGACTTCGTGTGACAGAATTACAATATTTTGGTGCACAGTAGTACATTTCTTTTTTAATCTATGTTCATGCTTGAACAATCGGTATATAAGGTTTATTAAATGTTTTGAAAAATATGGCAAGGAAAGTGAAAAATTGAAAAAACGTGTTATTTGGTTTAAAAAATTGAGACATTTGCAACTTTGAGAAGCCATAACTTAGCTAAAAATCAGCCGATTTTCAAAATTTATGCATTTCTGTCAAAGTATTGATCATATTTTTTAATGTACATCAAAATTAAAATACTTTCAGTTTCAATTTTGACCCATTTTGACAAACTTTGCAAATTTACTACTAGCAAAAATGTCAAAAAAGCGAAAATTTTAAAATCGGAATTTTTTGTGAACAATCGATTTCTGATATCAAAATGAGTATAAAAAAACTTTACCACACTTGATTTTGATCCATATTTTAGAAAATATGACCACAATAGTGATAAATGGACAAAATCATCGTTTGTAAACAAAATTGATATCTTCCTCATCTCCGAGGAACCATAACTTTTCCACAACTTAGCCGATTTTCCTCATTTATGCATTTCTGGATACTCTTTATTATACTTTAAATCGGTATATAAGGTTTATTAAATGTTTTGAAAAATATGGCGAGAAGAAAAGTTAAGAAAAAACGTGTTTGGTTTAAAATGAGACATTTGCAACTTTGAGAAGCCATAACTTAGCTAAAAATCAACCGATTTTCAAAATTTATACATTTCTGTCAATAGTATTGATCATATTTTTTTTGTACATCAAAAAATTTTTCATATTGTCAGTTTTAAAATTTGACCCTTTTTTGACCATTTTTGCACCATTAACTCTGTAAAAAATGCAAAAAGGAAAATTTTAAAATCAGATTTTTTTGCCCAATCGATTTCTGGTATCAAAATGAGTATAAAAACTTTACCACACTTGATTTTGACATATATTTTAGAAAATATGGCCACAATAGTTATAAATGGACAAAATCATCGTTTTAAACAAAATTGATATCTTCCCCATCTTTGAGGAACCATAACTTTTCCGCAACTTAGCCGATTTTCCTCATTTATGCATTTCTGGATACGGCTTTTTTATTATAACTAAATATATAAGGTTTATTACATGTTTTGAAAAATATGGCAAGTAAAAAAAACGTGGTTTTGGTTTAAAATTGAGACATTTGCAACTTTGAAAAGCCATAAGTTAACTAAAATCAACCGATATTTTCAAAATTTTTGCATTTCTGTCAATGGTATTTATCATATTTTGAATCTACGTCAAAAAAATTAAAATACTTTCAGTTTAAATTTTGACCCAGTTTTGACAATTTTTGCACATTAACTCCTACCAAAATGCCAAAAAAGTGAAAAATTTTAAAATCGGAATTTTTGTGCCTTATCGATTTCTGGTATTAAAATAAGTATAAAAAACTTTACCAGACTTGATTTTGACCCATATTTTAGAAAATATGGCCACAATAGTGATAAATGAACAAAATCATCGTTTTGAACAAAAATTGATATCTTCCCCATCTTTGAGAAACCATAACTTTTCAAAAACTTGCCGATTTTTCTCATTTATGCATTTCTGGATACGGCTTTTATTATACTTTAAATCGGTATATAAGGTTTATTACATGTTTTGAAAAAATATGGCGAGGAAAGTGATAAATTGAAAAAAATGTGTTTTTGGTTTAAAAAATTGAGACATTTCTGCAACTTTGAGAAGCCATAACTTAGCTAAAAATCAACCGATTTTCAAAATTTTTGCATTTCTGTCAATGGTATTTATCATATTTTGAATCTACGTCAAAAAAATTAAAAAATACTTTCAGTTTAAATTTTGACCCAGTTTTTGACAATTTTTGCACATTAACTCCTACCAAAAATGCCAAAAAGTGAAAATTTTAAAATCGGAATTTTTGTGCCCAATCGATTTCTGGTATTAAAATGAGTATAAAAAAAACTTTACCACTTGATTTTGACCCATATTTTAGAAAATATGACCACAATAGTGATAAATGGACAAAATCATCGTTTTGAACAAAAATTGATATCTTCCTCATCTTTGAGAAACCATAACTTATCCAAAACTTAGCCGATTTTTCTCATTTATGCATTTCTGGATACGGCTTTTATTATATTTTAAATCGGTATATTAGGTTTATTATGTTTTGAATTTTTTTGAAAATATGGCAAGGAAAGTGATAAATTGAAAAAATGTGTTTTTGGTTTAAAAATTGAGACATTTGCAACTTTGAGAATCCATAACTTAGCTAAAAATCAACCGATTTTAAAATTTATGCATTTCTGTCAATAGTATTTATCATATTTTGAATCTACGTCAAAAAAATTAAAATACTTTCAGTTTCAATTTTTGACCCATTTTTGACAAACTTTGCAAATTTACTACTAAAGCAAAAATGATAAAAAATGGGCCAAAATCGGAATTTTTTGTGCCCAATCGATTTCTGGTATTAAAATGAGTATAAAAAAACTTTACCACACTTGATTTTGACCCATATTTTAGAAAATATGGCCACAAAAGTTATAAATGGACAAAATCATCGTTTTGAACAAAAATTGATATCTTCCTCATCTCCGAGGAACCATAACTTTTCAAACTTAGCCGATTTTTCCTCATTTATGCATTTCTGGATACGGCTTTTATTATACTTTAAATCGGTATATAAGGTTTATTAATTGTTTTGAAAAATATGGCAAGGAAAGTGAAAAATTGAAAAAACGTGTTATTTGGTTTAAAATTGAGACTTTTGCAACTTTGAGAAGCCATAACTTAGCTAAAAATCAACCGATTTTCAAAATTTATGCATTTCTGTCAATAAGTATTGATCATATTTTTTATTTTACATCAAAAAATTGTTCATATTGTCAGTTTAAAATTTTGACCCTTTTTTGACCATTTTGCACATTAACTCCTACCAAAATGCCAAAAGTTGAAAAAATTTAAAATCGGAATTTTGTGCCCAATCGATTTCTGGTATCAAAATGAGTAAAAAAACCTTTACCACACTTGATTTTGACATATATTTTGGAAAATATGGCCACAAAAGTTATAAATGGACAAAATCATCGTTTAAAACAAAATTGATATCTTTCCCATCTTTGAGGAAACCATAACTTTTCCACAACTTAGCCGATTTTCCTCATTTATGCATTTCTGGATACGGCTTTTATTATACTTTAAATCGGTATATAAGGTTTATTACATAATTTTGAAAATTATGGCGAGGAAAGTGATAAATTGAAAAAAAAGTGTTTTTGGTTTAAAAATTGAGACATTTGCAACTTTGAAAAGCCATAACTTAGCTAAAAATCAACAGATTTTAAAAATTTTGCATTTCTGTCAATGGTATTTATCATATTTTGAATCTACGTCAAAAATAAAATACTTTCAGTTTCAATTTTTCCAGTTTTTGACCATTTTGCACATTAACTCCTACCAAAAATGCCAAAAAAGTGAAAATTTTAATATCGGAATTTTTGTGCCTTATCGATTTCTGGTATTAAAATGAGTGTAAAAAAATTTTACCACACTTGATTTTTTGACCCATATTTTGAAAATATGACTACAAAAGTTATAAATGGACAAAATCATCGTTTTGAACAAAATTGATATCTTCCCATATTTTGAGGGAACCATAACTTTTCAACAACTAGCCGATTTTCCTCATTTATGCATTTCTGGATACGGCTTTTATTATACTTTGCAAATCGGTTTATAAGGTTTATTAAATGTTTTGAAAAATATGACAAGGAAAGTGAAAAGTTGAAAAAACGTGTTATTTGGTTTAAAAAATTGAGAATTTTGCAACTTTGAGAAGCCATAACTTAGCTAAAAATCAACCGATTTTCAAAATTTATGCATTTCTGTCAATGGTATTTATCATATTTTGAATCTACGTCCAAAAAATTAAAATACTTTCAGTTTCAATTTTGACCAGTTTTGACAATTTTTGCACATTAACTCCTACCAAAAATGCCAAAAGTGAAAATTTTAAAATCGGAATTTTTGTGCCTTATCGATTTCTGGTATTAAAATGAGTATAAAAAAAACTTTACCACACTTGATTTTGACCCATATTTTAAAAAATATGACAACAATAGTTATAAATGGACAAAATCATCGTTTTGAACAAAAATTGATATTTTCCTCATTTTTGAGAAACCATAACTTATTAACAACTTAGCCGATTTTCCTCATTTATGCATTTCTGGATACGGCTTTTATTATATTTTAGATCGGTATATAAGGTTTATTACATGTTTTGAAAAATATGGCGAGGAAAGTGATAAATGGAAAAAAAACGTGTTTTTGGTTTAAAAAAGTGAGACATTTGCAACTTTGAGAAGCCATAACTTAGCTAAAAATCAACCGACTTTCAAAATTTTTGCATTTCTGTCAATGGTATTTATCATATTTTGACATCAAAAAAAATTAAAATACTTTCAGTTTCAATTTTTGACCCATTTTTTGACAAATTTTGCATATTTACTACTACCAAAAATGCCAAAAGTAAAATTTTAAAATCGGAATTTTTTGTGCCCAATCGATTTCGGTATTAAAATGAGTTAAAAAAACTTTACCAGACTTGATTTTGACCCATATTTTGAAAATATGGCCACAATAGTGATAAATGGACAAAATCATCGTTTTGAACAAAATTGATATCTTCCCCATCTTTGAGAAACCATAACTTATCAACAACTTAGCCGATTTTCTCATTTATGCATTTCTGGATACGGCTTTTATTATATTTTAAATCGGTATATAAGGTTTATTACATGTTTTGAAAAATATGGCGAGAAAGTGATTAATTGAAAAAAAAACGTGTTTTGGTTTAAAAAATTGAGACATTTGCAACTTTGAGAAGCCATAACTTAGCTAAAAATCAAACGATTTTCAAAGTTTTTGCATTTCTGTCAATGGTATTTATCATATTTTGAATCTACGTCAAAAAAAAAAAAAACTTTCAGTTTAAATTTTTGACCAGTTTTTTGACAATTTTTGCACATTAACTCCTACCAAAAATGCCAAAAAAGTGAAAATTTAAAAATCGGAATTTTTTGTGCCTTATCGATTTCTGGTATTAAAATGAGTATAAAAAAACTTTACCACACTTGATTTTGACCCATATTTTAGAAAATATGGCAACAATAGTTATAAATGGACAAAATCATCGTTTTGAACAAAAATTGATATCTTCCCTATTTTTGAGAAACCATAACTTATAAACAACTTAACGATTTTCCTCATTTATGCATTGCTGGGTACGGCTTTTATTATACTTTTAAATCGGTATATTAGGTTTAATAAATGTTTTGAAAAATATGGCAAGGAAAGTGATAAATTGAAAAAAAAACGTGTTTTTGGTTTAAAAAATTGAGACATTTGCAACTTTGAGAAGCCATAACTTAGCTAAAAATCAACCGATTTTCAAAATTTTTGCATTTCTGTCAATGGTATTTATCATATTTTGAATCTACGTCAAAAAAAAAATTAAAATACTTTCAGTTTCAATTTTTGACTCATTTTTTTGACAAATTTTGCAAATTAACTACTAGCAAAAAATGTCAAAAAAGTGAAAATTTTAAAATCGGAATTTTTTGTGCCCAATCGATTTCTGGTATTAAAATGGTATAAAAAAACTTTACCACACTTGATTTTGACCCATATTTTAGAAAATATGACCACAATAGTGATAAATGGTCAAAATAATCGTTTTGAACAAATATTGATATCTTCCTCATCTTTGAGAAACCATAACTTTTCAACAACTTAGCCGATTTTCCTCATTTATGCATTTCTGGACAGGGCTTTTATTATACTTTAAATCGGTATATAAGGTTTATTAAATGTTTTGAAAAATATGGCAAGGAAAGTGAAAAGTTGAAAAAACGTGTTATTGGTTTAAAAAATTGAGAATTTTGCAACTTTGAGAAGCCATAACTTAGCTAAAAATCAGCCGATTTTCAAAATTTATGCATTTCTGTCAATAGTATTGATCATATTTTTATTGTACATCAAAAAAATTGTTCATATTGTCAGTTTTAAATTTTGACCCATTTTTGACCATTTTTGCACATTAACTCCTAGCAAAATGCCAAAAAATTGAAAATTTTAAAATCAGATTTTTGTGCCCAATCTATTTCTGGTATCAAAATGAGTATAAAAAACTTTACCACACTTGATTTTGACCCATATTTTAGAAAATATTGCCACAAAGTTATAAATGGACAAAATCATCGTTTTAAACAAAAATTGATATCTTCCCCATCTTTGAGAAACCATAACTTTTCCACAACTTAATCGATTTTCCTCATTTATGCATTTCTGGATACGGCTTTTATTATACTTTAAATCGGTATATTAGGTTTATTACATGTTTTGAAAAATATGGCAAGAAAAGTGATAAATTGAAAAAAACGTGTTTTTGGTTTAAAAAATTGAGACATTTGCAACTTTGAGAAAGCCATAACTTAGCTAAAAATCAGCCGATTTTCAAAATTTTTGCATTTCTGTCAATGGTATTTATCATATTTTGAATCTACGTCAATAAAATAAAATACTTTCATTTTCAATTTTTGACCCAGTTTTTGACCATTTTGCACATTAACTCTAGAAAATGCCAAAAATTGAAAATTTTAAAATCGGTATTTTTGTGCCCAATCGATTTCTGGTATTAAAATGAGTATAAAAACTTTACCACACTTGATTTTGACATATATTTTAGAAAATATGACCACAATAGTTATAAATGGACAAAATCATCGTTTTAAACAAAAATTATATCTTCCCCATCTTTAAGGAACCATAACTTTCCACAACTTAGCCGATTTTCCTCATTTATGCATTTCTGGATACGGCTTTTATTATACTTTAAATCGGTATATAAGGTTTATTAAATGTTTTAAAAAATATGGCAAGGAAAGTGATAAATTGAAAAAAAAACGTGATTTTGGTTTAAAAATTGAGACATTTGCAACTTTGAGAAGCCATAACTTAGGCTAAAATCAACCGATTTTAAAAATTTTTGCATTCCTGTCAATGGTTTTTATCATATTTTGAATCTACGTCAAAAAATTAAAATACTTTCAGTTTAAATTTTTGACCCAGTTTTCTGACAATTTTTGCACATTAACTCCTACCAAAAATGCCAAAAAGTGAAAATTTTAAAATCGGAATTTTTTGTGCCCAATCGATTTCTCGTATTAAAATGAGTATAAGAAAAACTTTACCACACTTGATTTTGACCCATATTTTAAAAATATGACCACAATAGTTATAAATGGACAAATCATCGTTCTAAACAAAAATTGATATCTACCCCATCTTTGAGGAACCATAACTTTTCAACAACTTAGCCGATTTTCCTCATTTATGCATTTCTGGATACGGCATTTTATTATACTTTAAATCGGTATATAAGGTTTATTAAATGTTTTGAAAAATATGGCGAGGGAAAGTGATAAATTGAAAAAAAAACGTGTTTTGGTTTAAAAATTGAGACATTTGCAACTTTGAGAAGCCATAACTTAGCTAAAGTCAACCGATTTTCAAAATTTTTGCATTTCTGTCAATGGTATTTATCATATTTTGAATCTACGTTAAAAAATTTAAATACTTTCAGTTTCAATTTTGACCCATTTTTGACAAATTTTGCAAATTTACTACTAGCAAAAATGTCAAAAAATGAAAATTTTAAAATCGGAATTTTTTGTGCCCAATCGATTTCAGGTATTAAAATGAGTATAAAAAAAACTTTACCACCTTTGATTTTGACCCATATTTTGAAAATATGACCACAATAGTGATAAATGGTCAAAATCATCGTTTTGAACCAAATATTATATCTCCTACCCATCTCCCGAGGAACCATAACTTTTCCACTAACCCAAGCCCGATTTTCCTCATTTATGCATTCTGGATTTTATTATACTTTAAATCGGTATATGGGTTTATTAAATGTTTTGAAAAATATGGCAAGGAGTGAAAAGTTGAAAAAACGTGTTATTTGGTTTAAAAATTGAGACATTTTAAACTTTGAGAAGCCATAACTTAGCTAAAAATCAACCGATTTTCAAGGTTTATGCATTTCTGTCAATAGGTGTTGATCATATTGTTATTGTACATCAAAAAAATGTTCATATTGCAGTTTTAAAAATTTGACCCATTATTTTTGACCAGCATTTACACATTAACTCCTAACAAAAATACCAAAAAATTGAAAATTTCTAAAATCAAAGATTTTATTGCCCAAGAAAATCTATTTCGTATTATTCATGGTATATAAAAAACTTTGCCTTGATTTTGACCCGTATTTTAGAAAATATGAAGCCACAAAGTTATATTATGGACAAATCATTTTGAATAAAATTGATATCTTCCCAAATGCAAACCATA